>JAPYMA010000160.1:0-441374 GCA_035041965.1 Anisakis pegreffii | reverse complement strand
AAGGATGATTTCTATGAGCATTTCAATTCTTTTGAGCACATGATATTGTTTTCTGAATCAATCTCACAGTCAAAAAATTTAGAAGTAGATGGAAAGGTCGCTATATCATTTCGAACGCCCTACCCAGTAGATTTTGATCGTGATAATTTTTTTGAATCGATATGCTTTGCACATTCTAGAAAACATGAACTAAAGCGAACGGTTAAGTGGAAAATACCCTGAATTACATATGGATACAACTAATGGTAACTGTACAGTGTTAGTAAAATGCTTCTTATTGTTAGGCCTGCGGACCACAACTGAGTCTCAACAGGTTTGAACGGACCAATCAGCATTCTGGATTGGTAAACATGGTAAAATTACAAAACAATAAAAAACCGACTGACTTCGAGTTAATTCTCTTACGTTATTTATTCATCATCTTTTTTTAAGCTAGACGCTACCACTCGTAAGCAATTAAGGTAAGTTATCATATCGTTCGAATTAGCAAAAAAGTCAAACGATACGAAAATGATTCAGACTACTTGAGCTGTTAAACAAGTTTGTGAAAGTCTCTGCAGTCATATCAGACGCCGAAAATGTGATTTATTAATTCGTTACAGAGAAAAATGGAGCCAACTGTTATGAAACCCTTCCCGTTAGCAAGATAGTCGATGGCATCAAGCATAGCATGATGCATCAGTGTAAAGTCAACGATTTCTGTGTACAATCATTATTGAAACACAAACAATGAATATTTTCTCACTTTGATTAGTGATTGATGATGTTCCATTATTAGGTTATATTAGGTCTAGTAGAGAGTTTTCGGGCAGTTAAACCCAAAATTTCAATGTTTCATAACTCGGTTCAAAATCAACATTTTTAATCAAAATAAAAACCGTTCGCCTCCACACAACGTCCCCAATGCGAAACCATGGCTTTTATCCCCGTAGCCTAGAAACCGGGTTCCCTGGAAACAAAAAATCAGCGGATGTTAGCTTTTATTACAGTCTCATTTGGGAAGTTCTTTCCACGCAGGAAAAGCTCCAGATTTTTGAAAAGGTGATAATCTGTTGGCAAAAGGTCGGGAGAGTAAGCTGGACGAGGCAGAATCTCCTTATCCTGTAAAAGGATCGGACCACTTTTGTTCATCAGTGCTGGCCTTACTCTCAACAACTGGACCCTTGCCACCTCAAGTGTTTGAGAGTAGTATTCGGCGTCAATGGTTTGCCCACGTTCAAAGAATTCGAAATGCACAACACCGGTGGTACACCAGTAAACGATGAGCATCATTTTTCGTGAGTGCAGTGTCGGTTTCAGCATCATTTTTGGTGGCTCACCTACATGCAGCCATTGAGCTGACCTCCGCCGATTATCATATCCAATCCACTTTTCTTCCACAGTAATAATTCCACAAGGAATGAATCACCGCTGTTTCTGAGTAGCAGCGAAGAACAAATTTCCAAACGTCTAAATTGCTGCGCTTCATCCGGTTCATGTGGAACCCACCGATCCAACTTCTTGACCTTCCCAAACTGCCACAGATGGGTTGCGACAGTTTTTTGGCAGACATCGAGTTGTCTGCCATCTGCACCTGCGACTGAGTGGGGTCTCCACCTCTTTCAGTTCGTTGTTGTTGATGTCGGAAGGGCGACCTGACCTCGGTCTATCTTCGAGGTTTATTTCTCCGGTGGCGAATTTCTTGAACCAATCCCGAACTGTGGATCTGGAAGTGGTTCCCTCCCCAAATGCGTTGTTGATATTAGCCGCCACCTCCCTGCTCGAACGACCGAGTTTTAACTCATAAAGCATAATTCCGCGAATTATGATCTTATCCATTGCCTTGATTTAATGCTCCCAAAGTTCCAAAATTAAAAAACGAATAGATGGTATCGGTAAATTCAGATAGTGGAGAAAATGGGCTACAAAACGACATATGACACTAGATACAAGTACTGTACAATGAGACGCAATAATCGATTGAATTAGTTTGCCAGCGTGCCTGCCCGGGAACTTTCTCCTAGACCTAATTGACATCACAACGCAATTGAAATTTTTTGAATTACTTCCGAAATTTTTCGTAATCTTCAAATATCTAAATAAGCACTAACAGCGATGGCTTCAAATAATGTTACGTGATGTTTAAAATGATTTCACAGTCAACACTGATGAGAAACATTTTGGTGTGAAAAAAAACGTTCATGTAAAGGAATTGGCAAATAAACGTTCAACCCATATGTCAGACAAAAGGTATTTCGAACTGCGTTGTGGAACAATCTTTCGATGACAGCGGGTCCAACTGAACCTTAATAATAGAGAATGGCAACAGGATGCTACAGCAAATGAGTAAAGATCACCGCAATTTCTTCAAGCAGTTCAACAAGAAAACGTAACCGTCCCTCAGTAATAAAAATAAATTCCACAATCGATTTTTGCACACATAGTACATGTTCGCATTGCGTGCGTAATCGATGTCGTATCATCACCACTTTATACAACCAGCTTTGCAAACACAACCGATGAGAAGAATATTGCAATGTGCAAACGAGAGCATTTTGTGATTCATAACGCACAATTATACGGTTTTATTTGAAAAAATCATGTTAAGGCGTGCAGTGATTAGGAATGAACATTGCCAAATATCATTCGATAATTTCAGGAACGCTTAAGATGGAAAACGCCTTTTGCTGCTCAACTTTCGACGATGCAAAAAATCGAGCACTTGCTCATCTGCTGATTTAAATGAATCAGTTGATCATAATTGTGTTCAAAAGATGGCGATCAGCGCTTTACCTCATCAGTCTGATTAGCCTAGAAGAGCTGAGTGTTCATGGTGAAAAACAGAAAAGTGAAACACGATGATTAGAATTATGAAAAAATGAACGTAAACAGTGATTAAAAGTAGTTATTGATGAGCTGCGATATAGGATAATGCATGAAATAGATGTATGTCAAAAAGAGTGTTGCCACTCGAGCAGTAACATGAACACAGCGAGCTGGTCGTAGGAGCAGTATCAGTTAGCAGCACAAGCATAACAGCTGCCTGAGTGAAGCATAACACAACGCATTAGTGGCTTATAGTGAAGTGTGCTTGTGACTGCATCGCTTGTTGTTATGCGCTGACAATAGCAGAAAATTTAACGTTCTCCTCGTTTTGTTATAAATGTTAGCTAATCATAGAGTTTCTCTACGAAACGGAGTTTAGCCGCGTCGCAAACACTCTCATTTCTTCGCTTTCCTCATTTCTATTCAACGCAATCAAACGGCAGGCTGGCTTTTTTGAGATGTTTTCAGCAACTGATTCATGCATACACACATTGCTTGATCATTTTGAAGTGAATATATATATATATATATATATATATATATATATATATATATATATATATATATATATATATATATATATATATATATATATATATATATATATATATATATATATATATATATATATATATATATATATATACCATTTGATTCGCTTCACTTCCAAGTTCATAAACAGCATCATGCATTTATGCGAGGCACGACTATATAATCATATCGCTTTTTGACTGCACAGAATCGAGCAACACACTCATAGTGAATGTAGTGAACTTGACCTTAATGCTCGTCGAATCTGCTGAGAAAATTGGGGAAACCGTCCCACCTTTTGTAGGTAGAATTCATATGGCAAGTATTGCTGTCTGTTCGTTACATGTGTTATTTATATCTTAAAGCTAGGAAAATTAATCAATGAAATGAGCGATTTTCTCTCGACTAATCCCACCCTCTGGATAATACCTTTCTCACAGAAAGGCTTCATTCTTGAGCAGTTTGCTGATAGGCTAGTGACGGACATAACTTTGGTATAGAGCTTGATGGTTAAACATATTCACGACTTGTTATGAAGCTTTTCCTCGGGATGAATTACGATGGTTATCAGATTAGCTAGCTGGTAAACTTAAACGATGATAAGGATATACGGTCACATGGATGCATGGTTTAGGTAGACGATTATGCTTGTGATGTGTAAGTGATATAAAATGGATTGAAAACTGTTTCTCGTAGAATGAATTCAATCAGATACCTGTCTTCTGGACCCAGTCGTTTGATGACACGTGTCCTGATCACGTTATCGGATAAAGACGTCTGCGCTTGCACAGCATCCGTAGTAGCTGCTGTGGCATCACTCACCATTGCAGTTTTCGTCTGTAATTTTCAAGTCAATCCGATGTTCTAAAAATTATTGCATATTCCTGAATTCGAGTAAAACAGTGGTTCTCAACCTTTTGCCTCCTGCATCCCCAAGAAAATTTTAAGATGCCGTTGCATGCCTCACTCACCTCCTTTCATCGTACCCCCTCCCAACCCATCCTCTCTCGCACTCCCTGACATGCCGTCATATACCCAAAATTGGAAAAAAACTGGAGTACATGACTGATGGTGCCACTGTCTCAAAGTGTTGCTATCACTGCATCTACTTCAAGCAAAACCACCTCATGGTTGTTTGTTTAAGGCGACACAAGGGTTACTGCCATTGATTGAATGCTCGCGGCTAGAAGGCTTTTTAAGAAAGCAGCTCCAACTCTTAATGAGATCGTGCTCACTCAGTTCTAAGTTTACACGATGTCGTTTGCACTAACAGTGGCAAAACGAGTAGATTTGCTCTCCTGTTTGAACCATCCATGAAATGCTTGATATGACCTCTTGGATTACTGTATTCATTGGTCCTCGAAGTTCAGATATATGCCAAACCTTTTACTCATGTTTTTTGCCAACTACGGGATGTTTCCAGAGTGCAAACACACACAAAATGGGGTGACGGCCGCTCTGCTATCCCAAGAGGAAATGTACAAGACGTTCTTGAACAACGACATGTTTTGCAATATTCAATTTGAACCGATGAATTGTGCAGAGTCTGCGGAAATTCTGTATACTCGGAACGATAACATTATTGTATTCAGGTGTGCAAACTACTCCTCTAATATGAGTCGTTCACCTTGACCAGTGACGGTATTTCGAAATTCAACGAGTTATTGACGGTTTTGCCTCACCTCTGATAATGAAACATCTTCAGCACTCATTCCCTCAAATTGTTGTTGTTTCACGCTATCATCAACCTGGAAATTGAGAAGTTGAATATACTCTGTAGAGCATTTATTCAATAGACAAATATAAAAATGTTGCAATTTGTTGTGATTTTGAAAAATATCCTTTCACCTAACTACCAAAAATAAATACAACAATCGTTGTAACTAGTGATGTCTCTATTCCAGTTAAGCTGTTCTATTCCTGTTCTGTTCCATGGAATAGAATAGAACAGTTCGCAAATGAGGGAGGAACGGTTTGGAACAGAATAGAGCCGTTTTGAGCCCAAAAGAGCAAAGCAGAACAGTTTTCAACAAATTTTGGCTGTTCCTTGAACTGTTCTTTTTGAATACTGCAGCGAGATAAATTGTCATTGTTGTATTATTGTTATATTTATTATTATTACTTATTAATATCGTGTTTATTATTATATCTGTATATTTTATTATTATTTATTATTATTATCATTATTATTATATTTATTATTATTATTATTTTTACCATATTATACTATTATTGCTATTATTATTCCTGCTATTATTACTTATTACTATTTATTATTATCACTGTGTTTTTACTATTATTTGTTATTATTTATTACTATTGTCTAAACGATTACTATTTATTCTTATTATCATTTATTGTAACTTATCATTTTACTTATTATTATTGTTTTTTTTAAATACTGTTTTCATTTTACCTGTCATTATTTATTTGTACTATTATTTATCACTACTTACATTTTTTATTATTATGATTTATTGTTACTACTATTGCTGTTATTATTGTTTAATCTCATTATTATTTGCTCTTATCATTATTTATTATTATTCTTATTATTTTTTTTGCTATTATTGTCGATGTGCATAATGCAAGTGTATTGTTATCAATAAATATTATGAAAGCATTTAATTAGAAATTCTCTGAGTTGAATGATATTTCGCAAGAGATGTGCTATGCTGGGTGATTTTACGTAGGCCTATGCGTCTTGGCAGTGAATGCAAAGGTCGAACCAAGAAGGTAAAGGTAACATCATATTTAATAACTCTAGGGAGAGACGAATGGCCATCAGTGAGAGGTGAAACAACTCATCATTTCCGAATGAGCACCCCACATTCAAATGTTAGTCGTATTCTGAATTCTTGGAGCAATCCATCACAAAAATTGTTCACATTTTGCACCTCCAATAAAAGTTAATGCTTGGACGATTCGAATCCAACTGAACGGATCAGTTCATTCCGAACTCATTAATGAGAGAAACCGTGCATCAGTTTTTGACCGAACTGTTCGGACGAAACGAGAATCCTCTGTTCTTCAGTGATGTTGATTAGCAGAGCCCGAAACCCTCCGTTTTCCTCCAATCATCACGGTCAAAAGCTGTCAACTGCCTCCGTGGACAATCTTCTCTCACCCAAAATAGTCTCCATTTTGCACTGCAAATGCCAAGAAAAACCACGTTTCGAACCCTAATTACCACAACTCTTATCGTGTCGCTTTTCTGACTGACGGAATAGAATAGAACAGTTTAGAACAGTATAGCACAGTTTAAGGGGGTAGAATAGAATAGAATAGAACAGTTCTCAAACGAGAAACGCACAGGACAGAATAGAATAGAACCATTTTGGAGCGGAATCGAACAGAATAGAACATTTTTCAAAAACTTGGTATAGAGACATCACTAGTTGTAATATATCCGGCAAACACTTTTAAGTGTCACATATCGCGAATAGACTGACCCTATCATCATGCGAAAACTTGAATTGGTTGAGCATGATTGGAAACTCCGGAATCAGCGTAAAAAACTGACTCAGTAATTGCCGACAGCGTATTGATCAGGGAAAAACGAGGAGCGATTCGCTCATGTGATAAACTTGAATAAAGCTATATGAAAATTTTCATCGAAATAAATACGACACTGTGTGCCATATCTGAAGGGTTCGACAGAAGTCATCTTTTACTGACACTGGAAATGACCGTTCATATTCTGAATCCTATAGAGAACGTCAAACATAATTCTTCTCAAAACGACCCATTTTAGTGTTTATCATAGCGTTCCATTACTCCATCACAACTTTCGTGCCAATTGCATGAAACCAATTATAATTCTTTGAAAAAAAACTGAATGGAAAGAAAGTTGTATATATGCAGTGAATAGTTTGAACCTCGAAAGTAATGAGGTCACTAGACGGTGTATGAACAACATCTGCATCATCGGTCTCCGACGCAGAACGTCGCGCAATCATGACGAGTCCATCAACCTCGTCCGAATCTCTTCCCTGTTCATCACACATCTTCGTTCACTTATATGTTGTCACTTACCGACGACAAACAATGAGCTGAAAATGGTACAGTGCAGAAGAAAACTTCACACTCAGATTCAGTTCATAACGCCACTCGTTTAGAGTATACCGTAGGTTTTCAACCGACTCGTGGCGCTCTTATTGAATTTGGGACTACAACAAGGCGGTCTACATGTGCAAATATTTCGTAATTCGAATTAGAAACATTCGCAGACAGAAACATCTCACAAATGCAGTGATTTGTGTACAAATTTAAATCTGACTCAATTTATCAGTCGAACATACTGCAGTAGAAAAAAACGGAATGGCAATACCAATAGTGATCAGAACACTTATATGGTTGCACATAATTATCCCTCGGTATTCAATGCATCGCATTCAATATCACATGTATGATTAAAAGTAATTAGAATCCGTGAACTATCGGTGACGCCTAGTTCAGGTATTTCTACACTGTGCTTGAAGATTCACGGGAGGTGAAACGTTCGGTTGAGGAGTTCAGCTAAATTTCTTGTGTTAAGAACAGGATTATTTAAATGCAACGAATCATTCGAATTATTGGAAAATCTTTTACCATCATTCACTTCAGGGATCTATTTTCCAGATGCCGGTAATGAAAAAAGCGAAGAAATCTAATCGGATCTAAAGGTTTTTCTAGGTCATTCCGCACTGACATGATACTTTTGTAAACATTGCACTTTCCAAATTCCCAAAACATCGATTCTTTGAAATCGTCAAGTCAAAATATAAAGAATAAACATATGGAATGGTAACATATTTGTTGCACATTTGTTGCATATTCAGCTGAAATGCATGATTACAGTCAAAACAAAGACATTGATTAAAAGCTATGAATGCTATCATAAGACCTTATCTACGAATATGATCTTTCAGGAATGTGAGAAATAAAGAAAGCAACGACGCTTTAAAAGAATGGTGGAAGAAGAAATATTCAGAGTAGGTCGAGTTAAAGTATCATTATATGCAGTCAGTGTTAGCCAATAAAGTGGCATCTTAATCGGCAAATAAAGCCGCTATACCTAATTTGTGATCTAATAATATTGTGAACTGTTGATTAATATTGTAAATCTATTGTAGCCAACATTGGCACCTTCTGTATTGTGAAAAGAATAAGTACTTGATATTTGAATATTGTACTAAAGGATAACTAATTAATATTTCGAATATTATAGATTATTGTAATCACTGATTATTGTGAAATATTCTGATTTGCTAACGAGTGGCAGCTTTCTATTGTAGATCTCATATTGTGTAACCTCACATATTCACCGACCTTGTAAACTGTAATACTCGTAATAAACTCTCATTTACTACTCGACTCTCGCCCAGCATCCACAACATTTACTCTTTCGTCCATTGTGAATTCCTATCGCTGGGTTACGCAATCAACAGAGAATATCGGTTGGAAGTTTCAAGCAACCTTCATGAAGCAATAATAGAAAAGTCGGCGAGATAACTCAATGATTTTACTTGACTATCTTGTATGAGTTTAACTTTGTAGATGCACAAAGTTGCTCTGTGAAACATGAATCATTGCAATGTCGTAATAATTTTGCTTTGGGGCCATGTCCTCAAACTCTCCCTCCTCCTTCGCGAACCTCCAGTGGTAACCCGAACGAAAATTGTAAGAAGCAAATCTTTCAAGAATAACTGAGATGAAGGCAAAATTGTAGATCGATCTCGAATGAACATGTATAGATGTATTCTATCAATGCTTCTAAAACAGAAATCTAAGTCAGTAGACGTACACACAGGCTGATTTCAAGGGAACAGATTGAACAGATATTTGCCCAACAAGGCAAAAATCTTTTTTTCATATGAAACGTTTCGATCAGACTTCTCATAATATAGGGTTAGAGACATGAGGTATTTATACATCAACATAGTATAAGTATTAATGTGAGAGAATCAATACTAATGTACACTACAATTATGTCAGTAGTTCTCACGCTTTTCTTTTTGCTCAGATCATAAATTTCCACTCTAGCTTAATCTGTTCGGCTTTATTTGAGTGATTCAAAAGGGTTGCCAAACATTCTCATCGTATCAGATTAGTCTTTCAAATATTTTCTTTTGCTCCTTGTTGAGAAAGGACTTGAAGTTTTTCTTTCATAACGCGGACATCTGATTATCTGGAACTGATAAGATTGTTTTTTTTTTTTGGTTCTGCTTTTCTGAATGATTCTGCATGGATGGATTCGTTTCCAAAAAAATAGTAGATTCGTTTTGAAAAATTACAAAAACTGAAGAGACAGATGAACGGTGGCAACTAAATAGGATATAAGATTAAAAAACCTCCGTAATCAATTCCCAGTGTTTTTCCACTACTGCAAAAAATCAAATACGCTGTGATTTTTAATCAAATCATTCCAACTGAACTCATTGCAAAATTGGAATTCTTACACTCTGATTATGAGCATCAGGCAATGATCAATTTGTTCACTCGAACACTAAAAAGCAGTGATAATCAAGTATTCATTCAGGTACCATTCAGCAACTCAGCAAAGCATAACTGGTGTTCTCTTTCGCTGTTCACTTGCGTTTCACTCAAAAAAGGCTTAGTTCACGCTATATAAAATGAAAGAAGGATAATATTCAGTAATTGGCGCGTCGATGGAGTAACTCGTTGATTTTGTGAACGCTTGTTGATTGAAACACTGAGTTCCATGGCTATATGCGGGGCAAATTATCGTGAATCAATGGACAATAGTAGTTTTGGAAGATAGGTTCTAAAATTGATCTATCTCTTAATTCTACTTCCGCCGATGAAGTTTCCAATCGTACGAGAAGGTTCAATCGCTAAATATTCATCGGAAATTTCCCAACTGTTGGCTTTGATTAGGTTCTGTTTGTGAGACAAACCATGAAAGACTGAGGCTATTGTCAATTGTGTCTTGGAATGCTAAACAAATTAAACCAGATGTTACTAAGAAGTGATCCTCACATCAGTAAAGCGTAAATCAATCTGTTCTCTAGTTATGCGGCTAATAGGCAAAACTTCTAAATATCGTTTAGGAGCGTAATCGAAATGCGATACTTGAAGTAGGGCCTCAACTGCTATTTGCATCAATATCAAATGACTTTCATTTATGGAATGTGAACATTAACACATCTTTCAGAGCAGTTTTCTTCTTTACGACTAATCTCATCCGTTTGCGACACATATCAATGCGCATCGATCGCACATACTTGACAAACAAATTATTTGGCAGCAGCGATGCGTCTTCTTCACCACAAATGCAACTTGATTGCTGCATAAAAATATGCTTGTAAACAATCGCCTCGTCATTTTACATAAGCAACCGACATTTCGAAATAATACTCACACTCCAAATATTATTCTCTTAATATGCACATCTTATTAAAATCGAAACAACTGATTGCTTGCAGAGATAAAATTTCATAATAAAAGATTGATACTGAGTGGCACATAAACAGCTGAACCAGGTCGCCGAATCGAACACAATCAACAAACCACTGCAATTCACCCAAAATAGCTCATTAAAATATCCCATATGATCCCAACGTGAATCGACATTAATTTGCCCAAGTGTGTAAACAAACGAAGTGTACTGAATTCCCAACGGACAATGTTAGGCGAAAGAAGTGGTGTTTAACACAGTTAGGAAGATTCGCTTCTGTATGAGAGCTTTAAAACTATAGCCTGAACAGATACTAAACTCCCAAGAAAGGAACTATGCAGCGTTTCTGTTGCGTGCAACTTCTCAGTTATGTATGATGCGAAGACAAATGGTAACGCAGACAATAAACTGCGAACGAAATGTTTGAAATGGTCTGCTTATTACGTTCATTTTCGAATAAATTTCATGAACATTTTCTTAGTTCATATTTCTGTCCATTGCTCTCCTCATTCGATCAATTTTTTCTTGTACGCCTGCAGCATTTTCTTCAAGTTATATTCATTTTTATAGGACGCTTAAAATAGATAAGTGCTACAGTTATCTAGCAGTAACCAATACACACTATATTTTATGAATAGTAAAAACTAAAGTAATTTGCGAATTTCGCACAATCATGCCAAATCAAATAGCCACCCTTTAGAGACGTATCAATTTTCCACTCATTTATAGCCGTATTCATTCAGCAGTAAATTTCACTCAGTTCGCTTATGAACCTCAACTTCAAGGCGGTACAAAGGTAAACGCGCACAGAAACTGAAACGTTACGCATGGTGCCACTGTGTCAGTGGAATGAATGCATTAGAATTTGATTGCTATGAAAAAAAGGTTGAGTTTCAAAAAATATGGAAAATTTTGTGAGTGTACAGCTGGACAATATGAGGCAATAAGTGATGAAATTCGGTGATAATTTCAATTTCAATGACACAGCAACGTCAAACCTTGTAGACAGCGGCTGTTGTTACTAAGAGTAAAATGAGCAAAATCGTGACGAGAGCATAGACACACAGCGTTGAATTCATTAGGAAATTTAACAGCCAGAAGACTCAGCAATAAATGGTGCCTGATGGTTGAATATAACAAATAAAGCGAAAAGAGGATTAATCAATTTTGGGCTGCATTTCGGTGATTGTCAGATATCCTTTCTTGATTATATTTCATGCATTCGCTACAAGCCAATGAATGAATACAATCAGACAAGAAATTGTTCGTTTTTTCCCATAAATACTCTTTTATGACTTCTCTTCCGAACATTTGAAATTCATTGTTTCCTTGTGAATTTTTCGGAACTTCGCTATATTTCATAAGTGAGGCAATAAATTTCAGAAACTATAACATTAGTAAACAGATGCCTCATCTGGTTGCATACCAATGAATTTCACCCTCTTAAGATTAAGTGTTAACAAAAAGTGAACTTCTCAGACGGAATTCGATCAAGATGTGCACCGCTAAATTTTATGATCGCATCACTGCGCAGTATAAAATAATGCAAGAAAATGGGTTTTGAGTGGAAGCGAAGTGCCCGGAAGCCGAAGCTTATTCGATGATTATGCTCAAATTCGTTGAACAGATGAACTTGAGAAAAGGTGATGTGAGCGGATTATGAGATGAGAGTAGTGAACGAACAGCAGCCGTTCAAATTGGATGTGAGTGCTATGCAAGCCGCAAGTCACCCGTCGAACACGCCCCAAATGTGCATCTATGCAAACCGCCCATAGCGAAACATCGCTTTTTGAAACATCTAACCGAGCACAATCATAAATTTGGTTATCGCTTATTTTTAACATCGTTTAACTTCCGCTACAGAAGGCGTTTCCTTGCAGAATGACTCCTCATAATTGATTTGCTGTCTCAGTAAGAGTAAGCAGGCTGCTCTTTGTTTGCTCCCCCTTTTCAAAGCATGATTGTTTCGTAGAGCATGTATGTTTAATATTAGGCAGGGGGACGTCTTTTGTATTGAAACCATTGTTTCAGTGAGTGTGAATATCAATCGAATGAGTTATTAATTGGATCGCTGATTAGAATATCACAACTCCTATGATTTAGTCGAATGACTTATCGTTGCGACTGAATAATTAATCTGTTCAGATATATCATTAGTCAATAAGTGAACAGAAAGAGGACATTCGTTAAGTAATGGTGATATGAACCATAAGGTGTCCAAAACAATTTTTTAATTGGCTTAAAGTATTACATGGTAATGATGTGCATTCGAATAGCTAGTAATGGACTCGTCGACACATTCAAGGAACCTCTTCCTCGATCATAAACTGTATACATATACCGATTGTCATTTTGATGTAGACTTTTTTTGCGAAGGGAACCGGGAGCTGGAAATGTTGGGCGGCAGGTCATATGAAATAGAAGTGTGCTTGCAAATGCCATGAGTCAAAGCAATCCACCATAATCATTGCCGTTTTCGTTTATCAAGAAAATCATGATTATGTCGTTTTTATGCGTGTGATAGCCGTCGACGGCTTCATAGATTTCAGTGAGTTTTGTCACGAACTTGCTATGATAAATGAGAAAGAAATGTGTAGCATAAAAACTCAAACGTGAAAACTTCGAGTGTGTACGCAATGCAAATCCACATCTGTCATATTTTTCACTGTCAGAAATTTAAGGAAGATTAGGAATATAGCACTGAGAGCTCTCTGAATCCTGATGCAATCGTGGCGTATTTTCAATTTAACTTTCGGAAAATATTACAGTTGAGCATTCGATGAGGTCACCATTAATTTACTAGGCTGGTGAAATCCAGGATTTTCTGTTCCGATGATTCATAACGAAGCAACTCACCCTCACATAATCTTATTGATTTCAGTGAGATTTGTGGCATTTTTCAAGACCTTAATACACTGGGTGATATCACTTTGCATCGCTCAAAATAGTCGCCTTCAGCATTCAACCCTTTATCCATAACATTTGCAGTTTCACGAGTTTTGGTATGATTGCTTCACTGTCACCTGTTAGCGAATTTTGTGTTCTTAATGTTGCATGCGCATTAGTTCTAAATGTAAATGGGCATTTGGATCGCATCGCTGTTATGTTGAATATCGCCATTCATAATAATGTGGTAGTTCTTTTGTAGAATAATGATTCATAATAATATGATTGTTTACAATAATTCTCATGTGAAGTAATCATTCTTCTTATCTCTTCCCTCAGCGATTGAATGCGAGATAAAATAAATACTTTTTGTGCACGATGATGTATCGTTATTTGCGAAGTCCATTCTGAAATTCGTACAGTATCTCTTTTTTACCTTCTCTTGACATTTATATACTGTTATGTCAACCTTCATCAAACCTATCCGTCTATATATCACGTTTTATCGTCATCATTATTGTTGTCATTATTGGCATAAATTCACCAAGTTTTCGTTCGACAGCGCATTGTTCGTCTACATACTCACAATCAGTCCCTTGCTAGGATTCCGTCGAATGAGTCTCGGTCTTGTTTCAAATATCCAAAGGTCAATATTTCCAAGTGCAGTTGAGAAAAATCAGATTACTGATCCATATATTTGAGCTCAGTAACAAGTTTGAAACATTGCATGCCAGAATAAGAAACTCTTTCGCAAATGTTAATTTTATCATCATTACTATAATTTTCCTCTACTCAGTAGTGAGTATCAATGCGCTGATCTCAATCTGTCATTAACGGAGTTAATTTTTCGATGGCATGTTCACTTGATAACTATTTTTTGTGTGTACGAAATACTTATTTTTCCCGCCAACAAGTTATTTCCTGCAACATCTCCGTAACACGGAAAGTACTGAACTCGAATTCTCTCATAGTCGGGCTCGTTCGAAATTTCAGTTCAATCCTCCCTTTATTGCTGAACATCGTGCTTTTGCCACCAATGTTTTGTCTGAGGGTCCAGTGAAAATTTTCTTTATTTTTCTTCATTTCCTCTTTCTTTTTGGTCCCTGAACCTATCGCTTATTGTCACATCAATTTATTTTAACCGAATTTGAGTCGATATTAAGTCGCTCCATGACGCGCATATCGTATTACATTATCTTCACTTATTCTCATTAGCAGCTTATTTTTTGAATCTGTTCCACTCCGTATTTTTTTCTCTTCTTCTCTTTAATCAATTAATCTTCACATAATTAGTACTCACTGCTTGTAAGGTGAGGACTGATGATGGCATTCCCATGCCAAAACGCCTTATAGTACCATAAACTGTTTACATGATTCTTATGGATCACTGGGGCCAGTAAACCAGTTGATCATCTTTTACTTATTTATTCTTTTTTGTCTTGGAAGAAATTTAAGCTGTTCTTTTTTATCTGCGTATTGTTTACTAAATTTTAATTATTTCAGTTAATATACTCGTTACAGCGCAAATGTTGCGGAACGTTTTGGCGCGTCTCATCGTCTGGATTTTGTATATATATATATATATATATATATATATATATATATATATATTAGGATTCCTGTTGATTGAATCGATGCTTGTAGGTTAGATTTTTTGTGACGATCTGAGCGGGTAAAGGATGACTGCTGCAGAATGGAAGAAATTTAAGCTGTGGTTTCTAATTTCTTTCGGTTTGCTGAGTTTATTTGTGATGAAATATGAAGTGAACGTTTATGACTGTACCCTCCTCATTTTATATTCTTTCTCTTTCATCCATTGTGTATTAATTTGTTGTCGTTAACTACCTAATGACATTCATTTTGATAATTTATTACGGTTGCATTGAGTTGTTCCATTATTCAGTTCCCAATAAACGTCATAGTTTCTTTCCAACTCATTTTTCATCAGAGCGCCTTATCAATCGATTAGTTTAATGACTGCAATTAATTGCTAATCCAGAAGTTTCGGCGAAAAGAATATGCTTCTGTGCCAAGTCGACCCATGCTAAAAATGAGACGCCAAAACGTCTCTTAATCCAACGCAAATCCACTTGAATATTGGCTTGTTCCGCCTAAGTGAAACGGGAATCAGAAGCTAGGGCGGCTTACAGGCATTTATCGTGAGAGCAGAGCTTTTCCATGAAACGATACGCTTATTTTAATGGATCAGAGATGTCGGTTCTTGCAAATCATAAAAATAATGAGATCTTTATTGGCTGCTCATTGCAGTGACTTAGACGCGAATTGTTTAGCTCATCAGTCAGTACCATACAACACCGAGGAAAAACATCATTTCGCATTACTGACACATGTTGCGGGCAGTAATTCACATGACCATCGTTCGAGGTCAACAGGCAAACGATTATGGTGACGGTAACGTCCAAGAATTTTTTTTTGCTGACGCCTGAAAGCATCGCTGAATCGAACTTCGCAAATCATTCGTCTCTTTGCTGATTAAAAATAGCGAATGCACTTTAAACATTCGGTAATTTTTCAATGTCACGTTCCAAACATACCAATAGTGCAAAAGGTTTTGAACGTGAGCGTCAAGGATGCGTCAGAGGAAAATCGTATAGACAATATGTTTCGATGGTGGAAGGCATGAATGGTTCAACGTTTGTACCATATTGCCTCGAAGCTTTGAAAAACATAATTCCACTCATTAAAGCCATTGCCTCACATTCTTAACACACATTCCAGTGGTACTCTTTGAAGGAGAGAAATGCCGACAATTTCGGCTGCCAGTATTTCCGTTCCTAGTTAGAAGTACAATCAAATCCATAATCAATTCTGACTGACTAACAATAAGATACCTAAACAACACTTTGTTCTTGTTTCCCAACAATTGTACGGTTACCGTGAATCACCGGTCGATGAGTACATTTGCGTTCTCATAATTGAAATGAGTCCAATTGAACGGCCTCGGAAATTTCATTTCTTGATCGTAAATATGTTCTTGTTATCTTACTTTTCCAATCCATATAATTAGCTATATTTCTTAACGGCCTTCCACGTTTAATATGATAAATTTTCCCACTAAATACATGATTTTCTGTGTGAATTCCTTTGTTCCCTTCAATCCACTTTGCTCGTTTAGCAAGCTGCCACTTGTTAAGAGGTTGCATATCATTTCACAGAATTATTTGACATTTCCCATTCGTGGAATCGGCTTTGATTATTCAGTGATAATTTTTTAGATATTGCTGAAAGTGTGAAGCCATTTTCATGCATCCTCGTTGTGCTGATCGAAAACTGATTGAACGTGGAGTCAAGAATGCAGAGGAAAATTTGCATTGAGAACAACACAGTTTTATACATCAACTCATCGCAACTATCTCTACGCAAACGAAAATATCTAATACGCATCATGATAATCGTTAACTGTAATAGTGGACACTAGTGTTCGTCGGGGAACGGGGCTCCCGTCGGGGACTCCGGCGGGGAACGCGGGGAGCGCTCCCCCCCAACGCAATTTGCTCCCCGACGGGGAGGACGGGGAACTCGTCGCACTTTTGCAAACCTTCGCGAACAGTCCACTCAAAATGACGAAGTATCGCTGCAACACTTCATATGTTGTTGTTTCTTTTGTGATGTGATTATAAGGTGTTTGGGAAGTCATCCACATGAAGTCGTTCTTCTTCGATCTGTTGATTCGATACAAATAGTGCCGGTGACGCTGATGCATTCGATTTGTTGTTATTTTCATTTGATTGCTATTGATTTGTTGTTGTTCTTTTTTTATTAATGTTGATTCGCGCCTGTTATTTTATTGATAATGATTCGTTCATGTTATTGTTTTATTGTAGTGAGTAGAATTTTTTGAGTTGACTTCGTTGCAGTAGCGCTGACGTAGGGTATGGTATTTCTGATGTTAGGAGTTTATTTGATATCCTGGGATTAGAGTGAGATGAGGATACGCTTGAGTTTGGTCGAGCTGAGAGTTGAAACAATGCTAGCAAAAATTTCATGTTGAGGTATTGGATTGTGGGGGGCGTAAGTTACTGTAAAAGAGATACGATATTGGAGATAACAAGACAGGATAAAACTGATGGCATAAAGATGTAAATAAAATAAAATAAAATAAAGTTGTTGTTTACATTTGATTCATATTGATTCGCGCATGTTACTATTTTATTACTAATGAATCGTTCTTGTTTTGTATATGATTGATCTCTTGATTCGATATAAATAGTGTCGATGACGCTGATGCATTCGATTTGTTGTTGTTCTTATTTGATTGATATTGATTTGTTGTTGTTCTTATTTTATTCATATTCATTCGCGCTTATTATTTTCAATAAATGTGAATTGGAACAAGCAAAATTGTGAGGTTTTTGAATAGTAGTAACATGTTGTTTAAAGCTGTAGTCGTGAGCGTATTATCATTGAAAAAAGATTTCATTTCACCTCTAAAGGTGCAAATCGAGAGAAAAATTCTATTTAAGAAGCTGCAACGGAATTTTCAAAAAATACATTAAAAGGAAGAAAAATCTTTTAAAAAATTGAGATTTTATCGAAAAATTGGGCTGAAATGCTACCCGTCCTCCCCGCCGGGGAACGCGGAGAGCGGCCATTCCCCGACGGCGTTCCCTCCGCGCAATTTGCTCCCCGACTTTTTCGCTGGGACCCCTACCCCCGTCCAATTTACTCCCCGCAGGGACCCCCCCCCCGTGCAAAAAATTGCTCCCCGACGAATACTAATGGACACTGGACAGTGTGCATAACATAATTCTCCTTCATCTGATCATACTTTGCTCTACCCTTATGTTTCGATTATCGAAAAGCGTCATCCGTCGAAAGTTATTTGAAGTGAGCAACTTTTTAGGCTGACCAAAAAGGCTCTCAGTTATGGGCCTTGCATGAGCAATCATGGAAACTAGTCATTAGCGTGCAATAGCATCATTGGACCACCCAATGCGATTGCTTACACAGCAGAGCATTCGACTACGATGCGTTATTCTCGAATTGAATAATATTCTACCATTCGAATGTTCCATTCGAAGTTCTATCTTCATGAACCTCAACAGTTGATGAAAGCAGTTGCCAAAACAGAAGTTCATTGAAGCCGTGATATATTCGAGCTCTGAACAACTTTTTCTGTTCATTAAGTTGATACGTTCTTCGTTAATCAGCTAGTTCCAGTAGCATTATAATGCGTCATCGAATGTGATTGGTACCATTTATTCAATGCGGTGTTATTGGATTCAACGATAGTCAATGGTTGGTGTGATTTCACTGATGAGCTTCTTGCAAAAATTTATGTGCCACTAATATTGTACTATTTGGACAAAAAAGGTGAGCAGAGGGAAGCCATGAAGATCATATTGAAGTACTTAACTTCTGAAACCATTCTCCTCTCAAGTCTTCAATAGCAATACCTGCCTGTAGTCAGCCATACTCAATGAACCTCAAATATAAAAGTTTAAGTAAACCTAAGCAATCATTTAAAGTAAAAACACGTGCTGCTCACATGGTTCATAAAAACAGTGCGTTCCAGAATTTATGCATGCATGCAAAAATGTCCAGCAAAAATTGTTGCTTTGACCTTCAAATAAAATGTAAGCAGCAATAAAACATCCGTTGTGAGCAAAAAATATACTTCAAAAGATGTTATCAGAATGGATCTGAAATTGCTTATGATTCCCGTTTAAATGACTTCGTGATCATCAAATTTTTGAATCTATTTTGTATTCCAATTGCTGAAAGCTTTCAATGAATTACATTTGATGTATATCACCTTCAAATGTAATTCATTGCAGTTTCAATGAATTACATTTGAAGGTGATATAAATACCTCAGGAATACAAATTCATTATCTGCTTTCTGGTATTAAGTGCTCAATTTATTTACGATTGTGATGCCGGATGGAAGAAAGCTTATACTTTATATCGCATCCACATGGAAGAACGAATAGAGAGCACATTTTGACAGGACTGAAATTTTGATAGTGATGCAAAAAATCGTGTCGACTTCAGTGGTTTCTACAGTTTGCATATTTGACGTCCTTGATAGGTTTCTGGGAGGTACGCGTTCTTGATTGACCTTAATCACTTAGATAGCCAAGACACAGATGTTTGATCGTGAGTCCTCTGGGCCAAGAGAAACTTTAATTAATGAACAAACACAAGATCACTTTGAATAAGATTCATTTCCTGAAGATTCCGTGTTGAAGTTTCTAGATGCGTAACGCTCTAACAACGTTGCAATTACGTCTTGATCACTTCTTTTATCAACTGCTGTTATAATCGCCGTTCTGTAGGTTGTATGATGCTTCTGGAAATCGTGCATAGGTTGTATCCATGCATGCATGTGCACGGGTTATGTCGCAAGCATGAAAGCTTAGTTTTCCTTATAGTTCCAGATGACCGCTCATAATATCGACATTTTATAAATTTAACTTTATGGTATACAATTTTTCAAGGAAACAAATTTTCGTTTGTCTATTCACCGATTCGGTCAAAAATGGCCATTTCTGCGTCAAGTTGGCCAAACGGTTAATCAAATGAACAACGATTCGTTGGTGATTTTAAATCGATCGACAGATCAGTGACCATTCAGTCAGGGATCGATTAACTAAGCAACTCCATGTGTTTACTGCACATCAAAACAATCATTTATTCGTGACTTGGTTCGTGCATACAAGTATAACGACAATCTTATTTATTTATAAGAACTCAACACCCAAATCCGTGAGTGCTTTGACTGCTTCAAATAGTCAACAACCGAATGTTCGGTTGTTGCAACATTCTGGAAAAATATCGAAGACGAATGAATAATTTCAGAACACTTGAAAATATGCGCTTCTTCCATCAAATTCTGTCATGTGAATAGTGCAATGATGAGGATGGAATTATTTTCTCTGATCAAATGCAAAAAGTTCCACTCCATTTTGTAACGGAAAGTAAGATTACAGTGGAATCATGAATTTCTTACGATCGACAGGAACTGTGGAAAGAAGCGGATAGGGCAGTGAGGAAACACGCAAGAATGCGCCCAGAGTGCTTCCAGAGATATGAACTCTTTCATTCTTGTAAAAGCACCGTTACGTTGCTTTTTACACGAACAAGAACAGCAAAATACGATAACAAAACTGTCACGGGTAACTGGTAGATACATTCGAATTAGCAGCTGTGGTATCTGATAAGTAAAGAGTGTTCACTGAGTACGCTCCATTAATTGACTAACATTTGTTGATATGTTCTAATATAAATCAATTTTTAAGATTCAGAGCATGTTTCTTCCACTGTTTTCAGTTACACTGCAATGGAAAAAAACCAAATGAACGTTCACGAACACAACATACAGACATATTGAAAGAGGAACTTAATAAATTCGTAACGAAATGCAGCGGCAAATTTTTCATTGTATTTTCATGCGTACGTCAAAAGACGTGAGCCTTTAATATTATCCATTTTTTCCGAAAGAAGAGACGAGAACGGCGATATATGAAAGACTGATGTACTTCTATTAACAACCATGCTAGGTTTAAGACGTTAGTGGCAGTAGAAATTGATTATGTCATGTAGCGCAAGGTCGGCATTTATTTCGACAGATCCATAAATTTAATCGAACATGTTCATCAACGTTTAAATTTACAGCCGAAAACATTGAATTTGTCATTCAGAACTCTCAATGGAATATTAATATGCCATACGTTCAACACATAAACATGCATAGAAAACTGGAATAGTTATCGTAATAAATGCCGATTTCTCAAAGATATTCTGTTCTGGCCACAGGAATACAAGTGAGAATGAAAAGGTAATAGGAAGGAAATCTCTCATATACAATTACATCGAACAACAAAACAATGCATCCTGGAGCACCGCTGAGAAGTGGAGATTCTCTGTGGAAAGCTCGCTAACATTTGCGCGATTGAAGCGGAAAATACTTAGGCACTTTAGCGGCCAGCAATAATGGCCACATTTCAACACGATGAATAAACCGCTAAATGCCATACGAGACCGCAGCAGTCCAATGGAAGCAATTTACCTAGTTCAACGTTTCTCAAATGATGATAGCTGTGAAGCAAAATTCTGCCATTCAACGTTGAGACATCTCTGATACTCTGGCGCGCTTATATCAACTCAAACAAAGTTTCAAACACTAATAAAAGATGTGAAAATTTCCCAAATTGATAATAAAAAATTTCAATCATAGGCCTTACTTGATTGCATCACTCCCACCTGCTCTCAGAAATTCCCTATCAACCTATCTAAACACTACATAAAGATCAGAAATCCAAATGGCTTACTTACAGCATTGCTCAAATCACGTCGAATTCATGGTATGTTTGAGTTCAAGCAGTTCCCTTGAAAGTTCATGAAAAAGTTAATCAAATAAGAGCAACTCAGTGAGAACGGAAACACTCAAAGGTTTTGTAGCATGACTACGGTCGAATGTTAGGCCTTTAGCGGCGTATGTTTTTTCCGCAAACAGAATAAATATGTAGAGAGCACTTGATGTATGCTGGTGAATTTGGGAATGGTGAATATGGAAGGAAATGCGTTGTTACATCGTTCATCGAGTGTCTCAGGTGAAGTTTTTAAGTACAACATTGGCGATATGAGGAAGTTGATTCATAGAAAGCAGCCGTCTAAACAAAAGTAAAATATCCATCTGATTTCCTCCGCTTCTTGCCACGTGTCGGATTACCACCTTCAAATGGTGGCTTGTTCCTGCAATAAGTTTCCCTTCATCTACTTTTCTTTTCAATGACAACCTCATCAAGTGACTTTTTGTGTTCGTACGATTCACAGTGGGAAGATGTACTGTTAATGCTTGTTAAGGCGTCAAATGAATGATATGAAGGCAGATTTATCATAATTCACAATGAAGCTGGAGGGTGGAAACGAATTAAATCATAACAATACTGCGTTACAAAACATGAATTCAACAAGACATCGATTACAATTCAAAACAGACCAGGGCAATACTATTTCAACAATCATTTGAATGGGGTACGAATAAATGATTAACGTAATAGCTGCTGTGTATGCACATTTCGATCGAGTATAGTAGATCTTCGTTTCCCTCATTCCACTCAACCAAAATTGAATTCATAAGTGAAGATTTCTCTCGAAAACTTCGAATTCATTACACAAACTTGATTTGAAGACAAACTATGATCTCACATTCTTGTTATTTTTTTACAAAGCTAATAGAGCGAAAAATATAAATTAACTGGTACTCGGAGCAAAAAACACACAGAACAATCTATAAGCGAATGAGAGGCAGTGATGGTTTTTCGAGAATACGTTATCTGACTTTACCATAGGGCGGTTACCTTCAAGAAGAAAATACCACAGTGCCATTTCACTGTTCATCGTTTATGGCCTACTAAAATGGTTTCGATTTATATACGCATTATTCTGCTTCTGTTCACTGGCTACTGTTAAAATTTCAAGGACACTGTCAATAAATATTGGTTGGTTTTACTACTGGAAAGACTGGAGGAGGGGATGTTACTTTGGAATGATTCACTAAGATAGAAACAACAAGACAAAATCCATATTGATGCGAATGAAGAGAACGTAGCTATGAATGGACACTAAACATTTCCATGTTTAAATGATTTGCTGTTGTGTTCGACTTTCACCCATCTCGTGCGAAATTTCACTCACCTTGTCTGACCTAAGAGCCATGTCTTAAAATTAGCGTCCAATTTGCTTGGACTCTGCGTTACACCACCCTCGAACATTTCGATCGGACTCTTCCGTACCCTGTAAACAAACCATGACATTTTCACGAAAAGCGGCATCCAATGGAATGCTCTAAACGCCCTTATTCGAACTTCAATCAATTTCCTGCATTAAAAATTCCAAAAAAATCAGTGCATTTTTGCCTTATAAACACTATTGAATGTTTGCCTTCATCCGACATCTGTCACCGTACACAACAACTAATGCGTGTGCTTATTCGTTGCAAACAATGGCATGATACGCTCATCATTCGGAAAATAAACTTTGTGCTGATCTAGCTGAAAACAATCATACCACAAAATGATGACATAGAAGCTGAATTTCCATCTTACTTTCGCAACATTTCACTGATTGTGAGTGATTGAGTGAATCGCCAACCTGTCATTGAAATTATGCCATAATGCGACAATCAATTCAGTAGCCATTATGTCGCCAGCGTGTGCACTAATCATCCTCATACAAAATACACCATCGTATCCAAGAAATTTGTGAACAAACTTTTTAACAGACTGCCTGTCCGTTGCGAGGTCCGTAGCTTTCAGGTATTTCCGAATAAACTTCATATGCTGCAAAGGAATTTTGATTTCGAGACTCGAACTTTGTGCATCATAATTTCGAAGTTATTTCATTAATTCTTGTTTTGCATGAAACGTCATAAAATTGCTATCCTTGAAGAAGAAGTCCGCAGGCTCAGGTTAGAACTTATCCCATACTCAAACTGGAAATCACTGTGTTTAACGGTTAGGCTAGTCCTTAAACTCAATCTAATGCTTAAAGCGTGTATTAGATTGCAGCTTTCCACAACATTCAGCTTGACATATACCTTAATCTTATGCTAAGACTCACAATCAGGTTTAGGCCAACACTAGTCCAAAGCGCAGGCTATGGCTTATTCTAGGCCGTTCTTGTTCATGTTAAGATATACCACGGTGGCTCCAAATTCACTTTAAATATTTTTTTCCATTTCGAATTCAAAAGTTGCGAGAGAATTCGTCAATTTTTCGCTCTCAATTCAAAACCTCAACCATCTTGGACAACTTGAGCCGATGTACGATTCCGAAGACAAAATAATTCGACATTTTAAACAGTGAGAAATGCAATTCAAATTTTGATTTGACTCGAAACTGTAAATAATTCAAAACTTTCGACGGAGCTCAATCAATACACTCAATCAAAGTTTTTTACCACTTTTTGATGCTGTTTGCATTGGTTAACTAGTTCTGAACGTATGCAGATCATTTTGGGGGCACGAGATCATTCACAATCAATTAAATAGATTCATGCGCAAACGAGCCGATATAGAAAATCATTTTGTTTACTCACAATCAGTAAAACGATTCCAACTCCTAAACTACTTGCATCGTCATAAGGAATCTGCAGTTACTAATGTTACAAAGATGTAAGTTCCAAAGATTGATGCACTTTTCGAAGTATAATACGTTTTTGTTATGCTCATGCTCAGTTAAACAACTGAAGGCTTAATTGCTGTGCATTCAGGACAAAATAAATTCACTGAATGTTTTTTGCTGATTTTCTTAATGATGCAAACCTGTCCAGGCAGAAATGATATGAGCATCCAATGACCCATCGAAAATGTGCTGACGATAGAAACCATAAAATACCAAAACCATAGAAACAAGAAAATTTTTTCATTGAACATGTTAATCATAAGCACGCACTGCACTGTATGATGATGTACGTTACCCAAAACGCGCACCTGGAAATGTGCTCACAAGAATAAGACAATTCTGTAAATGATCACTGTGAATGAATTGCAATTTGAAAAGAATGTTTCGAACGCGCTAGAATCAGAATAAATTTTAAAGTCACACAAACTTCTCAGTTTTTAAAAAGACTCACGCGATATACGTAACGAACCTATCTCCGTGCAAGTGAAAATATTCAGCTAAATCTGAACGGTTCCTTAAATAGTCCTCATGCGAGAAATACGTTTCACTTAATGTACTATCTGATTCTCGTTCAAAGACATGTGTTCATTCTATTGCAACAGAATTGGCAATATTTGTGCACTACGAAAACCTCTATGTGAATTCGCACCATCCATGCAACTCGAATAGGCACTGCAGAGTTGCGATAATATCAATTGATTGAAATGTTCATTCATTAAAAAATGTCCTGGAATAAAGATTACCTCGAAATCGCACATTGTAACACGTGGAAAATTACCGCTCACTTCCCATTCCCGGCCGTTCAAAAGGTCTTTGAGGATGTGGAAGCCATAGAAGAGGTTATCAGTGCCGAGAAATGTATTCAATAAGAACACTTGCGCAACAACGTTGACAAGATAAAGTGTCTTTATGAACACATAAAGGCATGTAACGTACGATCCCCAACGCTTGCCCACACACAGTCCTGATACATCAGTTACCTGTAATATTCTTTCATGCATCTCATATGAAAAGGTTAGCGAATGTGATTTCGTGCTTAAACATCTTCACCAAAAATGATCACAGGCATTCCACATTGTGCCAGACTAGATTGTTAAGACAGCTCGTTAAGACGGCAGTTCTATGGGCGGAGCTTGAGGTTCGTTCAACAATCATGTTTTCAAGAGATTATCCGCGAGGTAATGAGCCTCGCCCATAAACAACTGGTAGAATTGCCGAATGAAGATTCGTATTAACCTAATGTTTGGTTACATGACCTTTTTGCGTTGAAGGTTCCCAGAGCGGATGATGAAGGGAGTCGAATGGAAAAAATTTGAATGCTGCTGAAGGGAATCAATAAACGCAGGCTTGAGCCTAAGGCCGAATTACTGACAATAAAACGTACATCGCATAAACATCACCGTACGAAATATTTAGTGCCGTAGGTAGTCAATCATTGCAGATTTCTTGAGACTAGCGTTCCGTGTCACGAACTACAACGAATCGAAGGCAACCTTTCAGAGAAACAACAAATAACTGCTGTCGTTGACTCGCACAGATTTCTCCACGAAGCGGAATATCTCCTGGTGTTTTAGGAACCGACGAATGCTAGTGTTTGTCAAGAACAGTTCACGGAAGGATCGTCTCGAAACACATTGCTTGCAAATGTCATACCTCTCGCTGTATTTCGAGTGCATCCTCCATATGGCCGGCAATCGTTTGCACAGTAGCAGCTCTTGCATCGGCATCCATCATCCTTGCATCGCATGCCATTTGTGTGAGACTTTGCACATTGATTCCTGCAACTAATTCGATAATTAATAAAACTCAAATATTGGAATAAAAACCTGCTTAGAAGAGAAGTCCGAAATTGCATTTGAACACTTATGCAAGTTCAGGCTTACCCTCAGTTCAACACTGGTGTCAAAGGCGGTCATGTCAGTGAACGGCAAATCTCTAAATTATACTCTGCCCTTAACTTACGATTCATTTAGCATATATTCCATGTCGCAAAATTCCTCAAGCATGCTTTATCCTTGCTCTCATATGAATTCAGAAGGCGTTACATTTACTTTGAGTCTAACATTTCGATACCAACTTCCTCAGACATTCTCCCGCAAGTGTTCAGGAAAAGATAACAACTCTCACGGTTTCCTTCCAGACAACCAACAGTGCTTACCAGTAAGGAAAGTTTTTACTAATTCTCATAAGATAGCTTACAGAATGGACTTTTTGTCAAGTAAACGTCACTGCAACTTTCAAAATATGTTTTACCTTCACTTTACTCATTTCGATTCTTTAAGTATGCGTAAAATTCAAATAAAGTGTACTTCTAATAGTGAAAATACAATGCTGGCGTCAGGAATGAAGGATACATGTATATGTTCACCACACTTCGAATCGATGTCAGTATTTCCTATAGGATGTGAGTACGTCAGGAATGAAGGACAGATGCACACGTTCACAACACTTCAAATCGATGTCAGTATTTCCTATAGGATGTGAGTACGTCAGGAATGAAGGACAGATGCACACGTTCACAACACTTCAAATCGATGTCAGTATTTCCTATAGGATGTGAGTACGTCAGGAATGAAGGACAGATGCACACGTTCACAACACTTCAAATCGATGTCAGTATTTCCTATAGGATGTGAGTACGTCAGGAATGAAGGACAGATGCACACGTTCACAACACTTCAAATCGATGTCAGTATTTCCTATAGGATGTGAGTACGTCAGGAATGAAGGACAGATGCACACGTTCACAACACTTCAAATCGATGTCAGTATTTCCTATAGGATGTGAGTACGTCAGGAATGAAGGACAGATGCACACGTTCACAACACTTCAAATCGATGTCAGTATTTCCTATAGGATGTGAGTACGTCAGGAATGAAGGACAGATGCACACGTTCACAACACTTCAAATCGATGTCAGTATTTCCTATAGGATGTGAGTACGTCAGGAATGAAGGACAGATGCACACGTTCACAACACTTCAAATCGATGTCAGTATTTCCTATAGGATGTGAGTACGTCAGGAATGAAGGACAGATGCACACGTTCACAACACTTCAAATCGATGTCAGTATTTCCTATAGGATGTGAGTACGTCAGGAATGAAGGACAGATGCACACGTTCACAACACTTCAAATCGATGTCAGTATTTCCTATAGGATGTGAGTACGTCAGGAATGAAGGACAGATGCACACGTTCACAACACTTCAAATCGATGTCAGTATTTCCTATAGGATGTGAGTACGTCAGGAATGAAGGACAGATGCACACGTTCACAACACTTCAAATCGATGTCAGTATTTCCTATAGGATGTGAGTACGTCAGGAATGAAGGACAGATGCACACGTTCACAACACTTCAAATCGATGTCAGTATTTCCTATAGGATGTGAGTACGTCAGGAATGAAGGACAGATGCACACGTTCACAACACTTCAAATCGATGTCAGTATTTCCTATAGGATGTGAGTACGTCAGGAATGAAGGACAGATGCACACGTTCACAACACTTCAAATCGATGTCAGTATTTCCTATAGGATGTGAGTACGTCAGGAATGAAGGACAGATGCACACGTTCACAACACTTCAAATCGATGTCAGTATTTCCTATAGGATGTGAGTACGTCAGGAATGAAGGACAGATGCACACGTTCACAACACTTCAAATCGATGTCAGTATTTCCTATAGGATGTGAGTACGTCAGGAATGAAGGACAGATGCACACGTTCACAACACTTCAAATCGATGTCAGTATTTCCTATAGGATGTGAGTACGTCAGGAATGAAGGACAGATGCACACGTTCACAACACTTCAAATCGATGTCAGTATTTCCTATAGGATGTGAGTACGTCAGGAATGAAGGACAGATGCACACGTTCACAACACTTCAAATCGATGTCAGTATTTCCTATAGGATGTGAGTACGTCAGGAATGAAGGACAGATGCACACGTTCACAACACTTCAAATCGATGTCAGTATTTCCTATAGGATGTGAGTACGTCAGGAATGAAGGACAGATGCACACGTTCACAACACTTCAAATCGATGTCAGTATTTCCTATAGGATGTGAGTACGTCAGGAATGAAGGACAGATGCACACGTTCACAACACTTCAAATCGATGTCAGTATTTCCTATAGGATGTGAGTACGTCAGGAATGAAGGACAGATGCACACGTTCACAACACTTCAAATCGATGTCAGTATTTCCTATAGGATGTGAGTACGTCAGGAATGAAGGACAGATGCACACGTTCACAACACTTCAAATCGATGTCAGTATTTCCTATAGGATGTGAGTACGTCAGGAATGAAGGACAGATGCACACGTTCACAACACTTCAAATCGATGTCAGTATTTCCTATAGGATGTGAGTACGTCAGGAATGAAGGACAGATGCACACGTTCACAACACTTCAAATCGATGTCAGTATTTCCTATAGGATGTGAGTACGTCAGGAATGAAGGACAGATGCACACGTTCACAACACTTCAAATCGATGTCAGTATTTCCTATAGGATGTGAGTACGTCAGGAATGAAGGACAGATGCACACGTTCACAACACTTCAAATCGATGTCAGTATTTCCTATAGGATGTGAGTACGTCAGGAATGAAGGACAGATGCACACGTTCACAACACTTCAAATCGATGTCAGTATTTCCTATAGGATGTGAGTACGTCAGGAATGAAGGACAGATGCACACGTTCACAACACTTCAAATCGATGTCAGTATTTCCTATAGGATGTGAGTACGTCAGGAATGAAGGACAGATGCACACGTTCACAACACTTCAAATCGATGTCAGTATTTCCTATAGGATGTGAGTACGTCAGGAATGAAGGACAGATGCACACGTTCACAACACTTCAAATCGATGTCAGTATTTCCTATAGGATGTGAGTACGTCAGGAATGAAGGACAGATGCACACGTTCACAACACTTCAAATCGATGTCAGTATTTCCTATAGGATGTGAGTACGTCAGGAATGAAGGACAGATGCACACGTTCACAACACTTCAAATCGATGTCAGTATTTCCTATAGGATGTGAGTACGTCAGGAATGAAGGACAGATGCACACGTTCACAACACTTCAAATCGATGTCAGTATTTCCTATAGGATGTGAGTACGTCAGGAATGAAGGACAGATGCACACGTTCACAACACTTCAAATCGATGTCAGTATTTCCTATAGGATGTGAGTACGTCAGGAATGAAGGACAGATGCACACGTTCACAACACTTCAAATCGATGTCAGTATTTCCTATAGGATGTGAGTACGTCAGGAATGAAGGACAGATGCACACGTTCACAACACTTCAAATCGATGTCAGTATTTCCTATAGGATGTGAGTACGTCAGGAATGAAGGACAGATGCACACGTTCACAACACTTCAAATCGATGTCAGTATTTCCTATAGGCGACATGCAAAAATAACCATGTCCAAGTTCTTAAGCCCAAACATACGACAAAGCCTATTCAGGAGAGTAGGCATAATTTTCACCCTGAGCCTGATTCGAGCGGTTTGAGGTAAACTGCATTTAGGTAATTTTTACACCTCACTGACATCACACATGACTGTCATAATCTTTATTATTTGGTATCTTCGGTGTTGTCTGGTGTTTTTATAAACGCTGCCAAAATTTCAAGTGTGTTGATTTGGTGTTTCCCTGGACTGTTCCTGCAAAGTACTTTCCGAATGGAATTTTCTTGGACTAAAAATTGATATACTTTTATCCATGACTGTGGGTAGATCAGGCAGCACTTTTTTGTTTTCTTCACGTTTCAATGCAGTATCCATCAGTACAATTTCGTTGATTATTCCTCGAAGGGTGTGCTTGTGTAAACCGTTTGTGCGCCTATATTATCCACAAGACATGCGTGAATTTTATGACTAAACGACACTCTCACTCTTGTGTACAAGCGCGAACTGATGTACTGTAATCAAGTGGCGAAGATCAAAGTGAGGTACGGCGATGCATCACATTTGGGCTTAGAACTAGGCTGAGGCTCATACCAGGGCTAGCATATCTACAAACCACTAGAAGATTCTGTCATACAGGAGTGAAGTGCCTAAAAACAAATAGATGATTTTGGCATATTTGGATGAGGTACTTATTAAACAAACAAACGGTTTTGCCGTACCCGAGATGTGTATAAAACAAGTGGATAGTCCAGTCATGCCAAGGTGAGGTATCTATCAAACAAATAAATGAATTTATTGTGCCAGATGAAGGAATGAATTGAACAACCAAACGGTTCCAAGATGTGAACTTCAGCTTGAGCCTGCGCCTAGTTGTATCTTGCTTTAATTATCGCAACTCATTTTAACCTCATTTGCCGAATTGCGCTGGAATTTACACTTATTCTTAGTTTCACGCTTCATCTTGCATAGATCTAAAGTAGGCCCGTCTATGCTTTTGCGTCTATCTGAGCTTTACAGGGTCCCTAATTGAACGACTGATGGAAAGACACCCATAAGTGGATTTGCGATGAGGCGGAAGGCGTAAGTCTAGCAGCATAAAACATGTTAGTCAGCATTTTCATTCACTCTCTTCTCGTTGCGAAACGATGAAAATTGTAACAATAAGGATGAAGGCAGCAACATGGCAAGACTAGTAACGGCGCTCATTAGTTGCGCTTCACAAATCGGCAAAGCACATAAATCACTTTGCCACTGCATCTTATTCAAAGAGAACCGTTGTTGAATTAGATCGCAACTTGACCATTCGAATAGAATACTTCCATGTGAGCACTTTTCACTTATCGAATCATCAAGTCAGCTAACGATGAATTTATTTATTCATTCAATCTTGCATGAAATTATTTCAAACCGAACATGAAAAGAATGATAAATGTAGACTCATACAATTGAAATATGGCTTTGTAAGATGAATTACCGACTGAATAATGAATCGAAAAAATTCGTTGAAATCTAGCGATAAGCTGCAACTTTTCTCGACAGATTCAAATCGACATAACCACAAATAACTGCTAATTACTAACTGGCAGCGACGAATACGATAACTTCATCCCGGTTAATGATATTCAAGAAACTTTTCTAATACGCATGAGTTAGTCCAGGTGTTGAACGTGCTAATGAATGTTCTTCTATGATATGGGACCAATAAGCGTACACTCACAAAGTATACTAGTTTGAAAAACTATTATGGGCGAGCTCATCGAAATTTTCTTTTTTTTTGACCTCACTTGCACTATTCCTGACAATGTCAGCAGCCATGATGTTCCTTAAAAGAGTCTGAAAACAAAGTGAAGGATTGAAAATGCATTACATGAAAAATGCAGTTACCTGAATGCCAGTGTAGCAGACCCCTCCACATAATACATGGAATGTAGAACATTAGCGCTTCAAGCGCTAAAACAAATGGAACCCATTGGTAATAACTGATTTGGCGAGCTCTAAAAAGATAATGATAATTGAACGACTGCAAAATGAATAGTTCCAACAAAAAGGGTTACGAGGTGAGGTTATTTGAATGATTCCTAAGTAGAAATACAGCGATTCATAAAGATAACTCTCCGCATTGCATTAATTCTTGCGGAAAAAAACGACACATTCAATAGCTTATGTCTGAGGGATATGCTTCATGACTCACCGTCTATCGCCATATTCTAGAGGAAAAGCACTGGTAAGAGGCAGATAATAGGTATTTTCTACCCAACAATAATTCTCCGTATACTGTTCCCAAGCGTCCGTGAATTGTGCTGGAACCCAGCATTGAATAGGATAACCTGAAAGAACGACAAGTTGAAGTAGTTTTCAATTTCAAGGAAATAAAAAATTTCGAAACCCAATTCATCACGCCCCCTATATATTTTCAGCTTTCAGTGACATGGACAAACTAGTCTGCTATGACTATGGTGAAAATGCTCAGATTTTTTACACTGATAATGAATTTCTCTTGACAATAATCATTGAATATATTGCAGTAATTTTGAAATATTCAAGGTAATGAGGATTAGGTGTCACGTAAGAAATTATTTGTCGAATTATTTCTATCGCTTGTGTTCAAAATTGATTTTATTGTGGGACTGTTCAAGCATGTAATGTCTGTTGAAGCTTGTAATGCTTCTACTGGTGAATATTCGCACACGGATGAATCATGGCGTCGTTCGCCCGAATTGAGTTAGGGTGCAGGTTTAAATTCGTTCTAGGCTAGTGTCTGTGCATGTTCAGTCGTAAAATTTTTGCAGGTTGCTTCATGATGAACTGAAAATAGCACAATATACCTCTTCTAAAGTCTTGTGAAGTTGGAATAGATGGTTACAATATAAAAACATGCGACACACAGGTTTTCAAGACGTGATCCTAATGAAGTAAGCTTGATCTATCGACGTGAGACTACCAATAGTAGAAAAATGAAATTGATGATACTCTTACCGACATATTGCTTAGCAGAAACAATTATGGCGAACGCAAATATGATCGCTGAAGTATAATGATAGTTGAGTTTATCAACAAAATCATCATCAACTCGAGGATGCAGCCCTTTAAAGATGGCCGCTAAATAATAGAGAAGCATACCGGTCGAGGCAACCTTAAACATTATGCATATTCCGAGACGAACTCATGTTTATATTTGGAAATTTTTGTCGTCGACTTGCAATATCTAAGCGAACCATTTTGTACATTCGTAATCAAGAGATAATAACTATTTGGCTCTATACTTGGTTGAAAGCATTGACGCAGCATTCAGAACTAACGTCAAATGTTGTCCCAAACAGTTAAACAATTTCAGTGGAATGGTTATCATCAAAGTACATCGACGGTAATGTTGAAGAATATCAGACGTTTACCTTCTTCTTTTTGTTGAGGTATGCCTTAGAAAATTTAGTGTCGTGTGGTACGGCGCTCGTTGGGTGCACAGGAAACCTCGACACGTAGTTGAGTCTGTCGCATTTCTTAAGATTTGTGTGCTGCAACATAGCATTCATCCATCTCGATGCAATACGCGATATTATAGCACGATCAATTGGCGGTTCTTGTTGTTTTAAATTTATATACATATATATATATATATATATATATATATATATATATATATATATATATATATATATATATATATATATATATATATATATATATATATATTTTCAATAGCATTTTGACGACAGCGAACTGATGAATATTGATGCTGATTGCACCGATATACATGAATTGAGCATCAAAAGCATATCGAGGAAGCGATATTCAGTCTCTCATATGAAGTTGACCATGACATACATGGAGTTGATCACTTATGGCAAATGACGGAATCTGAGTTCTGTGGTGTACTCTTTTGCATCCGATTAGAGTTAATTTTTGAATTCGGATGTTAGTTTTGAAAATATTGTGAAATACCAAAATGTAATAAGGGCAGCGATATTGAAAGTAGTTCAGGTAGTTGGCATACCAATGTCCGTTCCACATCATTGACTTTTAATAGGAGCACTGTGGCCCACATCATTCTAGCTCACCAATTATGCTACAGCTTCTCGATTTACAGATTTGAATTGAAAAGACCGATAGATGAGGTGATAAATTCTAGAGAACTGGAATTTCTCACAGCTGCGTTGACAAGAATCAATTATCGTTAGTTACTAGGCACCATTCAAAATGTGATAATAACTATGAACACAGAGACTGACAGCTGGAAAAGTTGATCATGAACAGTATGATATGAAATGTGAAAAACAAAGCTGACTTTTTAATAGAATGAAACGATGATTTGTATAAGCACCACCTGGTCGAGTCATCACCAACGTGAGGTTCGGCGGAGATCAACCGTCACTCGTTCGAAAATGAAGTGTACGTTCATGTTTGTTTCACTCAATGCACAACAAATGCGTGTTTGTTTTCTCTTTGTTTAATGACTGACTTTCAACAAAACATCGTTTAATCACTAACTTCTCTAATGAACCAACTAATTTGTTACATTCAGACAGAATTTCTTCATCTGATTTTTTTCTCCCCCCAACTTTATTATCTTCAAAAACAACGCAAACGAAAAAGTATATCGCCAAAACTGATTCATTACATTTTGAATGAAAAGGAGAATATTTCCTTGAATACGCGAATAGTTTGATTTGTAGCAATGCGCTAAATGAATGAATACTAAACGAGACAAATCAGACTATTGCTATGGTTGCCTGATTACTAACATTCCAAGAAATTGAATCACAACATTGTAACAAGACAGAAATGGCCTATAAATTGTAGAAATAATCTCACGCTAATCGATACTGCGAGTATGAAAGAGGCGCCGAGAAGAACAGATATGAAACACAGGCGGAACATGCAAATTGATTCATTTGGTAAGTGAGCTCATTCGATGGATCTATTTGACAGTTTGTTCATGTCCATATCGAATGAGCACTGGCCACTGAATGCTGAGAAATTGTATTCTTGTTTTTCTCGCCGATATTATCATATGAAAACGAACGGAAACGGTCAGATGCACAGTTGATGCCAAAAAAAGGCATGAATTAGGTATCTAAGTACGTTGACGTATATAATATGAAATTAATCATTGTTCGTTCAGCTGTCATTACACAATTCAAAACAAATGTTATTCTAAAAAACTCGAGAACTGAAAGAGCACTTTCCTGCAACAATAAAAACCTCGAATGAGAGCATCTTGCAGACCGTTCCACACTAGAGGTCAACAATTGGACAAGTTCAATAGCAGAGTGTTTGAAATGTTTATCTTCTTCACAATGACAAGATGTATGCAGGTTCAGCACCTTGCTACTGACTGTTTATGAATGCACCATTATAAGCACATCAGATTGAAGCAACGGCTTAATTTGCACGACAATTGTTGCAACTTATGCATTCAGAGTAAGTGTGACTGTGAATATACGTGTGATTATGCTTCAAAACCATCAATTATGGGAATGAGTTCGAAAACATCGCAACTTTACCATAAGAGAATTTTAAAAAAACAAACAATGGTAACTAATTGTAAACGAGAGAGAACTGCAATCTAAGAAAAAGAATGACTCTTTCACTCATTCGAGCAACTATTTTCAAAAGTATTCTGAAGTCTCATTCTGAAATAACTGATGCACTTGGTATCATTACTGCCATTCTCATTCTGTATCTGGTTTGTTTCCAACAAGTTTTTCGTCGTCCGTTCGCCATTTCTTTCGGGATGGAGAAAATGGAATTGCAACAGACCTGTGCAATTCATTCGAGATAACATTCCGCGTAGAACACTTATTAAAGGGACTGAAAATGCACTTAAAAGCTTTCCGATGAAATTTTCAGCATGACCGTCGTAGAGGTGTTCATTGCAAAGAATCACAGAGCTAAACAAAAAAAAAATTGATCACCTATTTTGGAAATGTAAAATTAGAAATGGTTTCAACGTGCGTTCTGCGTTCACCAGCTCACTTAGAGATTGTGGATAGTAACACTCCATACGAACTGAATGAGGAGAAAACATGAGTTATTGATATAATATGACCGCTCAAAATTTGTCCCTATAAAGTAGAGTGCTGAACTATTAGCGAAAGTCGTTGTTGGGCGTTGAACATAACTGTAAATCATAGCTGATCGAATGGACTAAAGAGTTCACAAACTTGTCATTAGAGGTAAAACATTGAGTCAATTGATAAACGACCAACAGAATAGCGGAATGAAAAAATACGCAGCTACAGTTGAAGCAGGTGAAATACTAAAGGAGAGTTCGGATGTAAGAAAATGTCACGAGTGAAACTGTTGGCAAAACGTTAGCTCGCTTCAGCATTTAAATTTCAAATAACAGATGAATGATTAAATGCCAGTAATTTAATGAAGTTGCAGTATAACAGCATTCACTTCATTTAGCCTGAATGTTCATGAAGAATAGTTTGATGAAGGAACTGATTCATCAGATAAAATGAAGCTGGTTGTATTGTATCGAGACTGGAATGAAAATGATGATTCGAGCTGAAGACGGCGAATTGCTGAAAATGATGAGAGCGGAAAAATTTTTTTAAAGTGCAGTCAACGATGTCACGATCAAAGCGTGCTCATCAAAACAATAATGCTCTTCACAAATGAGCGTTAGCGCAATAGTTGTTTCCGTGCGATACAGCTCTGCACCCGAGAAAGAAACTGCTGCCCAAAGCACTTCTTGACAACACTTACACTGAATGAGGCGGTGTTTGCTGTTCTCTGTGCCGCGGTCATGCTCATTGTGTCATGACTATCGCTTCTCAACTAGTGCTCGCAATAGCCACTGCAAACGACTTACACATTTGTGACTTGAGAAGATTACTTTAATGGGCCAACTAGTAACCGTTATAACTAATCCATTACGGTCATGTCTTTTTTAAACGTTTTTCAAGCGTGCCAAGTACATGCATTCGTAATCATCTCATTGCACATTTCCAAATACATACTCAAAAGCATGTTCAAGATCGTGCTGCAAAAAAACATTTTTTCGTTTAGTTCTGAAAAAAATCTCCAGGAAGTGTGCACAAAACTTTGTTATGCATTAAAAAATCAGGCAATTCACAACCCTAAGATATTCGTTGTTTTCCACACGTTGAGTTAATGATAAGAAAATAGATTGACAAATAACTAAGCCGTATCGGTTACAACAACACTTTGAAATTACAACAGTTTCGTCACATAATTTTTTTCGCAATTATAACAACACATGTTGCGACACATCACCCGCAAAATAACTCATGTTTTTGTTTTGACAGAAACAACCAACGTTCAATCAGCGATAGATTTTTATGCACTCCCAGAATGGACACTCAAATAGCCGATCTCTAAAAATGTCATTCCAGTTGAAATTAATGTAACAACTTGACATGTGAGGAGGAGAGTCGTACGGAGGTATGAAATCATTCAGTGTTAGTCAATAACTGAATGCAAAAGTAATGCAATTCTATAGATGTACGAACCTGCTGTTTGCTACATCGCAATGATCATCGTTTCACAACAAAATTAATTACCTCTTGCGTGTGAGCAGTTTGTTATGTATAACACGACGTAGAACAACGATAAAGAACAATAAATTCAACTCTTAATCAACATTAAATGGTTTTACATTCGTGGAATACTAGGCATTGCTAACTGCAAAGAATTCGTTAAACTTTCAGACATGTGAATATTGGAAGACGAGTGTTGAAGCTACGGCTGTAAGTTGTGCACCTCTGAATGGTCCTGCTGGAATTGGAGCCTTTCAAATTCATTTCATATCTACGTGACAATTCTCACGTACTGAAGTGTTCTCATGATACAGTAGGTTTGTCTTAACAGAAACATTTCCACAACGCTTTGACCTGTGAATTGCTATAGTTCTCAATGAACTGAATGATACTCTGAGCGACATTTTTCAGCTTCGAAGACACAGCATTCATCGCACTTCATTAGCGTGAGTACTCTAAAACCTCGCTCACATTGAAAAAAAAATCATTATATCTGTTTCTGCATAACGTAGGCGAAATGCATCCCCCACAACTTGTAGTTGTATACCATTCTAATATTGTAACAGCCCTGAAATCCATACCTAAGTGAATATGAGCATAATGGCGCATTTGAATAGTGATGAAATATTATGAACAGAAATTACCATGCATCGTCGATTTTGATTCTTTTGTATCATGACGCTTTGCTTCTTGTACCAAATGTACAAAAGAAACTTCGGTGTTCCAAACCCAATCTAATTTTGCATACAGCAATTAGCAAGACCAGTCACAATCACATCTGAATTCGCCTATTCGACAACACAATATTCTAGGTAGATACCAATATATAGATTAATATTTTTCTTATATACTCTCTTGTAACCCGTTATTCAGGCAGTCTTCATGAATATGTTTGACACAACTTCAACCAGTACATCTATAACGCATTTGAGGCGTAATTTAAAGCAGCTTCACAGCAACCTAACTGGGACGAACAATAACTGACTGCGAGTAACGATGAAAATGATTTTAGGCAAATCTATTTAAGCAAACGCTCTAATACGGTAATACGCTTGCTGAAGAAAACCGAAATGACTGGACTTTTCACTAAACATTGGCACAGCTCAAACATATAATTAGACAAAATTCAGCAAATAATAAATCACCATCAGTTAATGCCGGTTATAACTAGTTTCATTATGCGACCTTCAACAAGCGATAGCTACCTAAATGAACCTAGTTTGTTGCGCGTACGTTCATCTACATCAGCCAAATTCGGTCAATATCAATATCCCTGAGCTTGAAATATCAGTGGACGGTTTTGTTTTAGGTTCACGCAACATCAAGTAATTTAAGAAATCAATAACAGAAAATAAATTTTGCAATATAGAGCATCTTCGCAAGTCAATAACGTTTGAATGACTCAATACTAAGTCAATAGGTCTGAGAATAATAGTGATCGCAGCGATGCAATTTTCTCCTATGGAGAACCTCAAGGGGACGAAATTGAAAACGTTGGCAAATCATTATCGATTGAGTATTTTTACTTATAATATTCCCACAATTGTCCAATGTTTTTAAATTTCTCGTTTGAGCACGGGGATTGATTCTCCGGCGAATTATTGGTCGCAAACCTCTTGATCGATGGATCAATTGAAATAAATCAAACATCTACCAAATTCGTTGTCATAATGGTCTTCTTCTGTGTTGTCGAGATAAGTTGCCATACAAGAGGGGAGGAATGGAGGGGAATTACGGTCACCTAGGTTGTTGGAATATCGAAAGGAAACCGTAGAAGGAGTGGTTACCCACCAGTATGAGAATCACTGGTGTATACACCGCTGTATGACAGTTCCATAGGAAAATTTTTTCCCCCAATTGCAGTAATAGTTAATAAGGAGCTGACGGTCGATGATCATAAATATGCTATGTTGACGGGGATCTCCGGTAACCTGTAGAGCTTTTACGAATGTACGAACACACACTAAATATTTTAGCTTCCTTTGCTCGAGTCAGGCTGAAACGTGCACTCAGATTCATTCTTGGGACAAAAATTAGAGTTGCAGATAGTCAAATACAATGCTTTGAAGATGTATATTTATTACCGATTTTAAATACTCCTTATTTGTCATTGTATTCAATCAATCAGCTCACAAAACAGTGTACATTATTGAAAGTTTGAGCATGCTCAAGAGATTGATCATTATGATATTGCTTTCTGGAATGCAGAACTGATCATACAGTGAATATTCTTGAACAAATCAAAAGTTATGTGCGATGATCGCTGAATTTTAATCAGTTTACGTTTCTGTAGAACTGAACGAGCCGTATTTGGAGTATTTCTCAAGTATATCCAGCTATTCAATCAAGGCTAAAACAGTGCGAACGGAAACGCGAGTATTGTGGCTAGCAACGTTGCAAACGTTTGATAGCCTGGCCAATCCAGGTAATATCCGGCTGAATGCTTGCAAGTTTGCAACTGCTGACCCACTTTATTGATGCTCAACGTTTCTCAACTGAGTTATGGGAAAATTGCAGTCTCCGTGTTTGTTGCAGAAAGAATAACACTGCTGGGTTATGCAAGACACATTAGCATGTCGTCACAACGATTTCATCACAACCATTGATTTATCGAAGAGCACTGAGCACGAGGTTGTCTTCAGAACAGCTGTCAATTATCCACCTTTCTTAAATTCTTGAATCATGTTCACTGAATTAGAACGCTGACAATTCGTTACACAATAGACTGTCTAAGCATGGCAAATTTCACTTCTTTTTGGCGAATAAATCAATTTTCAATATGCAGCACATTAGTAGGTTTCCATAGATGCGCACAGCGTAAGTAGTTAAAAAGGAGAAATCTTTTCTTGTAGTGTAGTTGCATTTGAGATGGAGTATCGCAAAAACCATGAAAGAACCGATGATTTCGCTCATTTTGCTTCAATGCGAATAACTGCTGTAACAAAAGTTCACAATGACTTCAGGTGAAGCAAAAAATGAACCGCGATAACTCAGATTACATTTGAATCACGAAAGGCTACATCCACCTTCAGTAGCAACACTCTTCAGTAAAGGAGTAACGAATCAGGTTCTAATCAATCAGCTGTGGACTTCAAGTAAACCCAATATAACGGCTGAGGGCAAAAGAGCAGCATTCAAAAACGTTGTAAGCGAGAGGATGAAAAGGTCAGCGAGAGTCTCCGTTTGTTGGATAGTTAGCTAAGCGATAAAGATTTATGATGATAGCATCAGTGGCAATCACAAAACGCAATCAACAATGTGTCCATACACTGTGTAAGGAATTACCAATAAGCAAGCACTCGTATGCATTCTTCATATATATATATATATATATATATATATATATATATATATATATATATATATATATATATATATATATATATATATATATATATATATATTTTTGCAGTCCTACTCAAACATAAGCTAAAGAACTGATAGAATCTAATCTCAATACCAGAATCCCATATTGTGATAAAGTTCCAACGTCCGATCGATTATAAAATGACACAAAATCCTTTTATTCGACTAACTGGCTTCGATTTAACTATGTTAATCATCCTCCTCTTAGGAAATTATTCTGCTTCCGGTTCAGTTGCTTATCCAAGAGAAACGGTATGAGAAAGTCAAAAGAATGCAAGCATTTGCTTCTGATTTATAATAACTGGAACTGATTTACTGCATTTCATATGTCTTCGCAGCTTTCCAACTTATTCATAATACTGAAGTTGTTTTACTTTGAATTCATAACAATTTATGAACTTTTACTGGATTCATAACAGTCGTTAAAGGCAATGAAATAACACATTCTGAAACGTATCTGTACATTATCGTGCTTTCTATCGTACTCCATTTCATTTGTTTGCATGCAACTAAAACGAAACAATTAACGTAGCAATTCCACCTCGAGGTAATCGATTTCCTCATTAAAACAGTTTTCTAATTATCTAAACTTTCAGGTATATTACGTTCACATTATGAGAATGAGGAAAAGTATGCAGTGGATTTGTTGCAGTCCAATCAGCATCAATTGTAAAAATTTGTTTTCAGTTGAAAATTCCTCTGTATAGAGTCATCAGTGAAAAAAGCGGTGATATTACAATATGTCACAGAAAAGAGAAGAACATGATGGTTGACACATTATTCCAAAGTCAGCATTGATTTGTAGGTGGTGATAACGAGCGATGCGATGATCACAAAAATGACCAATATATCATGCATTTCTGAGTTTTCCACAGTTCACTGACTAAGTTACTATGATGATGCATAAAAATTAGTTATCTGGATTGGGTCGCACTCTAGCTCGGTTAAAATGCCACAATACCATTGTCTAGCACACATTCGATACTCTTAGACTGCAAACAGACTTTACGGAGACATGTTCTGAAGAATAATCGATATTTACGGAAGTTCATAATCGAATTAAAAAAGATTCGAGTTGTTCACTTAATACTGATCTGACAGTTCCTATTTGCCATTCGGAAGTACGAATGCTAAGTCTTTGCCTTCATTAGTATTATTGAAATTCAATCATGCGCTGATTCGTTTCGATATTGATCAGGTTTCACACATCTACCACGTTGTTCAAACAACCGACCCGATGCATTATGGCTTCGTTTAGTGTAAAAGAGCGACCAGCTAAAAAAGTCACTATGCAGTGACCTATTACAAACAAAAATGCAGACGCTCTATGATACACCTGTGTGGAACTTTAATATATGAGAATGTACACGCATTAGAAATACTGAACGTTCAACTGAGGTAATGTGCGTGAGTGCCGAGTTGCACCTGTCCATGAAGAACACGCATAAATATGCCTATGTATGATATGCAAAACTGTCAACGTTTTCATGTGCATTCTACAGCAGTTCAATCAAATGATTCGAAATGCAAACACCCAAACACACTCAGCTGAGAGTGAACGTCGTAAATAGTAATTACGAAATCGCTGGAGAAAGTACGGAATGTCTGCGTTCAACAACTCAACATTTCAACTGTCCTTAGCAAACAACTCAACTGCAAGAGTAAAACGCGAGGAAGCGCAAAGGTTGGCACCATAAAATTTTTGACACAGTGAAATTAAACGGACTCGAGTGCATGGGACGGTGATGCGGGACTCTCGAAAGATCGTGCTGCTCGCTTATATCCCTTCGGAGAGGCGGAATTTTTGTGCTCCTCATGCATCTTCTCATCGAGTTGTGATCCACTCATTCATTGATCATGTTCGTGAACGTTAGCCGAGCGAAATTCTTGCCCACATTTTGGTTACACGTTCGCGAGCCCTTCATCATTGTAGGGAATGTTGGTAACGAAATACCGCTCACTTTTGCTGAACACTTTCATGAAACAGATAAGAAACATTCGACAAATAAGCATAAAATGATGAAATTGCGGCGGCAAAAAGTTCATTGCGTCTGAACAGCGAGAAACTGAACTAATAAAATCATTTGATGCAATTCGACAAGAATGAAGCGAGTAATCGGGTACCGAACAGAAATATTGCATCGCTTGAAATCACTAAAAAGTTGCGCAAGATTTACTTCTTAATATGCCTGCAGTTGAAACGTCTACTTGTGGTCATCCAAAAGGGGTGAGACATATGCATAGAAATAAGTTAGCAGGATATGTCACACCACATAAGAAGCTTACAACTCGAGAGTGGCCAATGATGAGGCAATAGAATACGATCAAAAAAAGAGGTTTCTTCAACTCTCATCTTGAACAATAATTGATGGAGTTTGGGAGCAAGAGATCTCGTCCACAGCTACGTATTGCAACATCACTTATAGCCTTTATAGCATGCTTCAAAAGATCTACGAGTGACATTTCCGTGAAAATATCTGACAAGCGAATAGGATTTCTGTGTTGTTGAAAAAATTATAATACTTCGAAAGTAAAATGGATGCATCATTGAATTCTTGCTAAGAGCAATAAGATAATTTGTTTCCTTTCTTAATGTGGTAGCCAACGACCCATGTTCTATTCCTATCAATCTTTAGTTATTCCTCAGAAGTATTATCGAAAGGTGAGCAGTAAGTTGCCCATTTTTCCAAGGCCAAAAGCTTCCTAAAATAATTCATCCGTATGATTTCTGAATTATTTTCATCATTTGCCTTAAGGGCGAATATTGAAGGATCACATAATGAACGGCAAACACGCGCGATGTAAACAAATACGCCGTATCGAGAGCGAGTGCTCAGAATGCTGCAATAAGACGTATACGATGAGTATAATTGTCACCAACTATCGAATTTTGGGGTAATTAAATAAGGTGCTGAAGTGTGACTACTGGTCTTTCAGTCACTATAGTAGGTATTACGTACAGAGTAGATGAGTGGTGTAGATTATATATCACATCGCTATCAAACTTCCCTTTAGCCAATATTTCACACGCGTTTATATTACGCGCAACTCACTGAGCTGTGAGAAACTATTGCGTATTCGATTCCATGTACGACTCACTTCGCATAATCAACAGACTGCTGCTGGAAATGTGTGTGTGGTTCCTTTGTCAAAGAAACGCTTAAGACATATCATATATGATTTGTCATGGTCATCTTCAAAGGTTTTTGTTATAGTTTGCAGTAAAACTTCTTCTTTGTTTTTGCATTCGTATTAATGAAATGCTAGTGCATAGCATTCATAAACGAAACAGATTTCATCTCCGCTGTTTAATCGAAGAATAGTTCCGAACCAAAGGTAATCATAACGACATTCGACACATTCAAACGAGGCAACGAAAACACATTCGCTGACGAATAAAATTGCAGTGAGGCGCTGCTGTCAATTGGATGATGAGAAATTTTCGAAAAAATTATAGTATTCAAAGCAGCGATGTGTTTCCCTGGATCCATCCCTAACGTTGGTGAGTGAACATATTAGTCGTAAAAATCCTCATATATTTTCAAGTCCATTGCATTCCAATGTAGTCACCTCGATACTGATAACGCAATAAGCTGCTGCCAATGATCCTTTCTTTCGGATGGCCATTCCTTGCTCAAACGATTCAGAACAGATGACGTAACTGAACCGATGATGTCAGAAAAAATCCCCAAAGAACTAAAAATTGGGGAGAATTTTCGTTTAAAAAATTCTGTGGATCGACAGAAGGGGAATTGTCACTGGATACCGAGTGGATGCCCAATCACAACAAGTTGTATGATATGAAGTAAGGTGGACACACATCGGAATGAGCAGAAGTGCAATCAAATACATTTAATGAAAATCCTATGCGTCATTTATAACAAATCCACTGAATCACTGCAAACGCAATGATGAGGGTTGCTAGGTTTAGTTTACGAGACAAATGCTATGAACGCAAAATTTTCGAATATGGGATTTCCTGAGGTTCCAGCTTAAAAGAATAGACCATTCGGTGTAGAAACGATCTAAGCAAAATTCCGCTCAACAGACACTTCAAAAGTTAACTAGGTCAACTTAGTTTTGATCTGAGGTGCCGTATTGAGCGATTTCGGAATCTCCAAAGTGTCGCCCCTCAAGAAGATGCCACTCGATTTAAAAATAATCTGTTGGAATGTTCTCTTCAGAAAGAATTCACCTGGAATGTTGTTGTTTCATATAAGGCTCAGTGCAAATGGCGCCACGTTTGGACCCATGTTTTCGATTGAATTTTTACAAAGGTTGTATCCATTTAAAAAGGAACGATTTCGGAAAGTGGGATCAAGAACGTACTGGAAGTCGGAATTCGTGCACTACGGCATTTAACGCGGAAAAAAGTTGACTAAGTGACACTCCAAGCTGATTTCTTTGAAGCGAACTCTCACACAAACTGTTTCTGTATGGAAGGCATCATTCCGTGCACTTCTCATCTGTCCCATACAAAAATTCGTCATCCTAATGAACGTATGTAAAAACGTTGAAATGATCACAGAATATGCAAGGCGCAGCACAATTCACAATAACACTAGAATAATATTCAATTCGCTTATCAGATGTTAACTGAACTGAATAAAAAATAAAAACATCTATTGAAACGTTTCAGTTTGCATTGAGCCATACAAGTGAAATGCTGGATGAAGTAAATCTAACCGAGAGAATACCGAAAAACAAGCAATATAATCTAGCACGAAAATGAGCACAAAACAGCAGTGAGTTGCTGTTGATGAGATCGATGGGCACCTCATCGAAAGCTAGCCAACAGTGGCCGGCAGCTACGTCAGCTGACCCGCTACTCAGAGCGACAGTTTTGAAGAGAACAAGATGAATAAGTGTTTTTATGCGGTATTAATCATTAGAAGAAGCACTTGAAGAAATGATGTAGAATACTTACTGAATAATCAATTAACTACTCATGCATTTCAGCAGAGCTCGGTTAATGTATTTAGCAACTGCATTTGAAAGTTTTAGCCTTTCAATTACAGCTTCTTCAACGAAAGCAATATAGTAATCTAAAGAATGTTGTAATTAATGTCTGCCCATTTGCTGTTCTTCACAACCCATACTGATAGCTGAACAGGCGAATCTCACAATAGTCACACTGAATGGCAAACTTTCGATGCTCACACTGTTATTGGTGGTAGTTTTCAAGTATAGTGTTCAGCATCGAGTGTTTTAGTAAACAAACTGATGGTCCATTCAACTTCTCCGACTTCAGGTGGAGTATGATTGTGTTTATGCTCAGCCACATTGAATTTCTTAGTGAAGATATACGTCAGGGTGCACTATTAACCTCAGACAAAATTTACAGTCAAACACCTAAACGCTCTCCTTCCTTGCTAAGAATCAAACCCAACTAGTCGGGGAGTGAAACAGATGAAGAAACGATTTGAAGAAGAATTTATCGTTCTCATTCTATGTTCTTGATCGGCGATTGCTCGTAAACGTGAAAGAATGTCGATGTAAGAAGCAGTGTTGAAGCAAGATGTGTTAATTGACTACTTGAAGTGCAGTAATGCTTAGCTGTTCTGAAAACTGCGACGGTGAGCATCTAAAGATATGCATTTTTACATGAAAAAACAACCATTGCCCAGATTAGCTTTTTTTGGATTATGCGACCTTTACTAGTCTGATCTGACGCAATTTTGGATTCACCAGTGCTTGTATTGGACCCAACGTTATTCATTCGCTTCGCTTACTACTCGCAACGTCCTTTTTCTCAACAAGTGTTGCAGTTTCCAACTAAGCTGTAGTTCGGCTTACTGAAGCGACGTTTGCCCACAATTGATGACAAGGAATCTTGCTGAACTCACACGAAGACTTCCTCTTGCAGAATGAAACGATTAACAACATTGTCTTCAAATGAAACAGCCCATCACAAAGAATTTCAGCTATCGTGGCGAAAAATATAGAAAGGTGTGAAAGACTGTGATGAAAGACAATTCGAAACATTTCAAGGAATTGAAAACACATAAGAATAAGTATTCATGATCGCAGTTTCGACTCCTCTCCTTAGTGGCAAAGGCAACGCGTGAATATATGAATTGACTCAATGTTCAACCTTGACGATAATCATAAACGTATTCTTCATGATGCAAAATTTCCAAAAAAGTAACGGCAACATGTATCTGTGAAAATATCTAAATAAAACGCCAGAAGAAGCCGCATTCAATGCATGCTGAGTTCTTATTCCCATTCACATCTATGGAACGCGCATTCTAGGATAAAACTGAATGGGAATCCATGAGTAAGGGAAGATAATAAAATTTTATGTCAATAGCTCACACGCACATAGAGAAGAACAGAACTGCTCAAACAGAGGTGAAAAAGACTGGTTGTTCAGCATAAAAAAGTACTTGTCATCTTTCATTTTCCAATGAATTATTAACGTGAGCTGCCATTTTGCTTGAAGGCATCCTTTCGTCAAAACTCTGTCTACTGATAGCATTTCGTGTTCAAGCTTACTGCTCCTAAACACGTTCACGATTCGAATCTTATTTGGTTCGATGAGTACTTCCCACATACTTGCATTCAATATTTAGAAGAACTGATATAACTGCAGCACCTCAAACAAAGTTGTTATCATGCTCAAGAACGTGGAAACTTTAGAGCGTAGCAAGACTCCATTCGTACGATAGAAGTCTGCCTCACTAAAATGTTTCCTCAATGAATTTACAGTCGCAATTAACCGAAACATTTATCTTCATAGCAATGATGACTAACGAGACTGATGACAGTGAGATCGTACAGCATAAGCATGCATAAAAATGTGTAGAGTCTACGATGATTCAATATCTAATTGGTAACAGAACATGTTCACTTGAATAAATATGCAAAAAGCGAACATAGTTCTAGGCTCTTGTGGTAACACATTACAAATTTCAAACGAGTGCTTTGGGACCATTCCATTTCTGTAAACTAATGGCTATATCTTTGCTGTTTTCTGAAGTAAAATCATGTTAAACCTAAGCATATAATGCATTGGATGATGACGGAAGCACGGTCATCATTTGTAAAGATCAGTTAAGCAACTAGAATTAACAATATTTTGCGATGAAAAGCAGTCGATAATTTAAAGGAATCAAATTATTCGTTAATAAATAACAAATATCGTCTCAGCCGCTTATTAAACTTGGGTGAATTCTACTGAAATAAAAAAGCTTTCTCTTCTCATCAGATGATACATCATTCGGAAAAAGGTAGACCGCTCTGAAAATGTGGAGGTAAAATAGAGAGATGTGCGATGCTGAGATAGACATGGAAATGATCAAATGCGAGGAAGCAAGAGTTATGTGGTATGCACAAAGATTCACAATTTCTTCTGATGACCAGAATAAGTACGAAGAATTCATGCCAAATTTTCGGAGCAGTGTATCTAAACAGGCGAAGAACTAGGCTGCATCTAAACAAAGTAAATTCATCCTCACCTGCATGATGAAATGTAGAAAACGGTTATAACGCGCTACACGTTGATGAAGAAACCTAACGAATGAATTTGATTATAACTTTCAATCATGTTTACTCCTGATTAGGAACACTACTGTCAACATAAAGAGGAAATAACTGAACAATCAAAATCGATCACTACAATATAGACTGTTCATAATTGCCTATGCAATTCGAAGACGATTGATACGTCAGAAAAAACTTTCAGTGTGCCTAACTTCATGAAGTTTTCGCACTGAAATTCTCTGATGAGCAATCTACCAAAACATCATGATCAGTGCATGGAATGAAGGGAGGAGAACACCGATAATTTCCTATGGTTGAAGTTCTAGTGCGCATCGATAAAATTTCGGCATTCATCGTGGATCAAAGCGTCGAAGTAGGATGAAACGAGTACTGTGCAGAACATAAGAAAATAATGGAAGCTTTTAATGCTATGAACCAATTCAGCATAGCCATTAAGACGACCCTAATGAAAACGCGCCATGTATCTCTATGAGTCTCGTATCGTTATGAACATTCTCATATTTTACTGCTGGTGAGTAGGACGAACCGCGTTTTCATTAATACCTTAGCGTACATGAAATGCGAGAATTTCAATGGCCGAAAAGGAATGAACAAGCGAACAAAAGTACCTGAATGTTTATTCAAGCAAACGCCATCGCACGAATAAAACATCAATTGAAACGAAATGCCATATTTGAAAAACCGTAATATCGGTACGTCTTCGAAAAACCTCAGAATAATCTCTGAGAGCAAGTGTAAGTAAAAGTAGATTCCACGGTAGGAATTGAACAAGCGAGGCAATTTTTCGTTAACGTTTGCGACTTAGATGCTCTATTAATTGAAAAGGATTTAATTTCAGCTATAATCTGCAGAGTTAGTAAAGTATTACACGCACCCTTGGTATGTCGCTGCTCAGGCTATTGTGATTTATTTTTGACTGCCGAGAGCTTTGATCGAGCCGTCTTAATCCATACCAGTCAAGCAAAAACTGATGAAGATATGCCAAATGGCATGAACTTATTCATGTTGCAATTATACTGCAATTTCATATTTTGTACTAAAAAAATAGATTATTTTTGAACGCAGAACATAGTTGGTTAAAATGATTTCTGTTTGTTTCATTCCATGGCATAGCAGCTCCACCAACACAGTGAGGATGGTAAATTAAAAGTGCGCAATTACTGGAACACTGAAAGCGGTTAGCTACGATTACCACTAAAATGAGAATTTTGGTGGTAATCGTTGTACCAAATTCTACTAGAATTATGAATCGGCAATAATCCTTCAGCAAAAGCATTTTCTGGCAACTTCGAGAAATTGTGAGGAATCAACGAGATTATTTAGGGAAAAAGCGAAATGGTTGTACCATTTAATAAGGTTCCAAAAAATCATCCAAAATCGGAATAAGATCGCAAATGATCACAAATATATATATATATATATATATATATATATATATATATATATATATATATATATATATATATATATATATATATATAATCCACAAGCAACATTTCATTGAAAAACGTCTATTTGCAGTGAAGTGAATCGATCAGACTGAGAAACTTGATAGCAACGTTGCTATCTTCAGTTGTGAACGACTGCAGGACAACACAGCATATTTACATCCTACACTAACTCATTCGTAGACAAACGATTACATCCTACACTCAAAAAACACAATCCGATGTAGATATCGAATGACAAGTCTGCTGGAGTTGAAGAAATGATGATTCGCTTTTATAATGGCACATTACTAAAAGAAGTTGATTTGCTGATTTAATTCTGTCGAAGGAGTCACTATGAGCAATGTGAAGTTTATTAATTCCACGACAGCTGTTGTTGGATTTTCTATTTAATTCACTCCGACTTCTGCTAACCATTTGTATACACGCGAAAATACTTCAAAAGATTTGGTGAGGATGAATTGGTGGCTCAAATATTGTGCAGCGTTTCGACTAAGAATCAATTTGGATGAATTAGAAAGTGGTCATTTTGAACTCACAGAAAAGTTTTATAAGCCATAAAACAATTCGTTACATCCAAGTTTATCAGTGTCGTGAGCGGTTAATATATCATCCAGGTAATATGCTAATTGATAGAATAGCTTCTCGACACTTGAACGATACAGAACGATGATAGAAATTCCGGTAGAGATGAAAATCTGAACGCGTCGTGAGTAACTAATATGATATCCATTCAGGTGACTGCTGATACCGTACACATGAAATGTTGCGTTAAAATATTAACCAGAGAGTTGGGATGAACTCTGCGCATGGTCACACGAAGAAGCGTGATTTGTATGAAGGCGATATCAAGAGGCTATATCTACTTTCATTTGCAATTACTATCTCTAAATACTACGAAGCATTCACCACAAATTTTTTATTTATCTCACGCTATCAACCCAGGGAGAACACGAAGATCTAATGTGACCAATGGTCGCGTGGAGTTCAGCTTCGAATTTCACATGAGGCGGAGATAGCCTGAATTAAGAATAAGTGATAAGAGGCACGTGATTCGCTCACTGTTTACACTGTGACATGAAAATGAACGAAGCAAAATTGGAAAACCAAATGAATAATTGAAATGACAAGTGGAAATGGACGAATGGAAGAAGAGTAGGGGGTGTTTTAGGTGGATTGTGGTATTGGAAAACGATGAGCTTAGAAAAGGACAAAAGCAGTGCTTTCTTTTCTGCACTTCTTTAAGCAGTGCTTGTCCATTCATTCATTTATTCATTCAACGATGCCATATATATTATGTCGCACGCTATCACATTGATCAGCTTTATGTTTCCTTCATTTACATGTTATACTCCATGTTGAGATGTAGCAGTCGTTACGTTTGTTCGAAGTAAGGTTACCTCGACAGCAATCCAGCGCGAAACGTAACCAGAATTATACCAGGTAAAATAATTTCTCGGCAAAAAAAACGGAAATGTTTAAGAATTTTCCTCCAAGCGTACACATAAAATGTTTTGTAAGATACGCTTGAGCGCGTTAAACTTATTTGAGAAACTCGGGAATGCATTCATTCGGTTTGGATAAAAAATTAATTGACTGTAAGTAAACTTTAATGAATGATATTAATGATTGGCGTAAGTGAGCGGAATGAGTAGAGCATTGGAATAGATCCTCTTTGGAAGTCTTGGAAACTGGCACTGACACATGGTTTTGTCTTTTTTTCTGATTTGTAGGCCGACTAAAATAGCAGTGCCATCTGCCCTTACCCTTCCGCCGGAAAATTTCATAACCTTCGAGGAGAGAAACGCCTGTGTGCGTTCATGTACCATTAAAAATGCGGAATGCAACAGGCCTGTGATTTGCAATGATTAAATGCTATGGCACTTAAAGAACTAATGTTACATTGCACTGAACTAGATTTAAAACGACTGTATTCGAGCGAGTAACATTGCCAAACTCAGTTATTGTTTAAAGCAATTTGTTACAATAAACAGTAGCCGCTTGCACATTCCTTCACTTATCAGTTGCCTCGATCTGGTTCAATGAAAAAGACATGTGAAGTAAATGAAAGTGACGTGATGATGTTGGAGTGACCTAAGATAATTAGTATGAAAGACGAGTATGATAGGAGAGATTAACAAGATGAATATTGACATTTCAGACTTAATGACCATTTGAATAATCGCCATGAGCATAAGCATAAGCAGCAATGAGCAATGAGCAGCAGTCTGCTATTGGAGCTATGCGAAAACGCCTTGAATCATAGAATTCATGCCGCAACATCACTCATACATCAATTCGTTCAAATGCCGCTTTTGCATCCATCCGTCCATCTATCCATTCATCCACATCCATTTATCCACATCCATCCATTTATCCGCATCCATCCATATCCACATCCATCCATTTATCCACATACACCCATTCATCCACATTTATCCACATCTACCCATTTATCCACATACACCCATTCATCCACATCTACCCATTTATCCACATCCATCCATTTATCCACATTTACCCATTTATCCACATCCATCCATTTATCCGCATCCATCCATTTATCCACATCTACCCATTTATCCACATCCATCCACTTATCCACATCCATACATTTATCCACATCTACCCTTTTATCCACATCCACCCATTCATCCACATTTATCCACATTTACCCATTTATCCACATCTACCCTTTTATCCACATCCACCCATTCATCCACATTTATCCACATTTACCCATTTATCCACATCCATCCATTTATCCGCATCCATCCATTTATCCACATCTACCCATTTATCCACATCCGTCCACTTATACACATCTACCCATTTATCCACATCCGTCCACTTATACACATCTACCCATTTATCCACATCCATCCATTTATCCACATCCATCTAATTATCCACCTCTACCCATTTATCCACATCTACCCATTCATCCATATCCATCCCTCCACCATCAATCCATTCATCCACACCCATCCATTTATCCACATCTACCCATTTATCCACATCCGTCCATTTATACACATCTACCCATTTATCCACATCCATCCATTTATCCACATCCATCTAATTATCCACCTCTACCCATTTATCCACATCTACCCATTCATCCATATCCATCCCTCCACCCATCAATCCATTCATCCACACCCATCCATTTATCCACATCTACCCATTTACCCACATCCATTTATCCACATCCATCCACTTATACACATCTACCCATTTACCCACATCCATTTATCCACATCCATCTAATTATCCACCTCTACCCATTTATCCACATCTACCCATTCATCCATATCCATCCCTCCACCATCAATCCATTCATCCACACCCATCCATTTATCCACATCTACCCATTTATCCACATCCATCCATTTATCCACATCCATCCACTTATCCACATCTACCCATTTATCCACATCTACCCATTCATCCATATCCATCCATCTACCCATCAATCCATTCATCCACACCCATCCATTTATCCACATCTACCCATTTATCCACATCCGTCCATTTATACACATCTACCCATTTATCCACATCCATCCATTTATCCACATCCATCTAATTATCCACCTCTACCCATTTATCCACATCTACCCATTCATCCATATCCATCCCTCCACCCATCAATCCATTCATCCACACCCATCCATTTATCCACATCTACCCATTTATCCACATCCGTCCATTTATACACATCTACCCATTTATCCACATCCATCCATTTATCCACATCCATCTAATTATCCACCTCTACCCATTTATCCACATCTACCCATTCATCCATATCCATCCCTCCACCCATCAATCCATTCATCCACACCCATCCATTTATCCACATCTACCCATTTACCCACATCCATTTATCCACATCCATCCACTTATACACATCTACCCATTTATCCACATCCATCCATTTATCCACAATCATCCATTTATCCACATCTACCCATTCATCCACATCTACCCATTTATCCACATCTACCCATTCATCCACATCCATCCCTCCACCCATCAATCCATTCATCCACACCCATCCATTTATCCACATCTACCCATTTATCCACATCCATCCATTTATCCACATCTACCCATTCATCCACATCCATCCCTCCACCCATCAATCCATTCATCCACACCCATCCATTTATCCACATCTACCCATTTATCCACATCCATCCATTTATCCACATCTACCCATTCATCCACATCCATCCCTCCACCCATCAATCCATTCATCCACACCCATCCACTCATTCATCCATCCACCCGTTCACATCCTTCTATCCAGTTATCGTCATAGCAACAACGTGATACTACATCATGACGCATGCGTCATGCTGCTGCCCTCATTTCACTATTAGCTGCGCACTCCACAACCTTCTTCGACACTGTTATCTAGCTCATCAAGAAACGTCACCAAGTGTGCGCCGCCTCCTTCTCAGCGCGTGCGCACAGTTGTTTGAAACCATCGGTTTGACGTTGACATTAATATTTTTTGTGGAATTCGTCATTTCGAAACATATTCATTGATTCACTGCTACTCATATAAACGATTACGATGGCTGCTGTGCTGATAGCAAATGAACTTTTCATCTATAAACCAGTCAACAGTCACTGCATTGGTCATTCATTCGATTTGAATCGAAATGGACTGTCGAATGTTATCCTTTTTCTAACTGCTGCAATCCCTGTGTGACAACTCAGACTAAATGAATCGAGCCTTATGTTTATGTGATTCTTATCTCAATCATCTGTTCTCATCATTCTCTTCCACCGCCACTCCCTAGTACTCGGTCTTCGCTCAACTTACTATCCGCCCTTCGGTAGTAAAATCATGAGTCAATAATGTTGAGGTCATCATCTCATGTCAGTGTGGTCATCATCTCTTGTCAGTCTTGTTATGATCAATGGAACTAAATTGATTACAAGCATACTCTGGTCATGTGCAGCATTATCGTCTCATGCATTAGATCATTTTGTATTGGTTAGATCGCCTTATCAGTGGTACTATCCGCCCTCCAAAAGTAGAATCATGAATGCGTAATTCTCAAGCAACTCTAATTTATTCATCATCAATCTGTGCACCAAAAATGTGACGCTGCTCATTGATGGAAAACTCATCGAAAAGTTAATGTGGATGCGATTGCTACTTTATGCGTTCATTACGAAAGCACGTTATGGTTGCGTTATTCGTTTCCATATTCATGCCTCTTTGTCTGGGCCTTTCTCAAATTCCTTGAGTGCGTACAGGAATAAAAGTGCCTGTCAGCGTTCAACCATTGCGTTTGTTTAAAAGCAATAGGGATATACCTACACTAGTTCGTTCAGTGTGCAGTTTGTTCAAGCTAGCACTTTTCAACCGCAACAATGTTTTGATATGATTGAAAATGAACCATGTTTCTTGCAACCAATGTCACTGAAGAAAACTTCAAGATTCTTTTCGAAGAAATAACGTTTGATTCTAAAAGTGCTATTGACAGAATTCCTTTCACTTTCATACATACTGAACGTCATCTCGTTTGTATAGTGTTTTTCTCAAAAACAAAAATCGGATTCTCAATTAATCTCTTATTGAATTGCTCTATGAATTGCGCTCGATTATAATGAGAATTTATTCTCATACCACTCTTAAGGCCTAGAGATTGAAATTAGTTACCATATATTGTAGACAGATTGGTAGGCAGCAATGACGATTGTATGTCGTTTGACGTTGATGGTTTCGTACACGATATGGAACGCATACAACGAATGCACTGTTGCATATGGATACGGTATTAATAATCCGAATGTTATGTCCGAGAAGCGATCGCTAGGAAATGGAATGAGACACAGAAAGAATTTCAAACTAGGACAAAGTCGAGCGAATAACGATATCGTTCACGGTTGGCTTATTTCCAGAGTTTATTTCAACAGAAAAGACCTATTTGAACGCTTATCCTAATCTTAACATTGCGTTGCTATTTTTGCATCATTACTCTCATGAACGAAACCAAAAGTATGTTGTTATTGATGATGGCAACTCAATATTTTAGAATTAATTCGTTTTTGAAGTTGCTCATTTCTATCTCACCACACAATTGATTTTATGTGATTGTCGTTTCGTTTCACGATACAAACGGAATACATTCATTGGTTGAAATGATAAGGAATGTATGTGTGAGCGTATGTGAGCATCCTCACAACGTTCTGGAGCTTTTGATCATGATTATGAACAGTCTTTCTGAAGACAAATTTTACTGAATGAAACACCTAACGTTACATTGACCCATTATTGGGCCGGCAACTGTGCATTGAAAGGGTCTTTTACTTTGCTTGTGAGGAACGTTCACATTAAGACAAATCGAATGCATACGATTCAGTCATTTACGTTTTGACCAACTTCACGGCTAGAATGAAAGTGCCCTGAACGGTAAAGAAATACAGCAACAGCGATCATCATAAATTACACAATGCTTAAGAATATTCTCAACACATGCAAATAAAATAAAATTCTTGATACGAATTTTTTCCCGTTATACAAATGACAAGTGATCGACTGTTTTGTTAGAATATGGCAAGCAATTAATTTTCGGTCAAAATACCCAATATTTTTGATGAACAAAAAATATGCAGTCACGCTTGATTGTTTCTGCTTGAACAATTCGTAGTTCAATTGTCAAGTAGAGAGGATTATCTGCGGTGGTGACAACGCTTTGCTGTCATGCCAATATCAAATTATTAGAGATCTTCCATGCGAAGATCAAATGAATGGCCAAGTGATCAAACATGTCAAATGATTATTGACTCAATCACATGTATCAGACTCGGACACGACATATCGTAGCATAATGATCACACTGAGCTTAGAAATATGTTGGTTGAACCAGATAAAAGACAATCACAAAGGCTAATGTGGAGAAGCGAAGAAATCCGAGAACTAGAGCAAGAAGCTTCATCTGACGACAACGCAAGCAAACAAACTGAAAGGTGCACAAAATGCGACACGGAGGCAGTGTTGTTGTTGTTGATGTTATTGTTGTTATTACTGAGAGAAGTATCACTCACAGAGATTCAATTTGGACAAATTTAACATGTTTTGCGCGCATTCTCAGTAGCCACTTAATGGTCTCCGTTTCAAATAATCACCTCTCATCGTGATACAAATTGAAGATATTTGTTATTGGCCAACCAAAACGACACTCTACTTACGTACTTCTTAAGTAACATAAATTTCTTTTCTACCAACCCTTCCTCCTACTATAGAATCGTAATATACATCGAGTTCTTCGAACACAGCGGATGCACAAAAAACGTTTTTTTTTTGCAGCACCGAGATTATGAATGAGAAATCTGCGTCTTGGTGACTTCAACAGTCACAAAGTAGACAGCGAAAACTTTACTACTCAGTGTTCCTGAAGCGTTAGCTCTATGCAACTCCGAAATGTTAGCAAGATAAAAATTTCAAAAACGTTGTATTTAGGCAAACGATTTATGGAATGAGCACAACATTTCTTTTGTAATCAAATCATATAATAATTATCCCACGTACATTGCACGGCTACAGCCTTGGTGTTGTTCAGATGTTTTCAGCACATAACAAATAAGTTGTGAAACTTATTTACTTAGACGCATTCATATTAGTCAGTAGCGTACACGAGCTTTAACGACTATCAGATACTATTTGAAGCATATAACAAGCTGAAGCGATGTGGAAATAAGCATAATAATCATGAGTTATTGGGTACGGCAATGTAGCTCGCTTCTGAAAAAATGCTACACGAATAGAGAACATGAGCGGTCGGAGTGAGCGATGGAGAATACAAGCCTCAAGTATACCTATTTATCGGATGTTTTCGCAAACGGTGGATTTGATTCAATGTTATTAGGGCCAGTAAATAATGTCCATGTTATTAGGCGTTAATAATTGAATAACGTTGCCGTATAAGTTTTCGGAGGTGTTTCATGTATTAACGCAATGAGATCCTTTTACGGTTAATCGAACGCCATTCACTGCCACGAAACTTAGTCCCAATTTTATATCGACCGCAACCTCCTATTACTCTATATGAGTTTCTGACACTTTTCACGTTCATTCTGTCATAAAGATTCAGCTATCGATAACAGAAAAGGAGAAGGAGATGATGCATTTCGCAGCCAACCTGAGGCACACAAATGAATACGACAAAAAACAACAAACGCTCTGCAATATCGGAGAAAAGTGTTACAGCTGAATCATCAACAGTGACAAATCCATTGAACGTCGACGAAATTACAACCATTCAATCGAGGAGACGCTCACTTTTGAAGCGATTAGTTTGGAAGAAGTTTATGAGTCTGAACTGAGCAACGATCCGTCCCATCAATCAGTGAATTCGTATTAAAATCACTAATGCTGATGAGACACTTCAGAATGCAGAACTGCTTTCTTGCCTTGAACTTTTCAGTCATCGGACTGTGTTAAGTGCAATGAGGAACAGTGTTACATAATCAATTTAAACTAGCAACTCCATCAACGTTTGCATTCTTCCCATTCGCGATTACGTAGCTCGTAAGTGCAAAATGATATGCTTCAGTTCAGCACTCGAAATGTTCACCAAACAGTTCTGGAAATTCTATCATCATTTATCGAAAAAAGGTGACACCAGACGACAACTGATGCTTGCTGCGCCACTCATTTTCATCAGATCATAAATTGAGATTGCTTTTCAACAATTTCAGATAAATCAGGACGTTTTGCGTTGGTCGATTCCCAATTGATCCATATGATCTTAAAAGCTTCGAGGTGGCGCCGAGATGTTAAAGCGACCGCACTCTTAGGACCTCACAAGTATGATTGGGACACTACGTTCAATGTTTCTGCATCCTATCGAGTTCATGCTTGTGAGTGCAAAGTACGCAGTCAGGGCGAGGAAGTGAATATTCATATATTTCCACACTCTGAATGCGTACTCTTTTTTCTGAAGTTATTTGTAACTCAACGTAACAATCGTTTTCATTCGCAACTATTTTCTAATTAGGCGCAATGAATTTTAGTGCGAAGTATTATGAGGAGAAATGCAACGTAGTTGTGAGCTTAAACAGCTTCATAAGATTATTATCCACACACATACCTCAGTATCTGTTGTGCGTAGTATAATACTTCATGACAGATGCATGAGTTCGGAACAACTCAGAAAATCGCCCTCGTCAAGACGTTGCGAAAAAATGTTCGAAACCTGCTTCGTTTTATTGGAGAGACTTTCACAAGTTTTCAAATTTTCTGGTTTAATTGCCATATACCTGATCAATTCGTTTGCATCAGCAAGAGTGTGTGTAAATGTTTTTGATCGGCAATCATTGAATGACGATTCCAGTGCTGGACGTTGCACCAGATTCAATCGAAAACGATGCTGAGATGGCTAAACGTTGGCAAATTGTCATCAACGAAGCCTTCATGGAATCACGAGCAAAACATTTCGGTCAAACAAGTGCTCCGTTCAATCGTAACACTGTTCTTAATGATACCCAACCAGTTTCAAGCACTCTGAGGAACAACGAGCGAACAATCGATGTTCAGGTGAGTCATTTCAATAATTCATTTCTCAGCGCAACATAAATCTCACCTCATTCATGATGAATACCCGTAGATTCAAGAACACATGAAAACAATAACTTGATTCATCAGAATAGTTCATTCACCATAAACCTTAATATATCATGCAAAACTGAACATTTACTCTTGGCGAATATCATATACACTTCGCGAAATTAATCAAGCGGTCACAAGTCCACTGAATTACCCTATCACAAGTGAAGTTCGATAGTTTGCTCAGTGTCAGTCGATGAATGATGCAACATAAAAATAAATACGAGCTGCCGACCTCACGCCAGCACGGTTAATGGATATGGGATGTAAATCATGACTTTACTTTAATTCGCACAACTAAATATAGCACATACACATAACTTTTGAAAAACTACTTTCAAAACAGTTATCAACTGTTGCTGGAAATAATTCATTTGGGCATGAGAATTAGATTCCATAATTCAGTTTTAGTAAGTCATGCAAATGTGGAACGTTGTTCTTCACCTAAATGAGTGAGTTTTACCAAGCAAATAAAATCGCTGTTCGCTATTCAATGCAGTATCTTTGGTGGAACCTCATTTTTGAGGTGTTCTGTATCGCGATACTAAAGAAAAAGTGGTCTGACGCATTTGAAAAGTGAATCCTTGTAAGATTCATGATCGCTTTTCATTTAAGAAAGATGTGATGTATTAATGCGATGTAATAATTCATTTCAACTAAGACATGCCTGTAGCAAGTACTGAATGCCTGTGGTCAAGAGCGCAACATTCAAATTACAGAAAACTATGCCTCAGATACAAGTCCGAGAAAAAGAAGGCGGCATTTTTTTATGGCAAGATAGCAGCGAATAATAAAAATGATTTATAATAGGACATACTCTGGGATATTGCGTATTGATACAGATCTTTAAGAATATGTACATGAACGTACACATCGACGTATAGCATCATAAAACAACGAGCGATCTTATTGACTACATAAGTGATTATGAAGCGTAGTATGCAACTGTAAAAACGGCATATTAGGGTGGTTGAAGTTCCAATAAGAACCTGGTCATGATGTACATGCAATATGAGCAAATGCTGATGATAAATCGATGTGATATGAGTGGCCAGCACTGAGAGGCTTGAAAATTAAGCAAAAATGTGATCGAGGAATAAGTGGACGAATGCTAGAGAGAACTGATGCTGAGAGAACCACCCATTGAGAGGATAATGAGAGTAAGCTAATGTTGAAGAGTGCAGAGGGAACGTGACGAGAACGAGTGTGAATATAGCCTGTGAGAGTGAATTTTGAAGGAAACTAAGATGCTGGCATCATTTTGGGAGTAGGCTTGGAATAAGTTGACAGCTGCAGAAGCAGTAATAGCAGTAGCAACAGCAGTTAGACTGGGTTGAACTAGCGATAATTTGAATTGTGCTGGACAACAAAAATGGCAGCCAGGGGATACGCTTAAGTAAACACAGTGACGAATTTTGGTGATCGAAAGATAACGTCAAATAGCATTATCCGCTAGCAATGGCCCAGTCATTCCGTAACAAAATCAATGTTCATGAGGCGAACGATGCATCAATGCTGCTGCTGCTGCATGCAGTGAAGTGATGAAATATCAATGAAATGAATCTTATTGAACAGTCTTCTCGATACAGAGCTTGATCTCTAGCATTGGATGCGTGACGCATCAATAATGCCAAATGATGCTGCTAAGTGACACTCATTCTACTAGAGAACGTAAGCAAGGGATCATATTGATTGGATGAATAAACGCCTTTTAATTGGTTCAGCAATGAGCTTGTAACTTTTACCTCATCCCAAATGTGTTGCTCTCGTACAAACCTCAAATTAGCGAGATACCGCATGCTTCCTCTACGACATCATAACCTTCTTCATCTATCCGTGATTGAAAAGAACAGTTATGCTTCCTGTACAATGCAAACTGAATAATTTTGTGTTCTTTTTTTCATAAACAAACTATTTCGAATTGTTCTATTCTTGTCGAGACGCCGCTTGATTGAACCTGTGCTACCATGTGCCTTAATAGGAGAAAATGAAGTTGGACTGTATCATTATGTGGTTTTATATGAGTCTGGCAAAATATTCGATTAATACAATAATCTCCTTTGTACTATTTCAGCTGTTCTCATAGGTTCGGAAACCACTAAGAGCTCTGAGGTGATGAACCATCTAGTAATTAAACTATTCCGCATTATCCTCCTTCTCAAGAGTGAAGTGCGATATAATGATGCATCAGTTAGAGTGACTAATGCACAGCACTTACATGCACGACGCACAAAAAGTACCATTAGAAGATCACTAGTATCCGTTCAAATCATCGCTATTTTACAAACAAATACATCTCTATATCATTTTTGTTTTCATAGCCAGTCATATTTGAAAGCTGTTGGATTCAGTAAGGATGATCTTACTTCGGCCTCTCTCATTCAGCTTTTGTCTAGGCTCAAATCCATTCTTTGGTAACCACTAGGTGGGAATTTGCTATTGTGTTCGGTGAACGCTTAAGAGGAAACTTCAAAGAAATGATTTCATAACGTGGCGGTCGCTAATTATCTGCTACTGCTACACACAACACTGTTCAACAGTAAGCATCTTCAAGCTAACGGAAGCTTAGAAGCTTTTAACTGTTATTTAAGTGTGCATTTAATTTTACTTTTGAAAGAGCCACTCTGTTTCATCATAGCAACCGTATTAGCTAATTACTGAAAACTTGTCCCAAATTTTCGCTCGAATTACCATGTCACGCAAAAAATTTTGAGAGTTGCATACTTGTGGAGCTTGGATTGATTTAATAATACGCATAAATGTTAGCTTTTTATATGGATGCTGGACTGAGTTACGCTCACTGTGAACTGTCCTCTTCATTTTCCGTAGTGTTTGGTTTTTCTGGACCAATTCGAGCGTTGTATGAGACTGAATGCCAAGGAGTCGTTAGCTAAGAGGTGATCGATTTGAACAAACACCTCCCTTTCACACGCTCAAGATGTCACGCAGGAATACAAATTTGGAAGAATTAATCACCCACCACACGTGTCGGACCTGATATCTTGGTACTAATGCTCATAGATAAATTTACAAAAAGATTTGCAAACCGGACGATTTATTTTGAAATTCGGACTGGATTTAGTCGTTGAAGAGCATTTGGCAAGGATAAAAAATTTTTTGATTCAACTAGGTACAATAAACTTCGGACATGAGATAGTCATGCCTAGCATATCACCAACAACCAACAGAGGTTGACATGAGTGGGCGTAAACTTTGTGAGTCTTCAAGTTGTTTGACTGACCTGCTACCAAAAAAAGTGGGTCAGTTGAAAATTGTAAGTGACACGTGCGATTTGGATATTCCTCTTTTATTTAGAGCGCTGTTGTTTATTGATTGTCTTAAATTCTCTACACTTCCATGATTTACATTACATCACCTGTCTGATGGTCCACATCAGGTTACTTTCTGTTTGTCTGGAAGAAGAGCTGTTTCACTAACGATAGTTTATTCCCGAATGAAATATGATTTACACTGCTTAAAAATGGATTGAAATTAGATGTAACGGGATAGATATCTGATGACGGCATCGCCGGAGCTCAAAATTCTGAAGCTATTTTGTTCTGTTCTACTAAGTACTGTCGTCAAAAGTGTTCTGTTTTACTTTTGCGTTCCCGTGTCCGAAATCTTTGAATGGTTCTCTTCTATTCTGGTAGAACAGAGCAGGAATATAGTAGAAACAAAAACGTTCAACTGGAACAAGAACTTCACTGTTCTTGATATAGCGCTCATCCATACAAATGAAGTAGAACGTTGCATAACCAGCAACAACTAAAACGATTACGCGCATAAAAGTATTCCAAATGCCTACTTATCTTTGAATGGAAGGTTACGGTTTCCTTGATAATGATTGAAACTATCAGAGCTATCTCACTGTTTAAGAGGCGATCTTCCTGAATAGTTTAACTGGTGAAAGCACAAAATCCTATCACCTTCGTGTAATCATGTTAAGCGAACGATATACAGTTGTTTCGTACGCTAAATGTGTAAGAATGTTTCACTGAGTCCCAAGTAGAGTGTGCAGCCAATCGGTCACTTGATGGTTTTCATCACGAAAATTTTCTGTCAATTATTCCGGAGGAGTGAATAAGTGATATTGAGAGGAAGCAGAATTTAGTTATCAAAAAAAACACACACTCATGGATTTTCAGATCGTTGGGAACGATTGCGGTGCTGATGGTTGCGTGCAGACGTTCGTAGTTTTTTACAATAGGCAGCTAGTTCCAGCTGAGGTTATTTCTTTTGAACTCGGTTCTTTTCCCGGTTCATGAAAGTTCACGTTATCAACCATCTGCTAGTAGAGAACGTAATATTGCGGAACATTACCTCCTCTCTTTTTCATTTACTTTGGAAATGGGAATGATTTTCAGTGTGAAGAAACAAAGGAATGATTCATTTCCTTGTTTCTTCACACTGAAAATATAAGATTCAGGGTTTCATTCAGACAAGTTACAAACAGAGGCAATGTCCAATGAAAGCCAGGCACCTTGGCGCAGTTCACTTATTGACTACCAGAATACCAACTGACTCATTATCATCAAGAAGCGGTATTTTCAGATCATTCAATCGGATCTGTCACTGTTATCACCAGCCCGGATATCAGCGCGCCTAATGGTCCCGATTCTCAAAATTTTCAGTGAGCCTTAATCATACTGTAATTATTGCTTCAAATCATTATTTCAACTGATTGTTCTTCGGCGATTAAAGAATTTTTAAATTTGGTCAGAAACGTTTCACAATTGCTTCACTCACAGACTGAGGTTCTCCTAAATAATCATAAAACCTGAAATATTCTTTAAAGTCAAGCTTCCGTTTGCAGCAGCAGTCCATCGAATCCACGAAAATCAGTCACAGTGGTGGATTATAGGTAATACTTGTTCAGTTTTTTCTATCAATAAGCAATTTCTCAAACTGATAAACAAAATGAGAAAAATTACAATCAAGATCGAACCAAACGTGGTGACATGAAATTTTTCGCGAAAATATTTTGGAACATGTTCACCGCTCTATATTCTGAAAATAGTTGAACGCTTGGTTGATATGCAGAAAATGCCATATTTTTTGTTTCATTGCACAAACAGCGTCTTTAGTGAATGAAGATGAGCAATGGAGAAAGTAAGATATCAACTAGGAAACGCTCGAAACCGTTGACAATGAGTAAACAAGTGCACGATCACCTACATATAATGGACGTTCATTCGCAGTTTTCGCTAGAAACAGTTGAGATTGCAGCTACTGTCATAGGGGGAGGAATAGCCGTCATAATGTGCGGTTGGCTAACGTTGTTTATCTACTACAATACGTGTGGAAGACCGCATCAGGCAGCCGAAGGTAATTCTATGGTTAGGAAAATTTACTTCAAGGATCAGTCAGCGCAATCGGAGATGGAAGCTAATGACAATGAAGCAGCAGATGGCGTACAATACAGGTGTGCATAAAACCAATTTTCAAGAATGACACAGCACACTCGATTATGCTGTGTCATTTGGTGATTGCATGCTTCATTGTTATGATGTCGAACCCAAAAATAACACAATGAATCTTTAAGAGGCTGAGGTGAATTCTGGTCAGAAAATATCACAAGATTTTGTGAATACTTGATATGAGAGAAAGGAAACTGTATGAAATAACTGAATCGAGCTAGAAATTGGCAGTTTCAAGAATGAACTGAAGACAGTAGTCTTCATTCAATTGTTGAACATTGGAAATTGCTTCTTTCTATGTGAAGCGATAATCGTAAATGCGTACTCCAATGAATCCTTACAGACCTGCAGTGAATCTCTCGGAATGATTTCTCACCATCGCCAAATCTCACAAAATTCATGATAACCATTTCAGACGTACAATATCCAGTAATTTGACTTCTTTAGTAAGGAACATTGCAGCGGCATGAAATGAAGACAATAATTTTGTCGGAAACATACAAAATTTCATTCATATTAATATAAAAATAAATTCGGCGTGCCTGTTTCATAGGCGCCTTGTCTCCATCGTCAGATGATAAAGTTGTGAGGTGGGACGCGTCACTTGAACCGTCTCACTAATTAGCGTTTCAGCCACTCGATTCTTGATTTAGCAATTTGATTCCATTCGCAACGATTTAAATACCGTAGAAGACACCTAAAAATGATATTCATATTTCAATATTGCACACTTTTGTTGCTCGCATGGATCAAATTTTAGCGTTCATTAGCTGAACCATTAGCATCTGAATTTAGCATGTTCGAATATATTAATGTGCTATGACGAAAGCAATTCAGCACAACTGATATATTCCTTAAAACATTAACAAAAATTAGCTAAATAATCGTCAAGTCCTGGTGAACACTGCAAATAAACTGTACATCGAAAACCATGAGTAAATATACGGATGCAGTAAATATGCTCCTGAATAATCAATGATTATCTGTCTCATTTTCAACAAGCCCCGTTTAAAATTCGATTACGCTCCAAATCGGAATTCGATGTTTGAAAATCACAATTTCGAAATTTTAAAGATTGAAAAATTTAGTCCCGTTTTCGATCTTGAATTTCCAATTGACTCGAGATCTAAAATATACCGAAATTTGCGATATAGATTAAGTGGATGTTTAGAGAAGCGGTATTAAAAAGTGTCACCACTCCTCAATATTGATGACTGGAATATAATCTCATCGTTCATAATTTTTTAGAGCGTTTTTTGGGCCAACTCATTTCTTATCTTCATAGACTTCCATAGCATACGAGATGATTCGGGCATTTGGCAGTTCGCTGAACACTGAGGAAATAGTTATATGATGAGCACACGTTGCTCAATTAGAAATTAGCTGGGATGAGCCTCATTCTCTCCAGAATATTCCAAGAATCTTAAATATTCCAAGAGGGATGAAAATTTTCAACAAAGTTGAACAACACATTTGGCCATCCGTGACTTTTATGACCAATGCAATTTTTTGGTGGTATTGGCCTGATGGTTCTCACGCTCTAACCTGACTGCCAATTCTCAGCAAGAAATTAGACGAGAATTGAGAAACAGAACCACTGATCAAGAAGTTTGCTGCCAAGAAATGATCGGTTGAATAAAAGGAATCAACTCCTTGCGATCCGACAACCATTTTAGAAATCTTATTGGACAGTTATGAGAAAAGTTGATCAATAATGATTTGCCAGCATCCTCAACTTCTCCCCGTCTTAGCACCGTTCAATTCGCGCTGTGACGAGTACCATAATAGACTCTGAGCCTGGATAATACGACTGAATTAGGTATTGGTAGTTGGTTTTGATAATGGTAACAGTTGAACGGCATTCCATTCGTTCCAGAAATACTTTGCTTAGGATGAAACTGGACTTTAAGCTTAATTTGATTCCGATCTAAGCTCTAGTTCAGTATTAGCATGGCAGCTAAGCTTAGACTTCAGGCTTAGGTTTCTAATCAGGGTTGGGATCATGCTGAGGGTTTTGAACGAGTCTCATATCCTAATATTTAAGTGATACTTTCGAGGCGACAGTTTTGGTAGGGAAAAAATTAAGCTGATGTTCATTCTGCTTAACAATAGTACCAAATTCCTGCCAGCTAAAGGGATGACGATAACTGCTACTTGCAGATGGCTGAACTCATCATCTTCTAAAATTGCTCTCATATTGACCGTAAAACAAGGTACTGCGAGCGGGCTAGGTTTAATTCAGATAATAGTCGTGTTGATCCACTCAAAACATGCAGTCGTCAGTTCATACGAGACAACTTGATATCAAATGCTTCACATAAATCAGCGCTTCAGTTGCGATTAAAATTGTAAAATATTACTGAATATGACTTAAAGAGCATTTGGATACCGAAAATCATCCATTTTTACCTGAATTGAGAATGCTTCTAATGAATGTAAGAGAATAAAGTTGTACGCAACCACAATCTGTGTTTGTGGGTGATGCGAACAGAATATCTCAAAATTTGGCCCGTGCAGATACCGTTATCCATTTACAGCACAGAAAATTTGCTCACATTGATAATTTCACACGTGATCTATGAATATGCAGTCGACTAATCTGTACGCAATGCAAACGCTTTGTGAACGATGTTGACGACAAATCTGCGACAATATATTGCCATACAATTTGATGATATTTTTCCATAACATTACACGAACAGTCAGTAGATGCATAGCATCACCAGTTTCTATTACAAAAATCTCGTTTGATGCGAGAATTCTCATTTAAAACATGCTGAGATACAAATGCACTTATATCGCCTGCTCTCAGGAGTGAGTGAAGGCATTTTTCCTAAACTTTGTCCTCGTAACTGGAAATAACAATGCGCAATCAGCAGGGAATTTTTAGCTCCCAACAGCTGCCAGAGAAGGACCACGGTAATCTGAAAATGCAAAGAGTACAATTGTACAATCCCGTTCGATAAGGACTAACGTTCAGACGAATTCTCATGCTTCTGAAACACAAAAGATTCGTCTCCACAGAAGCTGAAGAATCAGTCGTTTATCATTCGCGCTTTGAAACGATAACTGTGTGAGTTGATATACTCATACTTTTCTGAATATGAGCCCCAGACTTTAGCGATCATCCGAGAAAGAGCTCACCTTCAAACGAGGATCTTCTTTGGGGAAGGGGAAGGGCTGTTCTTTTCCAAAACATTTTCTGCATAAGCTTCTTTGTTTATCATGAATGGTTGCTTACAAAAAATTCTGGTCTTCGCGATTCTTGCGCAGTAAGCGTCTATTTGGGCGTAAGTATTGCAAAAAGGGCTTTTATTTGACGAAGAAGCACAAATTTTTCATATCGGTCCGAGGAAAGAGGCTCCATTTAAGAGAGGAGAGCATACAATCAACGGAATATGGTATGCCATTGCACAACATTAGAGCACTGTTATTTCTGGTGGCACCTAGCGATGGTTATTTGTCGTGGCATTATTTCAATGGATTTAGTTTCAAAATGATTGCAAAGGAACAAACATATTCGATGCACTCACACAGTTATCAACTACAGACAGAGCTTGCAGCGACACAGTACTGCCCCAAGCAACATATTTTCACTGCTTCTTCAGAAAATGTAAGACTGATTGTTGTTGGCAAACACAATGATTAAGTGTTCATACTTCTCTGCATCATTCATCAACGTTGCTGTGTCACTATAACATTAATGGGATTGTTTGTTGCCTCATGGAATGACAAATTGAATTGAGGTGTCACATCATTTATTGGGATCTCTCTAAATTCACACTTCATGACGATACACTTCGAGAAATTGCTTATTCGGAGAATTTTGAAGAGAGCAACATTAATTTACTCAAAGCACTTATAATATTTCTACATTTTGTTGTTCACTTTACAGAAACACATTTTTATTGATATTGGTTTTCACATCATTTTACGGTTTATTCAGCAATGTTCCCGTGTTGAACTTGATTTTTGACCAATCATTATGGTCGGGAAGCCTTTTTTATGAATGATACTAGCAAGATAATCGTTATCAGTGTTGGTTTACACCTTCATAGTCACGTCAACGATTATCTTTTTAGTGATCGTCGTTGCAAACAATCTTCGCAACGAGAACAAACTTTCTCCAATATCCAGCTGAAGACGCCGTCACCGATGATACCAATAGGTCAACAAGGCTAGTTGAATCTTGTTGATCCTTAACTTCTCATTGAGATGGTCCTTAATTTTTCGAAACTGCATATGTTTGTGGATGATATGAAAGCAACTAAATGTTCAAGAAGTTTGCTAGAAATATGCTTAGAAAAATTTGCACAGGTTAGAATTCAGTAAAATTCTCATATGAACTGACATTACGTTACGCTGATCGGTTTGCTTAAGGAGTGTGGATTTCACTATGAATGGATGGGAATAACATGTTCGATGAAATTTATGGTGCAGTATTCATTGCAAGAAATGGAAATTTCTTTTAAAAGTCTCGCCAAGTTTTGGGTTGTAAGTAGTTGAGTATTGATCATTATGCTTAGTTTATTGACTTGAAACTGATAGGTGGTTTTCGATTGTCGATATAATGTAATTTTAACCTTGAAAGGCAAAAAGAACGGAAGGAAAAAAAGCTAGCTAATCAGAATAGGAAATCAATGCCTTCTTAAGAGCATTAGTCTATCTCCTTGTAAGGGAAAGTGTGAATATTTCGTAGGTTCTGAGTACTGTGTCCATTACGAATTTAATAATGTTAAGGCTCGGGATAGACTCAGCATTATGACGGTCGAAATGACAATTTAATTGCTTGAGATATCAGTCAAACAAGTATCATCAGAATGGACATTCCTTCGAATGTTGAGGACTGCAGTCAGAACAACAACGTTGCTTACAGATTTCGTCGTTATCTTGAGCTTCACAGTACTGAACGTATTTTCCGTTGGAACTATCGCTTCAGGTGCACAGCACTGCCCTGATTTGACTCTTTTCCAATGCATCCACCATAGATGAAGGGATAAGTTGATCTGGTTTCGAAACCTCAAAAAAAAAAACGAAATTTGTTTTAAAAACTCAGATCTATTCGTCACATGATTTATTTCCGCATTCATTTCGCTTCATTTCCACTATGGAACATAATCTACGAGTGTGTTCAAACTTTCGCGATCGGTAAAAGCACGGATAAGTACCTTGTTCATTTCTTAACTCGTATTTCTTTTTAACTGCAACTCACTATTTTCTCAAAAGCACAATAAACCATTTGGAGCTTTCATGAAAATCATGAGAAATTTCGTCCAAGCATGGCTGGAAGATGTTTGCGTCTTAATTCTGAGAAATTCTACTTATCATACCAAAAAATAATCATGTTGTATTTGGGTTTGGAAGAACAACTTCTATTGAGAACCTAGCTAAGAATTTTTTCTTCGCTGCTTATTAGGCGTTCAACCCGACGGTTCCTGATAAAAGTACGAAGGCATTAGGAGTTTCCCTTCTTCTTCTCTTGTTGGAGTAAACTATTCGAACTGTTTATTTCGTGGAACTTGAGATCTGATCCGTATGAAGATCACGTAGTGGTCATGGGGGAGGTTATCAAACTAACAGATAGAAAGTCGCATTTGAATAAGCTCCGTTCGGTACAAGAGAAAATTTTGACAAATTTCTTCAGCGATATTCAGTGATACACGTAATCGTATTATGTTTTAATTGAATTGAAAATGCACAGAAAATTATCAAAAAATACTTATCATTACATGATGGCACAGCCGAAGAGGGAGTTTTGGGGAATAGACGCAAGGACAAGCGTAATGTTCCTATCCTCTTAAAAGAAAATCTTGGGTACAGATTTGTTATAGACTTTTAGTGATCAATCGTAGAAATGTTTTTTTAAATTTGTTTCACAGATTAAATTCAGCTTACGTTTGAATCTGATAATGAGATGTTTCTGAAGCATTTGATATCCTCTGGTCACTGGACAATAGCTCGTTCATAGCAAGGTTTGAATTCGGCAATTTTCAGCAAATTATTCAGTCTGAATATGTGGATATTACAATAAGAAAGATCACTATCTCAGAACGCTAATAGATCAAAAAGAACCACTAAGAATTAAAGTTTCTTCTCAACGCTATCAATATCGAAAAATAACGGAACTTTCGATCGATTTTTTCCAAACGAGAAACGTAATCTGAAACATAAACCAGCGACGGTACTCTAGCATTCATTCCAGCATACATTGTCGGGATTCACTTAATTCAATTGTCTCCTTTGTTCCCTTAACGAAAACATTAAGAAGCCCAGCCATTGCATATTATCTCAATTCACAGCTTCGTGCAAATCAACCGGAATAATATACAGTGCGAAATTTTGTGCAAACAACTGACTAAATTAGTCGATTGCGATATACGAAAAGTCAGTTATGTGTGTGTAGTGAGAGCCAGGCAAGACTGTGCTGTCATGCCCAAGTAATTGATGTAAGTCTGATGAATAACTTCGCATTTTTGTTACGTTTAGCACTAGCACTTTCTGCTTCCTCAATACTGGAAAGCATAACCTGCACAATGGGATAGTTATGATCGCCTTGGCTAATCATAAAAAAATTTCGCATACGTTCACGAATTAAACTTCACATTCACAATCAGTGAGATTCCGTTTGAAATAATATCAATAGCAGGATGACAACAATCGAGGAAGCACGTGTATGCCAATACAAATGTAACACATAATCCATCATAAATGCAAATTAATTAATCTCAAGTGGATACAAAGTTGAATAAATGCTCATTTATGATTAATAGAGAATTAAGCGGACGATTTGCTGCAGAAACAATCACAGTGATATGTGTGAAGCAACGCGTGTGAGGAAATTTAAAAAGCGGAAGCACACAATAATATCGAACAAGAGCAGTGTGTCTGCTTGCTTTCTATGGAATGATAAAATTGTGCCGCATGCAATTCGATCAACCAAATCAAAGCCAATAAACAATGCAGCCGTAAAAAGGCGGAGCTGCCCGAATACGATCATATCAGCCCAATGCGCACATGTAAGCGCCTGAAGTTATGTGAACTCGCCATTTGTTTGAAACGGAACCTGCTGCTTCCGATGCTATTGATGCTGCTGCTAATGAGCATAAGCAATTTTGTGATTCATCAATTAGATATTTTTGTTGTGATGAAGTAAACAAATCACTGCTGAAAGTCATGAAAAGAAAGAACATGACTTATGCAAGACCAATTGCACATTTATATAATGCTGCTTATTCATTCTCGTACACAAATGAAAATTCTCCGGAATGAATCCTCGTGCTTTCTTTTGAATAATACTTCTGTTTCGAGACAGTATTTGAAGTAATTCTGTGTGAGAGATAAGAAACGGCGTCCGAGTATTGGAAAGTATATGCAACTTTTACTTAGAAACAATAACTTTTACTTAGAAACAAGTAGATACGACAACCTATCTCAAGTAGATTAGCTTAACGGTGACAAAAGCAGTATGAAAAAACTTTCATAGGTAATCTGATAACAGGAAATTTGCTTGACTGTTGAGCGGAGCGAATTGACCAAATATAGCAGCCCCCATGAAGCAGCGATTGCATTCTCCGCAATCTGTCAAGAAGCTGTTTGAGTGGATGCGTGCTCTTCGCACTCTTTCTTAGATATTTCATAAATTCTTAGCATATCTCACACGCTATTGTATTGAAACAAATTGTGAAAAATCAAAACATTTTTTCATGTGGAGTTCTGTGCACTTTAGAAACTGCTATTATACAAAAATTTAACGTTAATATTCGAGAGGTGATCAATCGCAAGTGAGCAGCAAGCAACCTATTTGTAGCTTGCATGATGATTGTGGTTAGCAAACCAAATAGGTAGGCACTTGCATTCTTTGTTGTGCTAACGTTTTATTTTTAATTGGAAGTGGTGAGCCGCATTCCACATTTAATGTAGTGGTGCAATGAATGATGCGATGAGGAAGAGAAAGTCACTGTGAAGCGGATGAGTACGTGGATATAAAACAAAGGAATGAAGGAAATATGATTTGTGAAGTCGACTGATTCGCTTGTTGTACGAACTCATCAAAATGCTCCCGAAATAAGCCGAACAACTTTCCCTACGATTAGAATAATAATATTAGTTCATTTTCTAGTACCAACTTCTAACTATAACCAAAGGCGGTTTTGCAGTTGTTCTAATCCGACAAAAACTGTTTTTCTCCTACAGTCAAAAATACACTTTCATATCGAAGTTGAAATGCATTTTCATATCGAAATTGAAATGCACTTTCATATCGAGATCCGCCAAATTATTTCAGAAAAAGCAATGGAAGCTGGAGGTTCAAAGGCACCGAAGATGGCAGATTTACCACTGCAAATGAAAGAATCTGCTTCAATGAAATCGGATGATTTCAGCATTGATGATTGTATCTTTGACGCATCATTCGTTGACGATACCCATCAGTGTGAAGTTCATCACCGAAGTGAGAGGCCACATTCAGCTAAACCGAGGAGGCCGATGAGAACAGTCGAAGGTATTAGCCTTTGCAGTTCACTGGATTATTTGATGAAAACCCAGAGTATACCGTGTGCAGTTCGCAGTTCACCACCTTCCATAATGCATTTTGCCTTCAATATATCTCGTCTCACGTTATAAGTTTTCTCATCCTGGAAATCAAATTATACTTATGCCGTAATCGAATGATCAATATTTGCTCACCGTTGAAATGGTGGACTCATTTCTAAAAACTATTTAACAAAGAAGAGTGTCCTCTTTATCTGTACTGAAACTATGCTTATGTGGATGTGTTCACTGAGATAACAAGTTTTTTCTAGCCTTGAAATCTTAGGGTTTGGTGCCCATCGAAAGTTGCTTTCAGACTGAAAATAGTCTATGTGAAATTTTAGGAATTAGTCCTCTGCTTCACAGAATCTAATTATTTTTTGATAAAAAAGGAACTGAAACCATGGTGAGAAATACTGATGGAAAGCATGGTGCGTTCGAGAATGAAGTTTCCGCAGGGGCAAAGACTCCATAGGAACGAGTTTTTCGTAGGGCGAGTCATGTAAGGGTTGAATTATGACTGTGGGAGAGGGGGGGAGTTTTCCATACCCCTCCATAAACAATTCATATCCGCCAGTCTTTCGTTGACCTGCATCATATCAGATAGTTCATCTTCATTTGCAAAACCAGCATGCACTTCAAGCTTCTCTCTTCTTATTTCGGGTTTCTTAGAAACCACCTAAGTGACTAATGGATGCACTTCAAGGTCGCATAATCGAGAATCCAGAAAATATTCCAGCAACAAGGCAATGGAATTCATACTTGGCCGGAGATCAAACCTATCTAATTTACGGCATTGGAGCGGTATGGTATTTTTCGATCGCAAATTTTCATTAACGCGCTCAAAGCCTTTCGTTTTGCTTTCAGGAATGTGATATGAAAAGAGCGATGCTCTGGTGATTAATCAGCTACTATAAACAATCAAAATTTTCTGTAATTTAATGTTTCCGACCATCTTGAGATATATCCCCCTCTCCGCTTGTTTATGAAAGCAATTTGTTCAATTAATTGAACTCAGGTTGTTCTTAACCGATCAAGATAGTTCACGGTGAATGGTCCAACCAGAATTGACAATATTCATTTATTTTATATCTACAAGGAAATGCGTAATTTCTGAAGAACATTCTAATTAAATTAATAATTTTTTATCAATTAGATAGATGTTTTTACGGAGAGTCAAGGTTGTTGAAAATAATCATATTCTGTCATTAAAATTTACCGTAAAATTACTATTGAATGCAACAATTTCTTTCAGTCGACTTCGCACCCTCGTCCAATGCCCAAATCAACTGTTGGCATTCTTGAAGTGAGTAGTCTTGCTGAACACTTCGAATCATCTCCGATGCGATATTTGTGAGTGATAACTGAATGCAACAACTCTCTTTGGATGGGACACGCAATGGAGAAATGATGCGAAATCAATTCGGATGCTTCAATAACGATCGCGCAATAACAAGCCAAGATGGCATTTTAAAAACTGTTACAAAAATCATAAGATGTAATTTATTGTTACAGTGAAACGGAGCCACATTAGATATTTGTATATAAAGAAACCAATGAATCGATGTTGAAAAGTAAAAAGATGAGAAATTGACTGCGATGAATTGAAATTGATAAATCAGCGAGATTTATTTCTGGAAGGAATGCGCATATTCGATTATTGACTGTTCAATTGACGATTGTGGTAGAATGATGATTAACTTTACCTCATGATCGTATAAGGTACAGGCAGATGGAAGGATGGCACTGATCAAGCGGTATGTTCTCTTCGGAAAACATCTGTGAGATGCAATAGGAAGCAAACATTGAAAATCTATATCGCACGGTTGGATATGGAGTCCTTACGTACTGCCATTAAAGGCACATACTTCCGCTCAGGAAAATATTTTCCTCATGTTTTAGGTTGAATAAACCATGATGCACTTTCTGTGCAGTAATAATTGCAAAAAAAATTCTTCTTATGTTACGCATGAAATTTTCGTTATTGGCAATACCATAGAATTTAAGAAATGCATCTCTGAAAGTCTATCATCTATTTTCGAGTTCTATTTATTGCAGCTGTTAATTTCCGTTGACTGTAGTGCACCTCCGAGAGTTTAAATAATTTTACGTAACTTTGGTCCTCCTTAACTCATCCAAATTTATGTACCTATAGCTTTCCTCATTTGATTCAAGCCATTGTTGAAAGCAGGCTCAAACACTTGCGAAAACAGCTAAATTCATGTCCCTCAGTTTTAAGACTCAGAAGTTGCTTACTCCAACATCCGCTTATTATAATGTACATTTTCTACTTTATCTTAACATGTCGAGTTGAGATGCCTAATAATGTGAATTGAACTGAAAGATCGATGAATTAATCAGTCACTCGTTTGAAAAAAAATTGAGTGAATGAAGAGTATGAGTCTCTCAAATCTGTGTCCCGAATTGAATGAAGTCTTTTGTGAAAAGCTGAGCTGTGTTGTGGTTTCAGCGTGACGATTTCTGCAAATGACTTCATTTGTTTGTGAGTGAATGATTAGTTGTTCTGTAACCACCTATGCAAGGAGCGTGCTACAGTCTCGTTACAACTTCATGTAATAAACTTTATTGGCGATATATAATGAGCAAATTTTCAAGCTGGTCACAAATGGAAGCCACATTTACATGTTAGCTGCGCTCAATTGATAAAGCTTTGTTGAATTACGAGCAGTTAACGAAAGCCTTTATAAAAATCAACAAAATAAGCTAGAAAATTCTGGAACAAGCTGAGTGATCATCTCTGAGTGTGGTCATTTAATAAGAAAATGTTTTTTTTACGAACATCTTTTCATTTAACCACTTCATTTATTCTGAGAATGCAGATTAATTCGTAGTTGAAATGATCGCAAACGAAGCATATCACATTTTCTTGTTACCAAAAATATGGTGCACCAAAATATTATGAGTCAAGCTTATCCCATTAGCAAAAAGCATCGAAGTTGTTGTGATTTGAGAAATTATATAGAATCTGAATACGGGCTAGACCCAACGATCGCTCGTCAGTCAAGCAGTCGATTGTGATTTTGAGAACTTGTTTTGGTGTCAATTGAGGACTCTTCTTATGGTCAACTTTCTCGTAGTTTTTTTATGCATTAAAGTATTTTTATGGTTTGTTGAATCGAAGGGATCTTTTGAAACTTTTCACGTAACTTTTATCTCAGAATAAATGATGTTCGCACTGAACATTAGATAATTCAACGTTGTTCCATTCACTTGTAAAGAACAACGGCGGTGGTACGTTGTTTTACCACATATAATAATGATCATTTGTTTTCTTGCCATCCTCGGTGGTTCCACTTCCCTTTCGTGTTTCTCGAGCTGAGCAGCTCACTTAACTTGTCCTGTTGATCTGCACCTGCAATTAACATCATTTCATTCGCCTCCAAGTAATTTCAGCTGAACAAATAAACTTCTCGTTCGTTTCACAGTGAACTGGCACTGTTGTTTATATCCTCTTCCTACTCCGATTAATTGTCATTGGTACCAATACCAGAAGCTTTTTGTTTCCCAAAAATCCCCATTCTCTCGTTGGACAATTCTGAATCATTTATGAAACGACTGCCTTAGATTAGTAATTCAACGTTGCATGTCATGAATTGCGAACATTACAATGCGTCTCGAAACTAATACACTAGATCGGGACTTCTCAAGCGCCGGTGCGAGACGGTATTCCAGGGGGTGCGAGATACGATTTTATTCGAAAGTTAGGGGCATTATGATCCTTCCTATAGATCATAATGTCCCTAACTTTTTCATTTTTATCAATGCTGCATTGACGATAAATTCCACGTGCCGACCGGTGGAATTGAACCAAACTGTAGGCAATAAGAGTAATATGGTTTATTGCTCATTTTTTATGGGACGTGACCGAATTACTCGCTGAACCTGATGTTAATGTTTGTTGCTTTCAATATCAGATGAATGATTTTCATCACGCTCTCATAGCAACTACTGCAATGAAGCTGAGAAAGAGATTACTTCATCCATGAATTCATCTATTGATCAGACATATCAACATTAATGCTCTCATTCCCTCTTCAGTTAGTTTGTTCAGATACAATTTAATATGCATCCGCATCTTTCAAACATTATATTGAAAAGTCACTATGCACTTTCGAGCTCATCTTTAACGACTCTTCGCAAAGGGATAACGAGACTCCATAGAAGGATAATAACATTTTAAAATCTACTGAATAAACAGTGGTATTCCAAGAATATCAGTATAATTCGCTGATCCAATTATTGCCTTCTGTCGAGGTTCACTTTGTTGGGACACAGCCACTAGCTGATTACGACAAGGTTAAAAAAAAGGAATCACTGAATTGCATGTTTTTACCTTCCCATCTGAGGTCGTGATATCAGCGGCTTTCTCGACTCTTCAAATTCTTTCGTTGTCTCAGATTCAGTCGTATTGCAGACCGATTTCGGCTGAAATGTAACTTACGATTACGTTTCGCACCACTTCATTCACAAGTGCATCGATTAGCACTTAGTCAAGGTAAACTAACTCTGTGTGTGGAGAAACTCCTACTTGCGAATGAACACTTGACACCTTCATTTCGTTTGATACGTTTTGACTTTTGTTCAATTGTGTCGTTCAGGTACCTTACGAATTCCTTTGGCATTTCTTCATCCTTTCCATTTCTGCCTGAAATCACTCACTATCAGTTTGGACGATGCTTCGATACACGTAGCAGCACTCTATCAGTTGTGATCTTTTTTACTCATAACAAAACTGAGCCGTTCTAGTTCGGCAGTTATGTGATTGTTGAATACGACAGCACATATGAGAAAGGATGTCATAGCAACAAATCGAACGAATCATTGACTCACAGCATATACCTGGTATGACGCTTCTAAATGATGAATGAAACATCCATATAGAGTAGCGAATTTCTACCAGACGACTGGCGTAGATGAAACCATCGATAATCAATTTAGAAACATTGATAACTTGACAGAAAATAAGAAGAATCATCAGTGGATAACCGCTCAATCGAATGAAACATTGGCTGCAGAAAACTATGTGCCCCAAAAGTGTGGGCAACCAGCCTGAAATATAGCAAACGTTAAATTTTGATTAACAGTTTTTCTCTCAAATCAGTTCATAGTGTACGTTTCAGTAGCATTACTGAATGTGAGCCATATTTGAGCGTGCGCATTTATCATATGATTGTTATCTTAAATTCCGCGCGCACTTTAAGTGATGCGTGCTGAATGAATAGGCAAATTCAGTGCATAAATAACCACACCGAACACAGCAGATCCAGCGAGCAGAATCAGTGTCACGAACAAACGTCGATTCGATGATCGATTCTTTCTTTTACTGCCACCTTGTAAAACGGGATCTTTACTCACCTGAAGTTTGGCTGCATCAAATGAGTGAAATGTTTTGGTCATCAAGATCAGCAGGTGTTTTGTTTACATATATGATCTCACTCGAACTTTGTTTCATGAGTTCATGCTGCGTTGATCATAAATTGCTATAGGAAGTTGTTAAGAATTGATTTTAAGAACTGTGATGAGAAATAATGAATGAATCTAAAATGAATGGACCTTCCTCATATGAATGACGATGTGCAGGTAAAGAAAGGCGATTATGAGGACGAACACAATAAACGGTATCACTGTAATCAGTCTGACAGAGAACTTAGCTGAAAGGATTTTGTTACGGCACTAATTCAAATGCTCATGAAATTATCATTTTCATATATTTCCTCAAACCGAAAAACTCAATTGAGGATTCGTTGAAGCTATATTTCATTGTCAATTCATTGAAGTCACAGAGCCACTGATTCATTGAATTCACTTTATCACTACTTCTTCGCATCGTTCTCATCGATTTTGTCAAGTTTCTTGACCAACCTAACGCCAAGGAAATGCATCACAGCAATGGACTACAGATTACTTATGCAATCAGTCTCTCTAAAACTTGCTCTTCCTACAATAAAAAGGATCAGCTTGTCTTAATGTGTAAAATATTACTCATGATATCAGCTCCTTCGCAGCCATCAGAAGAGAAGAAACCAAATGCTTTATGATTACGAAAACCACCGGGCATTGCAGAATACAGACCAATGTAAAATACCATTGGCACAACATAGGCGAGTAGAATAGTCGTTCGAACAGCGTGCGTTGTGATCGCATACCTATTTTATCACATTTTCAATTTCATCAAAATCTTGTGGCTATCAACATTAATCGTGAATGTATATATGGCTAGTTTGATCTTCTGATATCCATCTACTAAGAACCTAACGTAATAACATAAATAATTGTTCCTTTCTTGAATTCTTCTATGCATTTTGCATGTTGAATGTTTAGTTTTGTAGCTTGCTGAATATCTAAAAAGCTTATCGAAAGATTTTCATGTTCAACTTTTATTTAGCTGCAATCTGATCAGTCTGCATAACATATAATAGTATAGCTGGCACTCAGTATGTAATTTGTATTTTCCAATCAATGAAAAGTATGGTTAATGAGAAAGTATTCAAATTGACGTTCTTGTTTACGAGTGCCATCCGCTTCTTAATTTTCATCCCGAAAATGTGATATGAAATTATTAATTGTTTCGATGCCCAGTGAATTGTGATACTTGTCATCTCAAAATGAAGCTAGATGGTTGAGAAAAATTCAAGGGTTGAACCCTATTAAATGAAAAATACGATGAAGCTCCAAAAATCTTCGTATTCACTAACCTGTATAATGGATGGATTATGCCCACGTAATGATTGATAGCAAGCGCTAGTAAAGTAAATACAGATACGAAGAATGTGGCTATTTTTAGGCACTGAAATGTAAAATACTCCTTCAAAAGCACTGTTTTGAATGGAAGAATGACAACAAAAAAAATAATGCATCAATCAGTGTGCTCTGACATTCAGTTATTAACGAAATGAATCGACAAGTCCTACAATGAACATGTCACCGCTTTTTTCTTACATACTATGAACGATATGCAGACGAACGACTGAACGACGAATAATCCATTTCACCGCAAATATTTTGAAAGTGAAAAAATAAAAAGAATGGATGGTAACTCGATGGAACAACCTCAACCAGCAATGAAATGCAATGAGAAACGATTTGACTGCGATTTATTAGCATCGGTATTATGACATTGATCAAATTGCTGGTCATGTAGAAGAGGGCACACGCAGCATCAGCTGCCGTTAAGCTGACGCAAAGTCGGAGGTTCACACCAACTGGACGACGTAAGTATCGTGAACACTGCAATGGTGGGTAATGTTGCTGCGCGCATATTTCTCAAGCTAGTTGTTTCTTGCTACAGCTAGGGCAGTTCTCATTTGGATGTCTTAACGCTTTCTGCAACGGCTAATTATTCCATGGTAAGTTGTTTTCTGTTCAGCCCACTCTCTCTAACGTCGAGAGCTGCAAGTGAAAATACTAGCTGCAGTCAACCTTCTATTTTTTCGTTGATACTCATGCTCATGCAAATGTTCACTCAACTTACATTCAGTATATACAGATTTATGATGAGTGCTGCGGCTGATTCGATGGTGATCAGAGTGGAAGCATAGTACGTAAGTGTGCCAATATCGATAGCGCCCATGTTTTCTTGGGTGGTCTCGAACGCTGTATCGTTGACCATCACCGAGCGTGAACGGAGGTGTCACCTGCTGATCGAGATCAAGATCAATGCTGAAAGTTCACCGGATCGGAAGAACTTATAAATTCGAAATAGTACGATGTTTACTGCAGTCCAATACTCGTTTCTGAAATGAATAATTTAGAAACGAAACAACTATCGTCAGCGAGCGTTGAATTTCATCGTTCTTATCAATTATTTATCTAATCCACATTCTTTATGCATCAATCGCACTAGAATAAGTGCATTAAAACTTCGAGATCGCCGAACAACATTTCTTTCACTTCCAGTCAAACGACAATCAATATGCATGAACATTCAGCTATACAATCATATTTTATTTTAGAACTTTCCTTTGAACACACCATGCGTAATGTACGTTTGACACATTTGGGCGAAGAGAGAGTCCACCCCGATGTTACTGCAATGTCTAATTGAAAGTGTAGTTTCAGACAGTCATCGCTGTATGAATAAATGTGAAAAACAATTTCTAAGTATGCGAAATATTTCACTAGGATCGAAAGGTGGTAAGATCCATCGTTAATGGACGACAATATATCAAATCTGTATCTGTTGATCAATATAATGATGCTGTCGAATCCTGATGTATTGGTTTTAATGGAAATGAGAAATGGACACCTAGTGAATGCTATTATGCTCAAATCCGGCTGAGTGAGTAGCACTGAATGCCATTTCAAAGAATCTGAAATACAACACTGTAACCTGCTCAGACAGATAATCCAACAGTTGAAACTTTCCGTCAACATGAATGTCAACCACAGCAGCTTAAAAGTCAGTTAAAGCAGTGGAGGAATGCAATATCGCAGAGAATCACATCAGATCCTCTTGGAAAACGGTAAGTGGAATAATATGATAAGATTAAGCTAGAAACTACCCTGAAATAATCGCTCACTCGTTCCTATTATTGCACAAAGAATCTCTTAAAGTTCAGTTGTGAAGTTCAGAAATTACGACGACCAACAAAAATTGATGATCGTTACGCATTTTGTCGCTGTCCAATTCCTAATAGCCACACTTTCTAAGTATCGAAACCTGTGATGCTTGGTGCGAGAGAAATTGGTGCATAAGAGGGAATTACCATACAATTACAGAGAAAGTTTTGCGCGGTGATTGGTGAAGAGTGAATGTATCTGGTAGCAGTTGAGACGAGTTTACAGCACAGAATAAAACTCAAGTATGATTCCAGGAGCCGTCCTCTTTTTGATTCTAACAGAAACTGAGAAGCAGAATTGAGTTGTTGAGTGTTTTTGCTTTCAATTTGAAATGATTTATTCCATTCTGTTTGTCAATCATTCAACGTTATTTTTATTTGAATCGAGATTTGAAGTTATGATTGAACAAAGCGTCAGCGGATGACTGACAGTCTATAATTGTATGTATAGATGAGTCTAGTGGTTAAGCAAGCCTGCTATACGTTGTCTTGCACTGAACATACGATTCAGCGAGTGATAAAATGCATGATGTTAGAACCGTACAAGTTTTTCAGCGAACATGTGTGTGCGATGCTGATCAATTTCAACGAAAGCGTTCGTACTATCTGCATTAATAAATATTTCAGCGAGTTGTTAATTTACGTTTTCATTTTTGCTTACAATTAATGATTTTCTACATTTTCATTTTTTCCATGCCTTCAAGGACCGTCATAATGTTCCGGTTGGATATTCAACGAAATCAAGCATGTGAATCATTTTTGGATGTCCAAAGCCCCTCTGTTGAAGTCAATTTGTTATCAGTACCAGCTCCAAATTTAGCTCATTTATGATGGTAAGTATGAATATATCATGCCATGGTTACAGCTATGCATTGTGTAAGTCATTGCTGCACGCATACTTCGAAAATAGCACGTCGAGCGCTTAACGCTCTTCTAATTAGCCTTCACCACATTAAGAAGAAGAAGAAGTTGATTCAAATTCACGCATAGTATTTTCACTGACTTGAGTATCAGCTGCAATCGAACATATGTCACTCAAAGATCCATTGTGATGGTGCGTTTGTGTCCTTGACTATGATTAGGAAGATTCAATGCCTGTACATCCGAAATCGTTGGTAATTTCGAGCATTTTAGAATAATAATAAACGTTAATGGATGTTTTGATAGTATTGGCAATTAATATCGGTAGCAGTGATCAGTTAGAAATGAGCACCCAAATGAAAGGCAAGAACCAGAGGCACGAGCATTTTCACAGAGTATGAGTGGTTGTGGATTCAGAACCAGAATTCGGACAGGCTGTCATTTTGAGTAGTTAATACTTGAAAAAAATGTCATCATGTTGTTCACAATATATTAATGGTATTGCTCAAGTTATTTGACGAAAAAATCATGGAAATATAACTACTGTGAGGAGATTTCCAACGAGACAACATCACTGCTATGAAGCAACACTCGAACCAAGATGCTGTATAATCAAGGATCTCTTAAAAGAAGAACACAATTACTTTCAATTGGTTCAGTCTGATGTCGGTAATCTAATGAAACAACATGGAGCACAACACATACAATTCGCATTATTTCTTTGTTTCAATCAGCGTTCAATCTCATCACTCAAAGTTTTCAGGCGTAACATGATTTCCTCGCATCATAACTTTCGAATTCAACTGTCCAAAATGTTACAATCTCATGCATTGACAAGTGATCTATGAGCACTCAACAAGACAATGCACGAATTAAAACACGGAAATGAACGATGCATTAACCATGACTGAATAATGAATTCGCGTCGTACTTTACTCGACTCATATTTCCATAAATATCTGATGATTGCATTTTTCCTGTTGCACAAAAAAGTTCATTTGGCACTCATACGTTCGATTCTCACTGATCTCGCGAGTATCTCGGTTATCAAAGTATTTCTGAATAGGATTTAAAAGATATTTCGTTGACTGTTTGCTAGTAGTAAGCATAATCATTGGAAAAAAAAAATGCATTCTCCTGTTCATAAGATATTATCACTTGTAGGATCAGCTCAGCAATAAATTCAAAAGCTAATACTGTGAAAAATTGGCACAGTTCCGTTAACCATTAATTGTCAACTTTTGTGATAACAGATTAATGTATGCGTTGAATATAGAAAATTTGAAGGAAGTGGCACCCAGAGTACTTCGCTCGGCACGTGTTAATTTGTTGAAAGTTCTCTCGGAACGTTTTAGTTCGTTATAAATTCACGAAGACAAAGTAAAAGTGATGTTAAGCAGAGCGTGCGAAGATTCAGTCACATGTTTTGATTGTAAACAAAACATCGAGAAGATGCGAGCACACACAATCTCACTGACCGATAATATCTACCATAACGGAATCAGCTGTAATAATTTCCGTTCATTCTAATAAATTTCAACAGCAGAAGCCCAAAATTATCGGCTATCGTTAATAATTATTGCCGATGGCTTTTGCCACCTTGGTTAAACGTTTTTTTTTTTGATATTAATTTTTTTTGGTCAACGAATTACCAAGTGCTGCCATTTCAAACGTTCCCGCCTCTGACAAAGAGGAAACAGATCAACTAAACTGTCGATAAAATTGGGAGAAAGCAACCTTTAGGCGCGTTTTCAACTACTAAGCTAACAGCTTAAATGCTGTTCATCTCATCCATGCAGAAAAGCCATTGCGATTCAATTATATTACGCATTAATATCGTCTGAAATTGTCCACATATAACTCATTCACTTTGCCTATATTGTAATTTCTGTCCACAGAAATCTGTTCATTTTTCATATGGATTCTCATTGAAATAAAATGAACAAGTTGACAGTGCTGCTACTGTCTATAAATTTCGCATGAAAACACACGGAACTAATAGTTTTTTTTTAAGATTTCTAAATTCTGAAAATGATAGTCTCCAATGGCTTAGAAATTTCATCATTTGAATGATAGAGCGCTAGTCATTTGAAACACTATTATGCCATCCAGAAGAATGGTACTTGTCGCAATGGATCGCGAATGATACGATTCGTCACGGAGACCAAAATGATCTATGGACAAAAGTGATACATGGATCAACCTTTCGCTTGGTACCTTAACTGTTTACCTATAAGATAGGATACATGTACACGGATATAACATATGCATGATGAAACAGAATATTTGTATGTACTGTTGGATGATCATCTTATAATGCCTTATTGATTCAGATGATGAAACGGAACTTTCTTATGTACTGCTTGGATGACTTTATCCCTTTGTGCTTATTTGCTACTAATCGTTTGTGCTCTGATAATATGATTCAGTATTATTGCAAATGAACGGCAAAAGTACTGGAGATAGATGGTTATCTGCAAAATCCTTGGAACAGTTTTTCAAAAAATCATCCACGTGGATTGCTCACTTAACCGAACTGTAAACGATTTTCACAGAAATCTGGAAAGGAAGGAAACTCAACAACTGGCGTAACATCAGGACTGAGAGATAATTGTCCAAACAAACACAATGTATGCATTTTTTTTTTCAGCATTAAGAATGTACATTTATAATACATTTGTCACGGATAATTAATTTGTTTACCATTGTGCAAGTTATGTGTATGAAGAAACATTTCAAGGATATGGGAAGTACCGCCATGGGGGATTAAACACATGAAAAACAATAAATATTCTATGATTGCCGTTATACTGATAAATCTGGCAATGAATTAAGGTTAGAATAGATAAAAAGGAACAGATATACTGTTAAACAACTGATACAGCATCAGTTCGCTTCATGAAACAACGAAGGAGAAAGAAGTACTACGATGAATAGCTGCCAAAGATGAGATATCAACAATGATATTCCACTCTCATGAGTGACGAGAACCATCTCGTTGTCAATGAAAGAGTAGCTGCTTTTTCCTACATACTTACTGAATAATCCAAAGAAGAACTTGAAAATAAAATAATATGATTCTATAATAATGGTATAGAATAAGCAAGTGACGTCAATGAGTTGTAAATCAGTAAAGAGTTGCATCATACAAAAGTTAATGAAACGAATGATGCGTAATATAATTTTTATATAATTTCGCTGAGTAGAATTGTTGTAAGATCAGAAAAACAAGTGACGTCAGTGAGTTAGACAATGGAATAGACAATAGAACACTTAAACACAATAGAATTTCAGGAAGCCTTAGTAATTCCTATGAAAACGAACAACAACACAAAAAAAGAGTGAATATAATTATCCGGCGTCTTGCAAACTAAACTCCTTCATTCTCACCTTACGTTCACTGTAGCATCAACAACATTTGTGCTCTTGATAATCTTTCTATTCAGAAACGAAACGAATACTTAACGTGAGCTAATAAGGCTCTTTATCAGCAGAATCCATTGTTACGCCCGTTCAACTCTTTATCAATTGAATCTGTGGTTACGTCCGTTCAGCTCTTTTCCCTGAATTGGAATTTAGCAAAAACAGTGATTCATTTTCTTCATAGAATGTATAGCATCTTTCAGGACAATTCGGTAATCTAATGCTGACAAGTTGCAACCTAAATTCGGTTACACGAATCGAAGGCCATTGTTTTTTCCTAGTTTCAAAGCTCCCCAGGCAAACAATTTCTATGATCATTGGTATAGCATAAATTTCATAAAGATTTCCACATTTTTGGAATCCGTCACACTGAAATATCACAGTATTCGTTCAACATTTTGCATGAAATATCGACCATGAAAATTTGGCTATACATCCAACGAAATTCAGTTTTCTATCAGTTTATATTCCGAAATTTCAAGCCTGGAATTTTGATTCAGTAAATGAATCAGTAAAGAGTTGCATCGTACAAAAGTTAATATAACGAATGATAATGTAACGAATAATAAAGTTACCGAGGAATACGTGAAAAATTGAACATACTACGTAGGTAATTCAATTTGCATTCGACGATTACGACAACTAAAACTTGAATCACTTATTGAGCTCGACGTAGTGATGAAGTCGCAAATGCTCCTATTTACTTAAATTGGTCTGAATTAATGTCAACAAGAAAAAGTAGCACCGTCATATCCGGGAGCGCATAGCAACTATGACTCTGACGAGGAGAACGTAAAAGATGCAGATATAAAATATTTGAATTTATAATACGGCTGTGAAAATGGAAATCTCAACTAGGATAATGCTTTTCGAATAGATTCAAATGATAGTTTCCGCAAACACTTACAGCGGTTTGTTTGATGAATCGTACGGCAAGCTATATGTATGGCTGTCACATTTGTTCAATGTCACATTTATATTCGATGTTTTCCATTAATAAAAAAGAATTTGATGGAGAGTAGTATTAAGCGACCAAATGAGATAAAGCAATGGCAACTGATGGATGCACAAAAAATGAGAGTCAGTGTTGAATCGTGTACCGTGGTTCATCTGAATCCGAAATATTATTAGGTGTCTCTGTACTTTTTGACGCTTTCACGGTCTAGATGAGCGAGGCGATCGCCTTCGCTTCAGCTGTCTCGTTGGTATATCAGAAAATATAAGTTGCGTATTGCAAAGAAGTAACCGATCACTAGTTCACCTAAGCGTGCTGTTTCAATTATTATGCATCTAAAATCGACTCGAGTGAAATGCACTCCTTCACGCACTCAGCACCGAACGCCTCTGAACATTAACCAAAATTCGAGCTATTGGACAATGAACTTCATATCGCTGCCTCACTTACTATCCAATGCAACAATGTGTATTACAACTGTCACCCTGAACAACTATGCCGGTATCAATATCCCCAGAATTTGTGAAGTAGGAACGAGAAAGGGAGGACTGGTTGTGCCACGTTCTCAATGGACACATTTCATTTGATTATTTCATGACATTTAGAATATTTACAGCTTGGATTATGTGTGTCAGAATTCAGGTGATGGAAGCCTTTGTTCAAACATACTCAACGAGAATGTAATTCAAATATTCGAAAATAAAAGTGGCGTAGATATGTCGTCAGTGAATCACTTAACAGATGTAAGATTGAAGGAAGCATCCAGAACATAAGTCACAACAACGCGGCGTCAGCAAAGGATTATTGAACAATGTCACAGTCGTTACATGTAATAGAGAGGCGGAGCGAATATACTGCAATTATGGAGTGAACTGCTGAAGAAACTACTCCTGTAAAAGCCGAAGGCAGCAGGATCATGCAAATGATGTAATCATTTCACTTCAGTCATTGCGTGATGGAATGTTCAAACGATCGAGACCTCTATAAAGCATTATTCATTCAATGAATCTCGATTGAGACCAACCAAGCGTATCACTTGCCATATTCGATTAAATGATATAAGCCAGCAGATCAGTATTAGGACAACACTTTATTGTTCACTTTATGCTACAATATAGAGAACTTCAAGGATTTCTTACTGAGGATAATTGAGTTTTTCATCGGATCAGTCATACAATGTTTAAATTTGAAGCCATCCATTTTGGCTTTCTCATTTGTAATCGATGGATTCGTCACTAGCACTGCTTCTCAGTAACACTGCCCATTATCATTTTTTGATTAATTTACCAGCATAGTTATTGCCCTTTCAATAGAACTATTCTTTATAAGTCAACAGTAGATAATCTGAAAATAGTAGTAGCATTTTATCATGCTTTTAAATCAAACAATATCTTGTGTTCAACATACGTGAGGTCGTCAGAAGAGTGCATGCGTTCATGTCAATGTGTTGCAACTGCAATTCGGAACATAATTGAGGAATACAATTGTGACACAATAATTCCATATATTTGCGATCAACATTTTCATATATAATGCATCTGATGAAATTGAGATCATTTCGACATATGTTGAGATATATTGCAGTGTTGATAACTTTATGTTCTCTAATTGGTGACGACTTCAAATGACTTGCATAGTTTTTTATAACCACATAAAATAGTTATGAGTTTTTTTCATAATCAAACGTTAGAAAATTGTGTTAGACGTTAAGCGGATGACAACAGGAATGAAAAAAAAGATGAAATTAACGCAGTCCACAGAATCACTTTTAAAAGATGGTCTGAATGTCAGGCACTTCATTAGTGAGAATCTCAACACAGGTGCAGCTGGTCGAAAGTTGGTAATTAACGAGCATTGAGCATTACAAGGTTCTTTTAAAAGCAAGATAATACAATCGTAACCGCTGACCAAAGTCGAGTCATGATAATGACGAATGCAATCGTTAAGGTGGAATGTGAACAAATTCTCAGTCATAGATATAGATTCGTAGCTTCATCGTACTTCTTCAAGGAGTCAAATGTTCTGCAATCTAGTTTGGGTTTTTCTTCATTTTACGACAGAACATGGTTAAAACTATTCGTAATGCTGCGTTCGTACGTTTCATAAGGTATGCCATTATCATAATATATAAGCTTTCTTTGAAGAAATTGTTCTCGAGAAAAAAAAACTCGAGAAATTGTTCAGGTTAAACATTTCAAATGGCACTTTTACTGTTAGATTCAAAGAAAAAATGAACATCCAAGAAAACAAACAACATCAGTCCAGGTTTGAGCGAATTTTATCACTTGTTCAACACAATTGTTGAATGTTGGAGATTTGAATGGAGGAAATTAATATATATTCGATGAAGCGAATTCACCCCTCATGTATTACAGATCGCGCTTGTACTCATCATGAACACACTTTTTATAAAGATAAAGCCAATTTACAGCAAATTGTAAATATGCCAGTTGATCAAAACAAAAAAGACTTTTGGATGCTGGAGGTCAATATTCCTAATTTTAGGAATATTGACCTCCAGCACCTCCAGCACAAACTTCAAATTTTCAATTTACTTACTAAGCAGTAATGTTATACAAAAGTTACATGTAGTTCCATTTCACTATCAATTTCAAAGCATTACACAAAAATATCCTAGTTATTTCATTGAAGTAGCAGTCTTGACACACCCAATGAGTCGATCTGCTGAGCGTTGTTTCGGTGTTCAACCGTCGACTGTCATTTCGGTGCCAAACACCGGATCTTGAATACATCACCACGAATGCATTTTGGATATTTTTCCATGCTTTGGATTTTCCATGATTTTGCTTTCACAATCAAAAAATAGGGTCTACTTGCTTATCTGAGGTCTTGTTGTATCACATTCTAATGCTCGCAACTAAATATTGCTGAAGCTTGTGACAATATCTGATAGCTAGAAGGTAATAAATCAATGTAGTGTTCGAGTTCAAAAAAAAAGAAAAAAAACTAAAACTCAAAGTTTCAGTGATAAATTTTCTATCACATGAAAAATTCTTCTAATCTGTTCGCAGTTCCTTATATGAAAATTATGAAATTTCCTTATGACGAATTACAAACAATTATACGTGCTGTCATTCGCTCGTTCAATCACTGAATCAATTTTACGACACGAATATAATCCTAACACAAATCGGTAGACAATTATGCGATCAAGGATGCCAGCAATATTCTATCAAATATGTCGCTACTTCACTGACTGCTTTATGAGTAATATATTTTTGCATTTGGCATGCTTGATTAATGAATTCCTCCATTTTGTTGCCTATTCATCGAGCTGAGGAATGAGATTATCTCTAAAATATTTCCGAATATGTTGCTTGCCTCTCTCAAGTATGAGTGCATCGACGAGATCGTTCAGTTTAATGAAAACACAAAAATTGTGCATAGAATTTCATTCATTATGGCGCTCCCAGATTAGCAATCGCATTCTACTTTCACAATTTCGCAAATGAATTTTATGAATATTCAATCTCATATTTCGTTCGTGAATAAACTGAATTTTTGATGATTTAGAATTGTTTCTCCATCGACTTTCAAATGAAATTTGTACTTTAGGTTGAATATTGAAGTTATTTGATATCTGCACTCTTTTTTGGCACTTAAATTCGTTAACAATATCAGCAGCATTTCTTGAAAATGATTAAGTTGCCTCTGTGCGTTTGTGTTGCATATGGAACATTCTTCCACGAAACTCATCGTTGGAACATCGTTTTCTTTTTTCGAGTTTCGCATTCCAAAACAACCAGCAACGACGATACGACGCTTAATCGTCATAAAAGATTGTTTTGATCGATGCTCGTGATCGCGCATTGTGATTCGCTGCTTGTAATAGAAGAATTTAGTTGTTTCAGTAAATAAACTAACGATGCTCGATTCGATGCCAAGCAAAGCGTGGATTCACATCTTCATAGAATATATGATTTAGTCGTGGTGAAAAAAAAGCTTCCGAAATAAAAGGGAATGAAAAATTGAGAATGAGAACTAGTTTGTTGTTAATGAAGCAGTGAAACACCATAAAATGAGAGTAAAAAATTCATAAAAATGATGGTCGCTTAATTAGCTATTATTTCATCGGGTAAACATCATGAATAAAAGTTTGTATAGATCATTGATCGTGCACTTATAAAATTTTGCTAATGTTGAACCACCGAGCATATGCTAAGATCTGGACGTTTAGATATTATGAGAGTAGTTGGATAGGGAAGGGTTAGAGCTAACTGATTCCTTTACTGTCCAAATCAGCCAAACAGTTTTCTTGAATTATCCAAAATCAGTAACGTAGTGCTCATAAATTGCAGCAAGAGCGGTGTGATACTGATGATGCATTTGGAAGGTGACTCTGAACTCGGACCATTGTATAGCATGTACAATATGAAGCATTTGATGTCACTCCATAAAGGCGAGAAACGAGCAAACTGCTTGCTTCATGAAACAGCATTTGAAGTCTCCAGAGATAAAGTGATGATATCTGTGCATCTGAACCACAGTTTTTGGCTCGTTTTAAGAGAACAATTTTGGCAAAGTAATGATGAGTTATGAGAGTAATTCATAGTTTACAAAGTTTGTGCCAGTTTTTGATGGATATTTACAAAATATATTTACTTTCTCAAGCCTTATGGTGTACACATCCAATATCAAACTAATAATGAAGCGTTCCTTATACAAACAGAAGTTGTCTCGTGCATAAGCGCTTTGGGAGCAATTTATGTAGATGAGCATATCACCTTTAGGCGAACGACGTAATCGGAAATATACAGCTATCATTGGACAATGTGAAATGTCCATCACTGCTCAAACCAGCGAAAACTCGTAAAGTACGATTTATTTGCTTGCTTAATAGAGTTGTTTTCGCTACACGATGCATTAACTGTTGCTTTTATCCTAGAATTCATAAACTTGAAATTCATGTAGTACTCATATATGTATGTTTATTTTTTCATTCGAATCTTGTTTGGAGGAATTAATCACTTTGAATCGAATAGTAATGCTACTCATCGATCAAAAACTAGAACACGCAACTTGAATGCCTGCGGTCGCAGTCAGTGAAAGAAAATGTTCCAAAAAAATAGACTTTCGAATGAATACGGACATAAAGCAATTATTTTTCGTCTAACTTCGGAATGATTATTAGTTTGCGAATAGAAGTAGCAAGACAAAAAGCCTCCCATTAGGGACAGTTTATTTAATGGGAATCAATTCATTTTGGAATTAAAGTGCAAATGCTTCACAGACAAACGAACTACAAGAAAGATCAAAAATTGAGGGCACATTCAGCATGAGGAACATTGGTATTCAAATAATTAGATGCTCATTCATACGTCTCTCGCGATTACTTCCTTGACAACATTCAAGAGTCGATTGGAGAAGCAGACGGAACACAGAAATGTAACAGTAAAGAGTTATGAATTACCAATTCCAGCGCTAAGGGAATATTCTAAAATGTAAATTTTCCTTGCATATGATACCGAATGGTTTCTTTGGGCCGCGTCGTTATGTGTTCTCAAATTCGTAAAGCACATTTTCGTTTGAAACTTTTGTTGTCGCAATCCTCACTGTTCTGTGTACATGTGGAAGTGACAGAAGTTTACTGAAGGGAGATTTATTCGAAGAACACATTTGCTGAGAACAGCAAATTATCCGACGATATGTTGCACGCATTGAAATTTTTTCGAGAATTTCATTCTCGATTCAATCAATTCTTTTCGCTAGTCTTAAAAGAGTGAGCATCAATTGGAGGTATACTTAATTGTGGAAAAATCTTCGTAAAATAAGCTCGATTTTGTTATATAACAGTCCAGATAAGTGGTTCGCTTTTCGGTAGCATCATTCTATCCAAGATCATGACATCAGAAAGTTTATCGCTGCAACAATAACACTTATCATCAAATTGACAGAGTTTTGTTTGGCTGAAATGATTTTCGAATCGTCATTAGAGCAGCTTCACGGATTGAATGTGAATATTTACGATGGTGTTGTCACTGCTCAATACATGGTTTAGAATTTGTTTTTGTTGAATTACTTTTTCCATCAATCCTAAATCAGCTTTTCCCGCTGATCCTGGTTGGTAATCTGTTTCTCGTTATCTCATCGTTTCTTTCCTAAAATAATCTCAGTTTCGTGTTTGTATACTACAAAGTTTCTCCCACCATAGCAAACATATACGTAGGAAAAATGATCCGATGAATTTCTGCGCCTTTTTTGCTCATCGTGGAAACTAGCGCACGTCGGTGTAACAATGTGCAAGTTGTACTCATAGAATACTTTGCTACCTAAAAATTTTGTACACAGATAGAAATTTTTGGTGAGTTTATGTAACAATTACTTTTTTGTACTATTTTTTTCTCGTCCAAATGACCATTTTTATATGTTATCAAATACTGATTATTAGAAAAAACTATTGTTGTGATGGATGCGAGGACATTTTAAAGTATTTTAGGGGATGCAGGCGAACAAAAAGGTTCAGAACCACTGTCGTAGGTGTGCCGCAATTGTCGCTTTTATAGCTAAAATTTTTACTGACACAGAGATAGCTATTGTAAGACAGCTTCATATTGCAGCTGAGTAATCTTGATTATGAAAATCATACAGAGACGGCTATAAAATGCGGTGTTGATCGACGTTTCTGCTAAGTTGACAATCGGGGATTGCTTTTATAGCAGCTTGGCTAAACTGCTTTCATCGTGTCAACTCTCATATTATCATCATATGCTATCTATTAAAACCAGTTCTATTCGAGAAAAGTGAAACAAATGTTTTTTTAACAAGTGCCATTCCTCATTGCTCTTTGCTCCACAATTTAGTTCATCTGATATTCATGTTTCGCAATTATGCCAATTGCATTTTTAGCTTACTTTTGATTTATGCTCGAGGTGGTATGAGTTGATATGCTCTATTGTAGTTTGCTGCTTTCGAATGGAATGAAATTTCGCATTTAAAGACGGAAGGGAAAGAGGGCTGAAAATTTGATAAATTCCTCAAATTTTATTCCATATACCTGCAAATGGCTGTTTGCAAAGTGAATGATGATGTTGTGATAAACCGGTGATCTCTTGTTCATTGTTTACGGTTTCTTGTATGTCTCTCTATAGTGCTTTGCATATCGTGTGTTCTCTGGCCACCATTGGTAATTCGTAACCATTGTTTCGTAATCAGCTAATCTCAATGACTATATAAGTAGCTCAGCGTAGTTATATCGGTTCTTTATATTAGTCAGTTAGTGTGTTGCTGGTATATCCAGTGTTGTTGTTGTTGTTGTTTATGAGCCATCGTCGGCATCTCTCGTCACTCAACCATCTTCACTGTGTTCAACCGTTATTATCGTCTTCATTTATTTGTGTGGATAAACTAAATTATTAACCGTCGCTTTCGCACCAACAACACAGTCAACATCACAAGCAGTACCGATCAAAATCACAAACACAAAGGTGACAATGTATACGGATATCGTCAATTCAAAATGCAACAATGTGCGACAATTGTGCACATCTAACCCGCTCATTTGCACGTATTTAACCTGCTATTGAAAGTAACATATCTTTGATACATTTGCAATCTACTGAAGGATTCCAGCTGAAACAATGGAACAGCGTTCGCTGAATATTTGATAATTTAAAAGGATATGAGAAAGTCAAACTGAAAAGTTTTTAAAAATTCAAAAGGGGACTGAAGATTCGAAGACTGCATTATGTGACAAAATTTGTTATTCATGAGACGATTTCAGCGATATGCAATTCAATTTGTAATGTCACAGGTGTTTTTTTTTGTTCAAATTATTTCGTCACAACGACTTTGCAGAAAGGAACCAATATCATTGCATCATAACGCTTTTATTGAGATCAAGTAGTGAAGCACAGAAGCAGATTAATTCAAATATACACTCTCAGAGTGCTCATCGGTCATAGTCATTTCAATGCGCATTTGATTAGAGTTCCAATTATTAATCAGATCATTTTCCACGAAATTCTGGAGATCAGAGAAGGAAAAGTTATGAATCGAACTCCGAAATATCGGTGTGGTCGATCGTGGAACATTTAAACCAAATTCGGAAACCAGTTGAAAAGAACTGAAGTGACAGCAGGAAATTGTTGATTCGTTGTAGGAGGAAACGGGGCTCACTGGTGAAGCACATCTTTTGCAACGCAATCCACGCATTCCCTAGTTGATCACATTCTCATTTACACAAATCCCTGAACTTTATTTGAGAGTTGGCATCGGTTGACTGACTGTGTTCACGTTGGTGCTTGTGCTTTTATTGGTTGCAAAAAGTCAACGTCCCCATCTGCATGTGCGTTTGCCTGAAACTTACATGAAACACTGTTATAACTGGTCTTGTTGAGTCACGTTCAGTGGCTTCTTGTTCAATAACTTTTAACATGCAACCACATGAGAACACACCAGGACTTCACTGTGATCATCGAGGCTGTCTAACACCTATGTATAGGTTGCCACTTATAATGTTGAAGTATTTGCATAAAATTGGGCATTATTTTGGCTGCTTGGAAGAGAAAGGCTTGAAGAGAAAAGTGAATTCGTGAATTTGCCGCTCTTCATGAGATACCTTCATGAGATAGAAACAATGATCAGTAAAGAAGGAATATAAATGTCTTATGAGGATGTGAAACGGAGTGATTATAGGTGCATATCAGAACAGAGGTAATGCTCAGTAAAATGATCAGTTTGTTTCTTTGTTTGTTTGCCATCGGAATGGTGACAGCCTATTCGAAAATTAGACACATAATCATGTGAAAAGCCTGCACTGAACGCTACAGGGAATCATGGAAATATACTTCTTTATTTTTTGAGTCGCTGAAAGACGCAACCAAGTGTATGACATTTCCTGGCCGCTGTTTTCAAGGATAATACATTTGATGACCTGAGCTAAGCCTAAGCTTCAACCTTGGCTAAGACTCAGCCTGAGCTCTAGGAAAGCCCCATCCTAAGACTGGAGTAAACCTAAGCTTCAGTCTAAACCTAAACCTTATCTAGGCTTGAAGAAGTTTTGGCCTAAGCCTAGGGTGAGTATATAATATGTGAGTATATAAAAGTAACCTTCAGTCTAATCCTGAGTTCACCCTAGCTTAAGCCTGAGCCTTTCTTGGGCTTCAGCCTAAGCTTGGGTCGGACCTTAGCCCAACCTTGAGCATGTGCTGAGTCTCAGCTTTTGTCCAAGCCTGCGTTAAACCTTAAGCCTAAGCCTCATTCTGAACCTAACCATGTGTTGATTAAGATAAATGAAATTGTCTGAAATTCTTACATCGTAACCCAATTTGTTTGATGTGTTTTCGACTAATGGCGAGAGAACTGACTGCACTCTCGATCAGCATTACTCGAAAGTGTAGCCTTTGCATATACGCTAAATGCAAGCCATAGCCAAAAGTCCGAAAGGAAAAGTGCTAAATTTTGGTAATGGCAAAAAAACAGACGGTAAAACTTTGTGATTGCGACGAAATCACCATAGAAAAACACTGCATACTTTCTTCAACACTCAAGAATAAGCTTGCTGACCAAGGATTCGATAAGCAATGAGAATCATAAGAAGGGTGCACGCAGAGTTCAAAACTGTTGCAATTTATAACGCAGCAGTAGAAATTCATAATAAAGACTGATCCAGATAAATACCTGCACCACGGGAATGCATGCAAGCGCAATAGTTTCGACGTGCTCCGAATATGTTTGGCATTGGTCATCGAATAGCAGTACACGAATTTGATATCGTAGCGGTTCACATTCAAAAATCTTCCTGCCAATCAACCTCGATGAAGGTCTTGCGCATGAGCATTTCACTTCCGTCAACGCTGCCGGTATCCTCTTAACATAATTATTACGTGGTTAGAATCAATCCGCAATGCTCAAACTCAAAGCAGTGTCTCAAATCGTCTCTTTTTCCTTCATCGTTTCTGTGCAATTCCAGTCCGATGATAACCATATGCAGACGATTGTGGAACTATCGTCGGATACAGTACAATGATGATTCACTTTGTGCGAACAGTTGCGTGATGATTTTGTTCGAATGATTCACAGAGTCATTCACCGTTTATGCACACAAGTTTTTTAATGAGTTATTGGTGAGCGAGGCCTCCTTATAAACAGTCTTTGGCTAAACTGGAAGTAATCGAATGAAACGATGAAAGAGAGATGATTAAAGTCTGCACGCTATTGACCATACACATCACTGTTGACCATTCATGATCACGTCATCAAATTTGAATGATCATGAATTTCTTCATTGAGCTGGAAAGTGAAATAAATTTTTGCATCAGCTGACCTGAATATTAAAAGATTGGGACACTTTGACATCAATTACCACTTGTTCCTCATTTATATTGAAAGCTTTGAACGTATAGTTCAGCTCTTTCCATTACTCAACCTATCCTTGTGACGTAATGCATTCGGAATTCTAATTTTTTTTTGTTGTTGAAACTGCTACGTTTCCTCTCGTTCTCGAAAAAAAAACGACTGATTAACTCAGCATGCATGACACAGCTGGAAGTTCATCTGTCTTAATAAGCACTGCTAAATGTGATCAGTTTACAAGGGTTGGAAAAGAGCGCTAAATACACCAATTGTGTAGTACCCAATTGCATCGATCGCAATCACATTTCCTCCAAATCAGCCGTATTCAACGAATTCCCATTTCGAAGCTTGAGAGTTTAGATGAACTTTGATAAAAAATATTCATCAAACACAGAATCTTATTTTAAGAATTTGTAATGGCTAATTTTCGTTTGAAATAATCGAAGAACGTTGATTTTGATCACACTCTACGTCAATGGTTCTCAACCTTTTTTTCCCTTCGCAACTGGGTAGACTACCGCCATCAAAAATTTTAAGTTGTACTCGCATCCCCTAAAACATTACTTAAAACATCCTCGCACCCCTCACAACACCGGCTCTGTATCTCTCAAGATTCATAGAACGAGATATAAACAGCAAGCATATGATCACCTTAGCATTGTAGTTAAGGATGTATTCAAATTTGCACAGCGCACGTTCTCGAAGAGGTGTTTCTGAGCTGATCACACTCATTTTACGACTGTTACAAGCTGAAGCGCCAGATGTGACTTGTTGACCATCTCTGAGTCCACTCACCTGAAATCTTTGTTCATTAAGTTGATATTTAGATAATATTATTCTCGACGCAATGGATGGCATGACGCGTTATATGTGTTCTTTATTACAGTTGTTCATAAAGCACTGATATATGCAGGCCCATTAATCTTGTATATTTTACAGTATACTAAGAATTTGCAAAATTTCATTCAAGTATATCAATGACCAGTCGGTCTATCAAGTTGTACTGCTACAGTATTACCTATGCTTGAAATGGATGTCACAGCATCCACTCTACGATTAAATATCGACATCCACATACTTAAATCAAAATTGTCACCCTCCTCATGAAAAGCGAGGGCGAAGCAATTGGTTTCCTTGGTACAGTAAAATTCGACGCTTCAAAGCAGTGTAAAAATGGACAACATCAAACTGAACAACCAACAGAATCATATTTTCAAATGAAAACTTCAAAAGCAAAATTTATTCAACGAGATTCATTAACTGTTTATGGAAAATTACTTGAGTCATCAAACTGTGAAATTTAGCATTGATCAGTTGGTCCTTTGAAATAATAGAAAAGTGCGTTTAGTTACTTTTTTGATGAATTGAAATTTTATTCATAGTTCCCCATCGAAAACGAAACGATCAAAGTAAAAAGAAAACTACCTGTAACTTCAAAAGTGCTTGATGATATGAAGGTACAATTGGCGAATAATGAGACGAGTTTTTCCTATGGAGCCACTCAGTGAAACTACGATGGTGATCAAGATTAGTGTATCGATGAAAGCATTCTTCAGCAGATCGCAACTCTGCTATCGCATCTTCCTCAGTTGAGCGTGTCGATCGACAGCTGGAATATCGTTTGTATTGTATTATTGATTGCTTTCACTACAGATACCAACTCCTGATTGGGCTCAGTTGTTAACACAAGAAAATCTCAAGAATAAGATTTACTGATACTGGTTTTGAAAAAAAACTTACAAAGATGTAATCAACAAAAAAAATTGCAAAAATATTGTTGAAAAAAAACAAATTGGCATCCTAAAACAATTCATGCCATCAAATAAATTTCACGTTCCACTAATCAGTCCTCCAGTGTCTGCACTGATCACACATATTCACTTTCTTCTTGACTAATTTCATTTGTTAATTGCTTGATCAGCACACTGCTGAGTAATGTTGGCAATGTGGTTGTTTCTGTGTTTGATGCAATATACTCAATTACTGTACCAAATGTTTTTTTTCTTTTTGTGTTCTGTTCCTATTATTGATGTTCACAGAAACGAGGGACCAGTTCGGTCGGAATACATTTCTGCGTTTTCCAAAACCATTTCCGCATCAATATGGCGATGAGATTGATCTCAGAGAGAACATGCAGTCACTAAACCGAAACAAGTCGGCAAATCATCACAGCTCACTTGATGAGCTTCAGGATGAAATGATCAACGAAATGGTCAAAGAAGTTGATATTGAAACACATGAAGTACAAAAAATCCTCAACGAAATCTCTCATACTGGCAGTCAACAATCGCACTTCTGATATCGATAGCGATTGCAATTAGATAGATAGGGTTTATTGCCGAGGAAAAAAATATATAAGCAATAATACAACATGAAAAGCAGAGCGCTCTAACATTATGCTGGATGGTTGAAAAGAAGTAAAAATAGTACCAAATTTTAAAAAAAGTGGAAAAAAATTGAAATACGATCTAATTCTCATATTTTGATGTACGATACATACCAATTATATGATACATGTGGCAAGGAAGTTCAACGCAATTATATGCAATCAATGCCAAAATTTTGGTGTATTTCCCCAATCTTGTAAAATGAGAACTTTCAAAACTCAAATCGGAGAAGAGAAGAAGGTGGACGATGGAGAAAAGTAATCATTCAATCGAAGAATAAGCACTGAACTGATATGGAATCGAAGCTCTTCAACCGTCCATATCAGCAGAACTGATCAACACATCAAACGATCAAATGGTCATCACAGTAAAAATATTAATCTGAGGTGTTTCAATGTTGAGGTTCTATGTTATAACATAATCGAATTAGTTACTATCGAATGATTAACGCTGTCAACAATGAAATTGTCGAACAAATTCAGTTCCAAAATTATCGAAAATAAGCAACTATTCATAAGTTTGTAATTAATTTGTAGAAAAAAGTGCGGTGATAAATAAAGCAAGTGACCTTCCACTCTCAAGGTGTGAGTGCCACGGAAAAGTACCGTGAAAAGTAAACAAACAAAAAGCAATCGAATGAAAAGATTAAGAAAAACGCCGAAAGAAGAGTTGTAAAACAACAAAACAAATAGTGAGGTTGAGTCAAAGGGATCGCAGCATCCACGAGGTTTTTGGGGCTCACGATCTTACCACGAACCCAATTTAGTGTGCTTCTGAATACAGAACTAGTAAAAGAGGAAAAGGTGGTGGTAGGCTACAAAATGATGATTCCTAAAGTACTGGAAAATTTCGATCAGCACTAAGTGGGCACTGTTGAGCGGAAAATTTAAAAAATGAAGATTTGAAAAACAAGTGCAGCAACAGAATGACACAATAAGACAGTGCAGGTCATTTAAGGAGCCACTGAGATTCATAAGCAACCAACCTTACTGGAAGGCTCGAATGTGCAATAAAGAAGAGCACTGTCAACCAAGAAGACCACGGCGAAGCCAGGTTCTGAAATATTCAATAATCATTCCATCAATCTTTAAATTTCGATTGCGATACGTTTTCGTTTATCCATACAAAATTCTCTATCAAAGTACATCTCACTGATCAGTATATTGACATTGCGAAGTAAGTACCATAAAAACGAGAGAACCCGAAAAATTTGGGTGACAAACCAGTGATCGTCAAACGTATAATTCTTTTTTTCAGACAGAATGATCGTACGCACAAGTACACGTGGAATTCGCAGCACTGTGATTAAACATCATTAAATGTTCAGGTAAATTACTTGCTTTATCTTTGTTCTGGGAAGTTGGGATTAGGGTTTGCAAAATCCCGACGTTTTTTCAATCCCGGAATCGGGATTTAATCCCGAGATCGATTTTTGATCCCGGGATAATCCCGGAATCGAACAATTTTTATAATATCGGTGCGGGCCATGTTCAAACACATTTTTTCGAACCAATATGTTCATTACTAATCAGAAAGGAGTTAATTCAACAAATTATTGAACAAATTCGAGAAACCAAATTATTCAAATTCAGATTAATACTTCACACGATGATGCTAATGATCATCCCGCAAGGGCATACTGCAGTTTGTACGCTAAGGCATCTTGTCATCTCGGGTCTAATACATGAAATTCTTGACTCTCAAACACTTATTTGCAGTGCTTAAAGTCCATTTTCTCTCGGTATTGACGTCAGGTGAATTCTGCTATTTCGGAAATTTCGATTTTTTACGAAGGAAATGCATCGCGTGAATTATGTCACTTGAATTTTGAAAAAAATTAAAAGTTCAGAGTTTCTCTAAAAAGTGAAAAAATATCCGCAATGGATTTTCATCGAACTAATGACTCAAAATTTCGTTGAACTTTGTTGCTCTTGGTTCTTATTAGAAACTGTGACTATCTCTCTTAGTTTACATAGAAATGCATCCAGATGAACGTGATATAAACCAATGGAGAGCAGAATAATCAGATAAATATTCAATGAAATGATACGTAAAAGTTCATCGAGCTGTTGTTGATCATGTCATTCGTCCAACTTGCGCCTATTTCCTTGGTTATTCATCAGTGATAGCGGGCAAAGAGCAAAGATGAGTGCATATGAATGAGATCGGAATGATTAAGGCTTGCTTCAAGATGGGCATACCATCAAAATTCACGCAAATTGACCTATTTTATCAAATCCCGAATTCCCGAAAATTTTCAAAACTCAAATCTTGGGATCGGAATCAGAACTGAAATCCCGGGATCCTGGGATCGCGTGCAAACCCAAGTTGGGACCTAAAAGTTTGATTCTTTCGTCACATTCAAGTTATGGTTGTTATACATTCAGACCACGTTACATTTGTCAATCGGCATTCAATCCTCGCTTGTTTTCAGTTACATTTCGAAAAGCTAAATATCAGGCTGAATGCATCAAATTTGGACCGATTCTTTATTGTTTTGCTCGTTCACGATTACTGCCTGAGCAAAACCGTTTCGCTGATCGAAGCCAGGATCGTTTAAATGTAGTGCCTTTCCTTGATTTTGCACTTCATCGACTTTTCAGTTCTATTTCTGTTACTGTCGATTAGTTATAAATTCGACGTTCCTTATATCAATTCTGCTCAAGCATCAACGAACACCAGAATGAGTGGCCAGCAATAGTGTGCTATTCGCTGTTGTGCTACCAGCGGAGTTACTTTTCTCGGTAGTGCAATAGTGCGCTACTTTTTTCACACAGCGGAAACTGCGACAATTTTTGAGCGGCATAAAGTAGCGACGACCTGCACTACTTTGTTTCGTTAGCGTTCTAGGAAGTTATTTTTTTCCAGACTTCAGTTAACTCTCTACTTTTCATCTGCAAGTAAATGCACATCTCTCTCAACACCAACTTGTTTAAAATACATATTTGCGCCTTAACTCTAGCGGGCACTAAACTCGACCTGATCCTATTCGAAAACGTCCAAAGGGTTCCAACTTAAACATTCAGTCATATCCCAAATTTGCACCACTAGCATTCCGTCTCACCTCACTAAATTTAAATAATCCATGCGGTAGTGCACTGAACTTTTCTTCATTCCCATTCTCGCTACGAAAGGATATAATAAGACCTAAACGATTTATACTCTCAGACGAAGTGCTCAGCATATCGTTATTTTCGAAAACGAATGAGAGAATGTAGCGTGGTCTGCTGCCAGTTGATTGTTGATCATCTTTGACCTTTTTTATCGTCATTAGGTTGGGTTCTTGATGCTGAGTCTTGTTGTTAGTATTGACTCGTATGTTTTGTTGAAAAGGGAAAGTTTTTTTCGCTGCCAAATGATTGAAAAATAATTTTCAACTCTTTGCCGGCCTAATGAAGTTTTTTCCCGAACAAATCAGTGGTGCGATTGCAAATTTTGAGAAAAGATTTAAAAGTAGCGATTAGCGGACTAAATACGATGAGTAGCATTTCAACGAAAACTGCAGCTGTTTTCTTCCGGTTAGTGGTTCTTTAGCGCCACTGATGAAAGAGCAGCGAGAACTCTTTAATCAGTGGCGTTATTAGCGGAACATTTTCAACCAAACAAAATTATTTTTCCAGTGAATTAGCGATTGACGGAGACATCTTTTTTCAGTAGCGTGACCATCAACGACCATAAAGTCAACCGCAGATTCCCATCGAGCGTCGAAAGGGTCATCATCTTTGAGCTGGATATGTGATTCGTTGTGAAGCATTCCTTAATTCAGTGATAACAAAATGCATCTGAACTTTGCACGGAAATAAAATTTCTGGAGTCCATGTGATAGCACAAGGAGGTAACCAATAAATGGAACTGTCTCAGTGAATAATTTCAATCGCTTTCTAACGTTGCATATGCTAACTAAATGTCTTTTGTTCCTGAAAAATATTTTCTGTGAAGACTTCTGAAATGGAGAATTGTTTTTCCTTGATGGCTGAAGCGTGGATTGATGAAGGGAATCAGCGAAGGAATAATAACGCACTGAAACACTGCATCCAAGTGACTTTTTGCGAATCTAATCCAAAACGGTTCACAACTCAAGCATATTATTGTACAATATTTTGTGATCTCATCGCACTGAGTCACCGAGTGAACTGAATCATGACCACACTTTTCAGTAACTTGGAATTGTAAATTATTACAGTCCGTTATCACTTGTTCTACTACAAGTGATGATAGACAGAGCATAATATCGCAGTGGATCACATTTGGCCTTTAGGCTAAGAATGAGCCCCATATCGGGGCTATGCATCCATTTTACAAATAGATATTTCTATCACACCTGAGTGAGGTATTTATGAAATAAACGCATGGTTGTAGGCCGAGCTACTTGTTGAACAAATAGGCGATTCCGTTATAAGCGAAGGAGGTATCTGGTTTCCCGTAATCAGTCTCATCCACGCTTAATTCAATCCGTAGCGACATTATGCTCTGATTATCGCCACTTTTCATCCATTCCTTTACGTTGCATTCTTCATATTTTAACAAGCTGAAACGGCACAATAAAGGCAATGTAAAGTGGCTGATGGCAAACTTGGTGAAATAGTCTAACAAGCCAATGGCAACAGTGATCGGATTTAATAAGAGGCAGGATAACGAGATTATACGAATAATGATATTGAATAACGGTTATATAGGTAGTGTGACCGATTGTAATACTGATTGAATAATCGGAATCAAGGAACGTTCCGCAATATGTCAGTCTAGACATGAATTTAGCAGTGAGTAAACACCCAGAAAATGAGTTGGGAAGTCCTTGATTAACGAGGTAGAGATTAAGAAGACCGAATTCTAATTAAGTGCATTTGGCGTTCAAGGACACTGAAGTGAATCCTCAGAATCTGTACGCTTCAGTGACGAGCTGTGGAAGATAGATTAACAATCAACTCATATTGATGGTGCATTAATGAAATCTCGTCGATTCCCACACACTTTCCTAATGAATCCTTCATTCGGTATCATCATCTCGTATCTTGTTTTCATCCTTGAACTCATCATTTGCTAGACACGCTTTCATTTTTTATCAAATTCAACGATCTTCACACTTTATAAAAACTTTCACATTCATTGAGATTTCACTAATTAGGGTGTGAGTAATTACCAATCATTTGGTCTCGTTTGCATTTCGTAATTATCTATAATATTTGCTTTGGGAGGTCACCAAAGCCCTGTGAGTTTGCCTGTTTCGTATTATCTGTTGCAGATTAGTGGGAAATTTCTGAACGAGAGAAAAAATTTGGAAATCATATTGTTTCGCAACAGATTCATAAGAACTGGTATATGGTCATCTGAAAGAACTGATTGCTCGGTTTACAGCGACTCGAGGTTGTTTCAGCACCGCAGTCGCTCGAATCGCATCTCACCAAGTATCAATTCACCTAACAAAGAGTTCACCCACATAGTCATTCCGTTTACAAAGATATTCATAACTTCATATGTGATATTCACATACGAAGCCAGAATAGTGAATGTTTATATGATGTTGATAGCAGCGATCATTATGAAGAAGATGCCGTTTATAAAAATTGTTAAAATTTCTCATTCGCGATATCTGCAAACGTGAAATTACCTTGAAAAAATTTGCTTTTTAACCATACATTTATATCACGAATGAAATCTCTGCATGGGACTTCTACAGTGGGATTGTTTTCGCTAGCATTACTCTAATTCATTTGCGAATTTTCATTGACATTTGATGTAGTCATCGCAGTAATACAATTAGTAATTACAGTGAAGACATCTGGAAAAAAAACTGTTATCTCGTGTTAATATGCAAACGTATCATCAAGCTTTCTTTCCTCCGAATAGATAAATGAAGCTTATCGCCTTCTTTGACTTGCCTCCTTTAGCGTTTTCTCATACATATTCAAATATACTTCGATTTCATCGCGCTTACCGATTTTCACATATCTTTCAATTTATACGTATTGCTTTTCACTTATAGTTAGTTTTTTGGGTACTTGATGAAGAGATTCTCGTTGACATCACTATATTGCAAATAATCGTCTGGAAAGAGAGATGAACTTGCATGAGAAGCACCAGTTCGGAGAAGACTTTTGTTACTGTATCCAAGGAAAGAAGCAATAAAGACGAAGCGTAAATAATAACACAAGATCGAAAAACAACAGCAACATTGATTCACTCACTAGGAAATGTCACAAACTTAATCTGGCGTTTCGTGATGAAATATACATCAGATTGTACAGCTCCTCGAGCTGATCATGAATATGTAAGAATTTTTTGCGAAACACAAAGGGGAGGCGAAATATGGCGGGGAAAAGGTTTTCAGTGTATTGAAGGCAAGTTCTGAATTTTGATGCGGCAGCAACGGCCTGGCCTAGCGGGTAGTGCGCTACCGCTAAGTGTGGGTGGCCGGTGGTTCTGTTCCGCGTGATGCCGAAGTTTTTTTCTTGTGTATGTATGACATATTCAAACAACCATGATATTCTGATTCCCTCCCCACAACTGTGAAAGAATCGATCCAGTGGTTGAATAAGGGAAGTAGCGCCGGCTGGAATGTTCTCAATTTCGAGAGATACATTTGATGGAAACATTTCTCTCATTTCATCATGTCGTTTGAATGGTGGCCACGAATCCAAAATTAAAACCATACGTGGCTGCATCCAGGTACAAACAATCAAAAGAGATCTCAAAGTTTTTAAAATGTGTGAAAATGTCCCCACAATGAAAGATAGAAGCTGTGGGGAGGGAATCAGAATATCATGGTTGTTTGAATATGTCATACATACACGAGAAAAAAACTTCGGCATCACGCGGAACAAAACCACCGGCCACCCACACTTAGCGCTAGCGCACTACCCGCTAGGCCAGGCCGCTGCTGCCACATCAAAATTCAGAACTTGCCTTCAATACACTGAAAACATTTTCCCCGCCATATTTCGCCTCCCCTTTGTGTTTCGAAAAAAATTCTTACATATTCATGATCAGCTCGAGGAGCTGTACAATCTGATGTATATTTCATCACGAAACGCCAGATTAAGTTTGTGACCTTTCCTAGTCAGTTTGCGCTATCTGCTGTAGATAAATCATTCATGTCGCCCTAGAATATTTGCATTTTTCGCTTAAATAAATGTCACTGAACATTGATTAGTTCCACAAAAATGTTAGAATTCGCATATATTCAACACATCAACTTACACGACGGTTCTGAAAGGATGACATCTTCGTCAATGAACATAAAAATTTCCAACTCAAAAGTTCGTATTGAATGTTCATTGATGCCGAATCATCAAGAGCCAAGCGCTTTAAATGCACTTCTGTACGGGAAGTGAGCATGCCAAATTGATCTACACGAATAATAGACGAATTTCGCTCTGATTTCTTATCATGACGGACTAGTAGAGTCCACATGAACTTAACATTTTATTGAAAACTTTGATTGCGTACAACAACACATGATAGAATATGGTTGTTCATATTGATAGAATGTGGATGTAGATACCAAATGAAATTCGAAATGAGGTATTGAAAAACATTTGTTTTTTAGGCCCCATAACCTATGTTGAATTCAGGTTGAAGTTTAGCTTGAATTGTCTTCGAACCAAAATTTTTCGCCTTGTGCATTGAGTTCACAAATTTCAACCGCCGAGCTTTTCGTGGTTTCACCCTTCAAAATCGTACCTTTTTCTCACAGAAAACAAGACCATGTGATATCACAATGGAAGAAAGTAGGTTAAATGCTTGCGCTATTCACATGGTGATTTTAGTCGCTCTAGACAAAGAACAAAACAAAACGACTCAGCACTCTTCCAAATTGAGCGTTTTGAAGCAAAATTCCACACAGGTAGGTTCCACATCAAGAGTCATCTACCCTCCGAGGAGTGAGGATTTGGAAATGCGAAATCTGAAAATCGTGAAATACGGTCTTTCAGATGCAAAACGAGTCAACCCACCTACCTTTTAAACTATTTCTGGGGCGAGACATGCTATTTATAGGCCTAGAAGCATATACTGTTCTGAGCTGGAATCATAGAAATTTCGAAATTCAAACAAGAAGTTGTCACCCTGCTATGTACACTACATTCGAGCCCGTAGACACGGGGCGGCAATGGTGAGCTACGAAAGGCTACTAGGAATGGGTTAGCCCCCTTACCCCCACCTCACCTCCAAATTTTTCGAGGACCGATGTTTTGAACTGGTTGATATAACGCTCCACGTCATCATTCACCAAACAAAACGAACATTACAATTGAGTGGGGTCGTGAGCGTTTTCCTTGTTTGCTCTATCAACCCCTCGAAAATCAGAAAAACCTCCCTGCCCAAAACAAAAGCCTCTCCAAACTTCAAGTTCCTGCTTGCACTCTATAACTGCTCTCTTGATGTCTACGTTTTTTGATTACTATAGTAACTTCAACAGATGAGTAGCGGTGTGAGCAAATGTAAAAGAACGCAGTTTCGAAATTTAAAAAACAACACGGTCAATCAAGTTCCTTAGCCTAACAAAGATTTGGCGAATGACCAGCCGATAAGATGCGCAACCTTTCCTGATAAGATGATACAACGATCCACTGTGTTACGGAGATTCGGGCATTTTGGGGACCCCGTCCCGGTCCTCAATTTTTTTGAGCCGACCTTGCTTTCGGGATCTACAGCTATTTTTTTTTTCGGGATGCTTTCGCAAAATTTCGTCCCCGACTTTACAGAAACTTTACAGAACTTTTGCAGAATCCCGAAGATTTTCGGGGAATTCAACGAATTTTCCCCGAAGATTGATATAATCGGACTAAAGCGTCAAAAACCTGAATTCGAAGCGATTTCATCAGCAGTGTTCGCATCATTTTATAATATGTGCTACTGGGGTACCATATGCGAGCTGTGCGAATTTTTCAGTTTAACTGTTTGAGATACTATGGTTGCGTTATCCAAGTTTGTTCTGGTGTATGCGTGGCTGTGAGATTGTCTGCGCAACAACGGCTCAACACGGAAAAGAAAGAGGAAATTTAATCAGGGGCAAATTTAATCGGCGTGGAATTACTTTTATTTGTCAGAGGAAACAGAAAATGGCGTTAATTGCATTTGTTCGATATGAGGAAATTCAATGTTTTTCCATCAGAAAATCCTGTTGTCAAGGTTTTACTGACTCCAATTCAAAAGTTTCATTTTCGGGGAAAATACGGGGATCGAGGATGGGGACGGCAAAATAATTGAATTTTTCCCCGAAATTCTCTGTCTTCAACTATTTTCGAGCCGATCGCATTTTTGTGGTCCCTGACTGCGAAATTTCGTCCCTGACCTTATTTCTGTCCTCGCAACACACTAGACCGGTCATTGCCTATTGCTTTATCGACAGTAACAGCGATATATTTACATTGAGCGATGGATACAGGTGTAAGAAAGCTTTGATCAACTGTTCGTTGAAACATGAGAAAATCATTTGAAGAATTCTTCATTATTCGAGCGAATTTCGTGCTTGAACACAACATGGAAATAAACTGCGCAAGTAGCGATCGTCCAGCTGACTGCTTTAAGCACTGAACAGCTGCATGGGGGAGAATTCATTTATGAAATCACCTATTAAATGATGCAATACAAATGATATGAATGTATTTATCAATAATAATATAGATGTTGTATCTCCATGTCTCATCAAGCGCAATTGTTCGATTATACCAAGTAAACACTAATTATTTGCGAAAAACAACCTACTATAAAGTCTATCATCAATCTCTTTCTTGTTTTACTCAGAGCATCTTTGATGCTGTAACTGAAACAAGAGTAAAGTGAATAAATTGGGGCCAAGTACAAAAAGAATCCATGTCTTCAACTCTTACTCTATCATTTTCTCGAATGTGCGTATCCATTAGATATGCGAAACGAATAGTGCGAGTGCCGCTCAGGATGAGAACAAACTTGATATGGAGTAATAAACAAATGACTAACTGCTCATTACTTATTATTGAGAGGTTCATACTTTCATCAATACTGCCGTCATATTCCGATTCATTATTGGAACAAATCACCCTTTAAGTGTTATCCATTCATCTAGAATGCAATTGAATTACTTTTAATTGAATCAGTCATTTTCTCACTTCCAATGCAATCTAATCAGATCAACTTCGTCGTAAATGTATTCTGTAAATGTGCATTGCCGCACTTATTACTTTCACCTCACGTATTTCTATTACGACAACACACGTCACCTCGCGACAATCGTTTTACCTATTCAATTGTGTCAGTCAGTTGATATCGAAATCACATCATATCACGTCATTTCAGCAACTTCTGAAATCTTTCCAAAAAAGATTCTTTCAAAGATACCGTAAGCGCTAACCATCTCCAAATAACTTACCCTCGTATATTATTTCATAACTATGTGTAATGTTTTCTTTGCAGTGAATATTCGCCGTGGAATATTCTCGTAAATAGTCTCTTATCTTAATCACTTCGCTTATCTGTTCCAAAGAAAACCATCACATGAATATTTGGTCATTCCTTTAAACAGTCGTTGACTTCGGTAATTGACGTTATCATTCTCCACGCGTCATTCATCGCGGTATAGCAGATGGAAATAATCAACATGCTAAAAATATCATCACCTGAACTTCAGTCCAAATGCATACGTATTAAATCTACCGAAAACATTAATAAGCACTTAAATGGTTAATTTTTCGAATAATTCGCCTTGTAGACCAAATTAAACTGTATTTGCGTCATCTACATCCTTTGCGTCATCTACGAATATGCGTAGAACCACAGTGGGACATTCAACAATACTTATAATACCTTCTGTGTTGAATAAACAAAATGTATGACAGTTTTACACCTAATTAGAGTGTCACTTTGCATGACCCAATTAGAAATGCGCCTTGGTATTCCGATAAGAAGTTGCCTTTCGATTAAAATCAGCCAACTGCTAAAATATCATAAGCTTGTTCATCTTCATCAACATTCGTGTTTCTTCGCATTCAATGTTGTGTCTACATATTCCAGGAATATCTTCATCATCTGATCAGTGTTAATCTTTAACGAACATACTTTGTCAGTTTCACCTATTGCGCTGGTAATCAACAAACCCCTTCTCTAAAGTTCTCATATGCTTGCCGCGGCTCGATTTCGCATAGCAGACAAGTTTGAAACGATGAAATGGAGTCCTGAATATCGCACAAAGTGCGGTATAGAAGTACTTATTCGTTGGTTGAGGCTTACGCAGTTTCTTAACCGTCGTTTAGAAGAAACATCTCAAATTGAAAATTCCACAAAAATTTTTTCTAAGCTTTCTTTCAATCGGGCTTATGTAGTATCAACTGATGAAGACAACTAATTAAAATGTACTTCATATCAATCTTGCCTCTTCATTAATATCGGATGAAGGGTCGTGATTGTTTCATACAAGTGAGGGCTCAATATGGCCTTCCTTTACAAGCATTGTTTCATACAAGTGAGGGCTCAATATGCTAACAATGTTATCGATGTTGATTGATAACTCAGTGCTTATGGTTAGCCACACTTACTAAAACATTCATATCAGCATTATCTTCGAATAACTCACGCGAATTTAATTTCGAAACCTATTTATAGACAATGTCAGGCTTTAAATCCATTCATGATATTGAGTGAAATATAATGAATACAAGTTGTTTTGAACTTCTGACAATAAGTAAACTTTATTTACCATTTCAAAAAAAGTCATTTGATTGATTCTGAATGAACGGAATTATCACATTGGTATTGCAACATTATGCTACGAAAAAACTATCAGCATTATTATTTAACCAACCGGTTGATAATCCGCTTTTTGAAAGTGACAACATCTCATCTATATTGTTGTGATGCATATGACATTCGTATATTTTGAAAGCGATCACAATACTATTGCAAGTTGATTATAATACAACACAACAATGATATTTTGTAAACTAATCATAATGTTGGGATATAATACTACTGCAATGTTTTCTTATTAATAATGTTACGATGGGCAATACATTCATTAACACTTGTTTGTTCATCATTCAATGCCGCATCGAGATGAGAACTGAATTCATCCAGCGATGGAGAAAGTCAAATGCTGCAGTTCGTGAGTCATTTGTGGAGACTCTGTCGGAAATCACATTTGTCTACCTTTTCCACCTTTGTATCTTCGTGAGTTTACACATTCTGTTGAAATGATATGATCACATGATTATTTCACCTTTCAGTATTGATGTACTCTTACTTACGAACAGCTAATGAGCAACTGCAGATGTGCGGATGAGCGTGAACATTGAAAAATCTCTGTTCGAGTTATAAGCAGTGAACGAGCAACTCTAAATGAACTTGTGAGCACTGAGCAAGCAAAATTCTTTATGTGCCTATAAGCATTTATACTTAATTTTCATTCGTCTATGTGGTGCTTATCTGAGCCCCATCCCCCCCCCCTTATTATCACATGCAATCCAGTGAATGGTGCAATCGAACGATTTTTTTGGACAAACTTTGTCTATATTTTGATAGATACCCAATAGCTGACTCTGGTACATCTAGTTCAGCCAGCGCAATTTAAAAAAAAAGAATATAAAGACTTGCAAATGTAGTGAAAACATGAGGCAACTGATGTATAACGTGAGGTTGATCTGCAGGTAATTTGAGGTCTTACAGAAGGTTCTCCTTAAATACTGACCTCACATAGCTGGATGTTGCAGGCAATTGGAATCTGTTATGGGACTTCAAATCACCGAACAATTTTACCGAATACTGTAGCTGATGTGATAGATTTTTGATTTACATGCAGACGTTTGCAACCATGTCATTTAATCATGATTACAACGGTAATCTACCTAGCACATCAGCCACTAATGATAGCGCATAATGAGATCCATGCTAATCTACACAATATTTAGGCTAATTTGACTGAGCGAAACGGTATTCTTCCCTTAACTAACCACGCGTAGTTAGGATAGAGTAAACGCGTTGAATTTTGACACAAGCAAATATGGCAATAATAAAAATGTTTGGAATTCTGATAACAAATAAAACATTGACTGTACGCAAACACTAAAAGATTTTGTAATAAACTTTATGGCAGGAAACCGTGATACAGAATCATTGATTATCATCAGAGACCAGCATCGGCGGAATCCCTCTTAATAGATGAAGAACGAAAATTTCGACGATGAGTAAATGTGATCGAGATCTTCAGCCGATGGCACTAATCATATCAAGAGTGCATATATGAACGCAGTGTACCAAATCAGACAAACATAACGCGTCTTTTCAATAACCTCAACTTTATATTGCATAGATCATCAGCACTTCATCAAACACAAATTTCACAACTATTTTCAATTTCTATTACTCGTACACTTTCGAACTGTAACAATAGTGTTGTCTAATTGTAAGGATGATCATTTTGATCAATGGAAGAAATGCTCTTTAGATTGGTTATTGCGACGCTAACACAGACATTAATGGCTGTATGCTATTAACATAAATGAAACCTATTCGTAGTGAATTCATATTCACGCTCTTAAGCAAGTATCATATTAAGTCATTATTTATTAAGTTGCTCAGTTTTTCATTCAATTAAATTCAAACAAGGCGCTTACATAGGGGTTATTAGCTAAAAACAAGGAACATTGAATATAGTCATACACATACATGTATACATGTATATGTCTATATATGCATATATATGTATATTCATTCGCCGAAAGCACTCAATGTAGCGAATTAACGTTCACTTAAACATCACCTATGAGTATGTACTACGACTTAATGTATATATGAAATTAACTATCGCAAACGGAACTTCTCAGTTCATAATTGATTATTACTCGAAAACATTATTCGAAAAAAAAATGTTTTTCAATCCATCATTTCGAATTTCAGTTGATAACTACGAAATACATATCAATCGCTTAACGTTTTTTGCATCTTTCCACCCAAAACCACTTCCACCGTTATTTTTTATTCGTATTCAAGAATGGCAAAAGTGATGAAAGTGAGAAGGGAATGTCAAGAATGTGAGTGATACTCTTTGCATGAACTAATTTATCCAAACGGTAAATATCTGAAGTTAGTTTCATGAACGTTTTAACACTGAGCAAAGATTGCAATGACGTGATTTGAGCTTAATGCATATTTCTGCATTCAAGAAGCTGAGATGAAGCGATTTCCTGATTTCATTTAAATAGTATGCTATGAGAGATCAATATGCATGAGCTCGTTCGATTTTTGCTCATTCAACTGACGGTTTCATCACAACAGTTGTGAACTCAACAAGTCTCACCTCTCTCAGCATTTCACTGCTCATCAGTTCTGCATTGAAACGGTATCTACGAATTTTTATGACACGGATTCATTCGATATTGAAGATCTTTGACCACTTTAGACGAGTATCATACGCATCGCAACGTACTGTATGCATCGCGATTCAAAATTGACAAGTTTCGCACATGGCCATGTTGGCATAAATACTTACGTGCTTCTGTTCATTTACTCCAGTTATGTTCTATACCTCTTTTCAGTCGTATGCTAAGCCGCCATTTCTCTTCAATATCCCTCCTCTGATAACATATTATTTTCTAGCAATTAGAAGAAAATCGAGAAATTCATCCACTGACCAATCAATTAGTTTTCTGCCACCGTTTTGAAAACACTAACAAGTAACTACAGAAGAACTATTAAAAAACCAATCAACAACGATTTGCCACCCTCCGTAATTCCCACCTGATATCTCCCATTGATTAAAGTCCCTCTAGGAGAGAACTGCCTTCATCCTATAACAATCACCGGTTTATTCCTTTAAGCTGATCCATTTAAAGAAGTGCGATTAAAATGTTGTTTTGATCAGTTTCAGTTTATACGAGTACCCAAACATTCTGAATAGTGAATGATGGCAGCGATTCAATGAAATCGATAGACTGAACGGTTCAGTGCAACTATATTAGACGAACGATCGGAACATAAATGATGATAATTAGGATAACATGAACGGCTCAAATAAAACACCGATGACGTTGTAACACTAAAAATGAGCATGAACAATATTGAATTTATTTATTTAATCAGCAAATCCAACTCATTACGATTTCATGCCTCTCTGTTATCACCAATATCACATTCTTCCTTTGTTGACATCCTTTCCACGCAGCTAACAATTACAGCATTGGGAATCATCTGTCTTCATGAAATTCCAACTTTGATTAGCGATTTAGCGGGCGCACAGGTTTCGGGCTACTCTTCCATTTTATCCAATGGTAATATCGAATTTATGAGAGCTTATTGATATCCTTACTACTGCATAGTAGCAAAAACCTATGTCAGTTTTTCGAGTCTGTATTCATCAATATTCATTAATTTTATATGAACATCTGTTAAGAACCATTTCAGTCAGGGCTTTCTTTAAATGCAACATTTTGAGTGGTTGCAGACGAAAGTATTTTTGAAGTGAACATTACATGGCAATAAGCATCGAAGATCTTGAAAACCTTTGAAATTTATCAACTGCTGCAGATTTTCTGCAGCATAACAGACGGAAATTTGATTTCGTTCGATCTGCAACTTGCAAATACCTGAAGTAAATACGTTGGATCCTATGCACACTCCGTATATCCCTGATAAGCCTCCGCCATTCCCTCACCTAGCTCACTCGCTCCACTCCCACTCGATAAGAAAAGTATACCAGCATGGCCATCTTCAATTAGTCATTCTCGGAAACTCCCTGAGATCATCACTCACACGCATTTTTTAGTAATCGATTAACTACGGTCAACAAGTGATCTTAATCTTTCACAACCCCTCCATCTTATTGGATGGAGTAAAAAGTTCATAGTCTGACAATTTTTTCCTTATCTGAAATCTCTTTCGATTCCAATACGGAACCTTGACATATTATCACCTCACCATCAGCAACAGTTTTTAATATGAAATTATATGTGGTTGATGCTCGCATCTGGCAAATTCCGGCTCAAAGGAACTGAAAATGAGAAAGATCTCGAGCTGCTGAGCGCGGTTAAGACACGGGCTCGGACTGACGATAAACACAACGACAAAAGACTTGAAACGGATTTTGATTGAAAGTTATCCTGCTTCCTATCTGATGGAACTAACTGCTTCCAGAAACAAACTCACAGGTGACCAACGAAAAGTAATCGAGTGCTTCAAAGAAGTTGTTCAACGATGAGTTCTACGTCGCTTTCAAACATGATGTCCAAATAATACCTCTAACCAAAATGAATGAAAACGTAATGTTTCAGTTCGACGACACTCCACAGAACACTTATTTCAGTGACAGAGTTTACTGAATTCTTGAACAGTCAACACAAATATAATTCTAAAACAATTTCTCAATGTGCAAAACAATGGAACAAAAATAACAACAAAACGCGGACGCTTTCAAATAACTACCCGATGGAAATTCGACTTCATCAAAAAACAGTAACAACAACTGCATTCATTCATCAAAGTTTCAAGCAAAAGTGATAATAATTGAAAACGTCAGTTGATAATGACATCACATTCAAGGAAAAACAAAACTATAAAGCACGATATAGGAGCATTAGTTGACATTTAATGAAACTTCATCTACGTGAATCAACCGGAAAATCATAAACGGTCACACTCGAGCCCTGTCAAAACAGCTCACACACATTTGAATGGTATTGGGAGGAACTATAGACAGAAGCAGACAGACTTTAGTTGAGAATTGCTTCAAAACTTATGAAAGATGTGGAGAATCATCCGAAAATTGGGAAGGCCATTTAAGGAGTTTTTCGGTAATTTGGGATGAAAATTACAATTCACCGAAACAAATATAGTGCTTTTTCCTGCGGAAATTCTCGTTCCGTAAAAATCGCGGTAGTAATTATCACTTTTTTACTGAGACGTATGTGAGGAAGTTAACAGAACGAATGAACTTCAAAGAACATTGTTGAATCAATTGTTAACACAGCATTCAAAAGCACCGAAGTCTTGAAGAAAAGTTAAATCAATTACACGCATCAATCAATGGAACTCATAAGCTGTCTGTATATATCCAGAAATATCAAGTGCGCAACGATATCGTGAGACTTCACACTGTCGATGTGCATAGAAAGCATGAATAGAGAAGACGCCTTCCTCTCCCTAACGACAACAACACGAGTGATCAGTTCACAATCGAGAAACCATGCAATTCTTATCAGTCCATCGATTCAATTAACGAAAACGCGTGCACCATAATTAACGAAGTGTACAGATTTGATTAACGAAGTTTTCAGATTTTCAGGTAATACTTTCGAGGCAGAGATCACGCCAATTATATCATGCAAAACGCTTCATTACATTATTCATTACTGAGATTTTTTTTCCAGTCAACACGTCTAAAATGAGCTGAATAGTTTACATTCCAAAAAAATTGTATGAGCGAAATGATTACGCATGAACGCGTTGAATTAAACAGTTCTCAACAGAGTCGCATTTTAAAATAATAAAGCACATTATTGTGCACATGAATGTGTACGCGATTATGAAATGAAGTATGATAAAAGACAAATATAATCGGGCTGAACAATTACGATAATGACGAGACTCAGAAGAAATCTGTACAATAACAAATGAGAACATCGAGAGAACTATCACTGGAGACTTGATCACTTCGAATAAGAAATGCTTTAATACAGTAAACATTATTCAATTTCCACAATCAAAAACCATCGACAACCGTTGATGAAAATGTTTCTCATCGATTTATTATCGTTTCGAGCAACGCGACAAAGGATCGACTGAGCAAAGTAAGCAGTGCTAAGGATGAGATGAAGATGATTTTTTTACACTGCTAATGCACCTTCTTGCATATGCACTTCGAGCAATTTCCAGGCCACTGCTGGATTGTATTCTTCCATATCACGACACATAACCCAAACATGATGTACACGGACGGGAGTATTCTAAAAAATCTTTTTTTTTTAATTAAAGATGGACTCCCTTTTCGTCCTTGCGATTTTCAGTACAACTTTGGCACTGTTTTCATCTTGAAAAGAGAGTGTTAATGTGGACGATTCAAATTATACTGCATCTGAAGTAGACCGAGAATGGAATAAAATATTACTTCCTCTCATTCATGAAACTAGATTTTTGATGTGCTCATCGACTATCTAATGTATTCTACAGGAAATCCAACAATTTCATAAATGAACATTGCTATCATAGACGCATCTTTTGCATATGAATATCGATAACCAACCTCATCACCCTGTACAACTTTTCCATCAAGATTTTTCACCACATTGATCATAAACACTTGAAAGGTTATGATCAGAACAGGACCTTGTTCCATCATTTTTCCCGATACCATCTGTCAAAATATATTTGTATAAATAATTACTATATCTAGCTTAGAGTATCAAAACTGAAACAACCATAACACGAGCTGTTGAATCAACATAACTTCAATCCTCTTGTGCTTCAAATTACAATCACTAGCATTGAAAACAATGACGAACCTCAACTTTGCTCACGTCGATAATACGTGAATCTTTCGTGCTAAAGTTGATCTTCTTGTACTCTTTTACAACTGCAGCCAGAGCGTTATATGCCTTAAGTGAATGAATTTCATCTTATTACTGCATTTATATTCAAGAATCACAAAAATTTCAGAACCTACAAGTGATGAAACGACAATTTATAAAGCAAAAACATAAATAGCGGTACACAAACAATTCAACAAACACACCCTTTCATGACACCAATCTTTCAAAATTTTCAGATCTCCACGAATGAAAGCTTCAAGTACGTTGGGAATAACTTCCCGTTCACAAAATCGCAACCATTCCATTTTATCGAACGTTGGATCAATTTTGGCTATCTCAGTCAACACTTCGGCTACTTCGCTCTTGGTCGCTACAAAGTTATTACCGCACTACTTGCCAGTCATTTGCTTCATTTCAAATAGTTTACTTCGAGTAAGTGATGACATATCTGAACGTTGTCTATCAATAATGCACTTTTGAAAACTTCAATTTTTCCATTCCCTTTGGCCAATTGCATGTGATCCTTTCACACTTTAACTACATCGAGTTTCAGTTTGTTTTAACAGATACTAATAAATTTTCTTGCTTATTTCAAAAAAAAAACATCATAAATAAGGGCAAATTTACTGAAAACGGAAGTAATACGATCGGTGACGCTACGCAGCACTCTGACAGCGACGTTCTCACTTTCATCGTATCGAATTTTCCAATCCAATATTTCTGCAACACTCAACTGGAATGATAATTTACCTAATGATTACGAAACAATATCGCCTTTGTTGTGAGCGAGGTATCAGAAGAAAAATATTGCACTCATACGCTACTAGAGAGCGCATAAGTGAGCCTTGAATGGGAAAAGTTTGTGAAGATATATTCACACATTCATTTGGAATACTTACTAATCATCATCATGTCAATTGTAAAAATTGCTCTACGGATCATTATGAGAGCAGATTGCTTGAAAATTAAGTATAGGCCGTTTTGATATCACCGTTTTCATAGATCGGATACACACAATCTGAATGTTGCAAATCAGACTCTCCATGCCTCAACCAAAATATAGGTGCTTATTAATGGGCATCCATGGGGGCTATTCCAGCGTCAGAATTATTGGCACCAAAACATCCCATTCGTCGAGTAAACGACGGTTACAACCAGAAAAGTCAAGAAACGAAATGAAAAGATCAATTCTTGAATAAGCTTACTATTGAAGTAAACATTCTTCTCGGAGAACTCTTTCCATCCTGCATACCATCTTGATTCCTTGTGTAATTGCACGCCAGTTGCATCACTTAACAAAACCAATTACTCGAGTTATTCAATGCACAACATCTTCAATTTACCATCCGAAACTACAGCAAAAATTAAGCACTTCATATAAACATCAGCACCTCATACTAAAGAACCTAATTTTTCCACATCACAACAACCACTTCGAATCAAAATGATTAAGATCTGGTCTGAATCTAACTCGAAAAAAAAACTCACGGATTGGGTTCCATCACACGCTCCGCATAGGCGCTAGTTGAATAGGCTACCGAACGCATTTTGAGCTGTTCTAAAAATAAGAAAACGTCGATAACGACTGAAAGTTTCTCGTAGATCATATCAAAAGCAAATAAACTGAAAATTTAAAGCTAAGATCATATTAAATTCCAACAACTTATGCATATTCAACAACTTTGCTGCAGTGGAACAAAACAATTTTGAAAAACAGCGGACTGACCGTAGACGCATGTCATCAGATAAAGACATTAAACATTTCATTTGGTTTCAGGAAAGAAGATATGCAATAATTATGCAAATATGCAATGCTTTTTCATTATAACATCGAAAAACTAGAAGAAACTGACACTTAAAAATGAGAGCTGAAATGCAAATCACCTGGCCTAGAGTACATTGTAACATCAGTGATGTCATCAATTTCTTCTTTGACCACTTTCACAGTCTGCAATGAGTCACTGAGTACTAACCAATGCACATCAAAAGCGAATAAAGCATAGAAGCTCACTCGAAAAACAATCGAAATGGACTAAAACACAAATATTCGAAAATGACAGAAATACAGAATCTAAACTGTGTGAGCGGAAATATACGAAAGCAATGTAATAAAAATAAGTGGATAAACTTACTTGACTAACGTTCTGATATATTTGTGTATCACCAATCTGCTCAGCTGCTTTTTCAAGAGATTCAGCAGCTAGACGAGCCTGTTTCAAAGCCTCTTCCGCAGCTTCTGAAAGCTTTTTACCAGCTTCTGTTTTCTGTATTTCGGCTATCATCTGAAAATAAATTGCGTACAGCTGCAAAGAGTGCAAAACAGCAAATCATAGTGTCATAAGATGGAGTAAAGAAAATACCTGAGACATATGATCCTTGATTTCACTTAGCTTTTTTTGGATCACCTCTGAACTTCTCATTGTTTCCTGCTCTACCAGCTCCTAAACTGACTTTTTAAAAGAATCATAATCGAGAGTGAGTGAGTCAATAAACAAACAAACAAATAGTAATGAGGAAATTGGTCCCCAAAAATAAAAGCACGATTGTCACTGAACAATATATTCGATAAATAAAAAATATGATTTAATAGAATACCCGTTGTTAGGGTTAACTAATTTTCAAATACTTTGAAAAGTTTGGAATAAAAATTAATTAAAAAATAAATAAATAAATTTAACAAAGAGACGACTGACGAATTTTTTTCGAGCATCCTTAAGTGCTTCACTGTCATTAAGCTCTCTGAGTCTCTGATCCAACTGCTTTTTGTTCTCCTGTAAAAATTCTTTATTATGACTTCATTCTTCCAGTAAATACAACGAACTCGACGAACAACAGAAGAAAATTTAACGTGAACAATTTCATTACGCGTAAACGAAGATCTTTAACTGATCATGTGCTCTCAAACAGCAATTTCCATTAACCACTTCAAATTAAGTGAACCAAAAGAATGCAGTTGATGAGAAAAGTTTTTGAAAAGAGAAATAACACAGAACTAAGTCTTCTAAATAAGTCTGCTGAAGTCTTCCAATTCAACAGTTTGCAAAGTTTCAACAAGCAAATAAACCATCATAAGAAATAATCAGGAATGTGCACAACCTACACAACCCAACTGCAAAAGTTTGCGGGAAAAATTATTCTTGAGGAGCTCTGTCATTGAACAAGAGTAACACTGTGACATAAAGTAATTCAGTAGCCTTTCGTGAATACAATTAGCTCCAAAGATGGAATATGCAAAAATTTCACGATCAACATAACTGAACTTGGAGCATGGAAAGCAATTTGATTTGATAACGAGTGTTGTGAAATGGACAGATAGTTTCGCAATAAACTGCTAAATAACAATTCAAAATACCACTCCGTGTTTTTGCTATCAACCTGTGGAGGAATTTCTTCACGAGACTGGCTTTCATAAATGACTGATTGAAATTCTCACCTGCAGTTCTTTGTTCTTTTCAAACTCTTCCTTCACGTTCTCAATAAGACTCGCCAGAAAACTCTTCCTATCAGCTGACGATGAACTGTAATGACGCAGACATTGAGTGGACCATCGTTGAGCGTCTGTTCTGCTGTATGACTGCAAATACAATAAACTTACCATCCAATGTTATTTATCCAATGTAGTCTAAGGTATCAATTGTAACTGCTAGAGTTTTATGGAGAAAAATGGAGCCATTTTGTCTGACAGATACTACCGTTCATTCTACCACTGAAGCAAGTTTCAGCGAACTACCATCAATGACGTGTAACCGAACGTATAAAGTTACAGGGCTCTTCAACTTATGTTCATGATTGACTAGTTACGAGCATAGGCTCAACCTAAAACGAAAGGATCTGAAATCAAGAAAATTCGATTCAGTCAAATCATTTCGTTATTTCCCAGCTCATTTCTATTAGTAAGCAGCAAAGCATGGCAACAAAAAGCAAATAAATATACTGAAACTTCAGTTTATGACCACAATCAGTTCCAGAAATTTGGACTTAGCTGACTCAATCTTGGAAAGTAGGCAAAATTAGCAATTTCAATGACATGCAGTTCCTAGAGTCCAAAACAACGATCGGGAAGCAGAACAGAACGCCTAATTGGAGTAACAGTCGTTTCCTGCGATAATTTCGGAACGAATGCTTCAGGGGACTATCTCGTACCACTCTTCAGTAATTTTGAGAATATAACGGCTGTTGGAACTTGACCTTGATTTATCACATTCTCATTGAAAACCTTCTGACGGGACCCACTCATAAGCACTCCTAGTCCTGAATTCCATACTGATAAAACCAACCACCATTGTTGAGGCCTTGAATGCACTTTCGCGAAAATAACTTTCAAAGCGAGTAGGAAGCACTATTCTAAGCAATGAAATTCAAAAAGTACCTTTCCTTTAACGTATGAGAATGACCCGAGTACTACATTAGTTCTAACCAGAGACAAGTAACGGTAAGAAATAATTAACATTCCGTCATGAGCCCTCTCTAACGTTTATGCACGTTTGAAAAGCGTGGGCATAAATCATGCAATTATAGTCGAGAGAAGAAGCGAACCAAAACCTTTCACTGTAGAGATAAATATGCCAATATGGAAAAGATGAAGTTAGAAGAGTTGTGTTAATCATACCTCACCGTCGTTCGCAGACAGCGCGTTTATCTTCCGATAACCAGGTGATATTGAACGGTACAAAGCGGTACTTGATGAAGGCGAATACAGTGCCTGGCGATGACAACGGTATAACAAATTTGATGCAATCGCTAACCGCCGCATTTTTTACCTTCAATTGGATTCTCGATTTACTGTCACAACAAAATCGAACTTTCGTTGACATCATCGAATAAAATATCGAATCTTATCGAATCACTGTCGCTGATTTCAAATCTGTTATCAGAATTTCTTCGCCCTGTTCCGACTTTTAGAGACCTTAATTTTCACTATTTCGAACCAATACATCTAAAACAATTCGAATTGCCCTGACCATCCAAATTACTACTGCGATTCTGTTGAATCAAATGCTCAAACCATGACTTCAACGCAGCAATGAGTTTTGGCTTCTGTTCATTACACTACTTTACATTAATTCAGTCTCATTCTGTCTTCATTCGTTTCGTCAATTCAATCAACTCTGTCGCCAATTCTAGGTCCCAAATCGAGATTTATCTATGACCACGCAAAATTTTTTGGAAACAACCCCCAGTTGTACAGTGGTCACATCTGAAAGCAACATCTGAGAACGTTGACGCCAAAACAAACATCAAAACTCAGCACTGCTCTCAATCCGTAACTCTCACATAACCCTAATTTGGAACACTGGTTTAGCTTTAAGTTCTTGTTGTTTGAAGACAATAAAACGAAGATATCTAGAAGGCATAATTTAATTCTGCCAACAATGTTTCTGAGGAGATTTCATGATGATAAATTCATGCGAACGTCGAATAAATTATGAAATCTAAATGTTCTCGTTTTTTGTAATCCTTAGAAAAATCACCAATGACAGTTAATAAGCAGACGATCTGAAGAGCATTAGTGAGGTGATTTCCGGAAATGCTACAGTTTAGGTCAACGAGAAAGGGGGCGTAGTTTAACACACACAGAACGGGCGACCGACAAATCCGTCCACGACGAATCTGTGCTACGTCATTTTGAAACGTATAATTGGTCATAGAAGTTCGTTTCGGTTCGACTTTTGAGTGATGCGTACGCATGTTCACCGTTGTGTTAGGAGATGATATATTTGGAGAATATTTATTATTGTTTTGGTGCGTGCTGCAAGAAACCGCCCGAACTTTGGATAAGCTTCATTCCTGTAGATTCAAGTTCATTGTTTGATGGGATGGATACCACAGTAAATCTGAGGTTTGGGCCCGTGGTGAGCCATAGTGGAGTGCAGGGCTCGGACTTTGCTTGAGGCTGGTGAATAAGCCGAACACTTTTATTAAACATGTTAACCACGATTACCACCTTGTAATATCTCTGAATTGGAGAAAAATATTGCCGAACGTGTGCATTTATTAGATGAAATAATATTAGGCTGAGTATTCATTTCGAATTGTCGATGTATTTTCGAATTTTTGAATTTTTGAATTTTTTTTGTCGATGTATTTTTTTTCTATTTTTTTATTTTCGAATTGTATTTTCGAATTCATTTCGAATGTTAGTTTATGTCATGTCGTTCTCCACCTCAACGGATCTAACAGTGTGTCTCATAATGGAAAAGAGAAATGGTTCTTTTTTTCGGGCTGAGCGTGGATCTTTTCCCCTTGTTCGAGAAAGCAGTTGTTAACGTGTGGAGTGAATTGTGGCACACTGTCTTCATGCATGCGATGGCCAATGCTTTTTAGTTGTGTGTTACGCCACTCCCCTTTCCTTCTTGACCTAAACTGCGAGATTACGGTAATCCGATTACTGAATATCCATAATACAAAAAAGTGCGAGCCTCAACTCAACCCTTCACCCTCATTGGTTGCCAAGTTGCGCGTTACGTACATTATTGGTAATACGTATGATATGTGATATTCCTCACATTGAATAGGAAGACCATGAATAGAGTAGGGTTGAAAATTGGCAAAAAATATTGTTGGAGGCAAATTTTGCATTAAACAGTCTTATTAATGGATTTGGCAGAAATGTGAGGCAGAAAAATAATCCTTTGTATCTATAAAATTGAGATATTAATACAACTCGGATTTAAGGGCGAAAAATTCATGCTGATTTGCCGTCTAACATCATAAACTTAATTTGATAAATGATTTAGTAAACTGATTAGAAAGCAGGACAGGACATAAGACGGGCATATACGCAGTCGTATGGGATCTACAGTAAAAATAATAGCTTTCCATGAATTTAGTTGAAATAATTATTTACATTCTGTGTACAAAAATAATGCTGCTCTAATGAAATCAATTCAATTTATTTCCCTTCAAAACTCATTAATTTATTGCCGTACATGATTGATCTTGTTCTGCTCACCCATCAGATCTAGTCGTTAGATTGGAGGAATACGTTATGCGATGTCATAGTCAATCAATATAAGATACATCATGTGCAATCAGTGTGAGTGGAAAACAAACAAATGACTGTGTTGTGTAGGAAAAACGGCTGTAAATGATAAGCTATCATCGTTTTTTCATGATTCACACATGTGAGGTAGAAACAATATCGAGATATTTTGAACCATCCATGCTAATCTTGTAATGAGTATTCGAAATTTTGCTCATTCTCTTAATAATTTATGTCAATTTTGAACAATAATTTGTGATTTGTACAGGTTACCATCGCGATTGATTGCAACGCAGCAATGGACAATATAGTTGGATTACAATCGAATTATCCGAACATGATGAGCATGTCAAATCACTTTGGATCAGTTCAGACGATCGGCCTAGATCAAGCATTCTACTCTGTAACCACTCCTTATCAAACGGTTAAAACATTACCTAGCTCTCATCTGAAACCAGTGAATCCTCCAAGAGCTTTCGTTGTCATTTGAACCATTCTAATATGCCTCAAGATCCACATTAACAACATTTCTTGCGTGCCCACAGATTAATTTTAGCTATCAATAAAGTTTTAGTTGTTCGTTGCTACGGATTCTGTTGTACTTTGTTGGTGAAAATTTAGGTGCTGCTTGGTCTGGAATGAAAATCAGTAGAGTAGTGTGTAGTGAAGAATCAATCGTTGTTGAGGCAAACCTAATCCGATTGCATCTAAGAAGCGCTCTGTTATGCGCATAGATAATATATTATAACTTGAAATCATTATCCAAGTCGTTCTGATCGAGTTGTTTTCAGAATATACATTCGAATTTTTCGATCAAGTCAAATTTGATATGAACAAAATGTAAACCGAACGTATTTCTCAAGAAATGCTTCTTCTAGGCCTCAGCGTGTTGTGTTTGTTGAGAACGACGACAGCATCTACAGCGATTATGGAGTTCAATCAAACGATCATAGTTCAGTTCATATAAACGATTCAATAATACAGCGAAATATAAATTCAGCGTATAATACATATAATTCAAGCAGTTATCAAGAATATGGCGAAAATATTGGTTTCGATCAACATCGACACTTGTTTATTGGAGATTATTCACCAAAACAGATTTTCGAAGAAATTGTTCGCGAATGTGAGGAAATTGAACGTTTTTCATGTTTATCGTCAATGTCATCTGCTTGTAATTCATCATCGTCATCGTTTACGGTATCTATTTATTCACTCATATCTGCAGTTATTCTTCGATTGTACTCATTTACTCGTTTAGTTTGCATTTTTGTATAGATTGGTTTATGATATTTGATTGTGGTTATAATAGCAGTAATATTAAATGTTAACTTTCAGGACGATTCATCAGAACAGTCAAGAATCTCATTACGGTTTGAAGACGAGTCTGATGTGAAGAAGAGGAAGGCGCTGAATAGAGCCGCTGCAATAAGGTACCGTAAACGAAAACGAGAAGAGCATGAATTAACAAAGCGCGAAATGCTTGAATTAGAGATTCATAATACTAAACTCAAAAATCGTGTAACTGAGTTACAGAACGAAATAACATACCTAAGAAACTTCATGAATGAAATTCGCTCACGCACTCTCTGAAGATGATAAATTTTTCAGTTAGTAACGCTCTAGTCATATCACCTCTCTCTCCGAATGAATTCTTCTAAAACAGACGTAGTTTTTTTTCCGAAATTTGCTTGAAATAGACGTGAAAGTTCTTATTCTCAGTTTATAACTCCGAGATTATCTTCTCGATCAAATATGTTGTAATCGATCGACATAGGTGAAATTGCTGATCAGAACATGTGTACATTAACAAGTTTGCAAAATTATATATACAACTGTGACTAAGTTGACGAGTAGCATCAAATTCAATCAATCTATTATAGTCATTAAAATAAAGTGCTACTAAGTACAAATGCGCTTTCAAAACATTCGATTCACTTTATACTTCTTACTGAATTGTTCAATTGCTTCACTCCAAGATACTCCGAAAATTTGCTGCTTATTATCTCACTGTTTTGTGGGGAAACAAACATTCTCAAGCTTCCCATTTATTCACTCATAATCGCTGCAGGTGCTCTTGTTGGTCATTTATAAATCTGTCGTCTTATTACCTTTATACACTTATTCTTTTCTAGCAAATCCTCATCCCACTGTCAATTTAATACAACCTTTAAAAAGTTCTTCTGGTTTTTTGAAATTTATGGTGATTTTATCGGTTTCAATTAATCTACGTGCGCTCCAACTCGGTCCAACCAATCTCACTATGCAAGTTCAACTTTATTCTGATCAATTGACTTCTTTGAATGTTTATTCTATATAAATATATCTAATATAGCAATTCACTTACAGTGTATACAACTACAACCTTGTCACACCAATATCGGCATTAATGAATCGTAGAGTATAATTCAAATACGAGATATAAGTAAATAAGGAAAATAATGATTACAATCGCAGATTATAAGGGTGTTTCGAATAATCGATATAAGATTCATTTTAATTGTACATTCGTGAAAAATTCATCAACTCAGAATAAGATCATTCCTTCTTTATTCATCACATTCCATTCTCTGAATGCTAGTTCGGTTTTGCGCACTGATAAACTTATCACAACGTACCGACGTAAAACAGTGCAAATTATAATTAGAAAACTCGAAAGAATAATAAAAACGGGCACATTCATCAAACTGAAAAAGAGATTCGTTGAGGTGATTACTTTATGAATTATCATCAAGCATCTAGAAAACTATTTCAAGTTCCAAATGTACGTAGTATGCACAAGTTATTAATACATGAGGTTATCGATTATATGAATTCTGAACATTGCTGTTCACGAGCCGATAAAACCGAAATGATGCTTCAAGCGAGTCGATCATATGGTTGATGCCCTTCGAATGCCAAACTGTTTTCGAGAAGATCTTATTAAAGTTCATCCAAATATGGCACTTGAGAAATATTCCCGTGGGAAGCCATCGTAACCTTTCTTGCCAACTTTTGGGCTGCCTGAAAACGTAACTTCAAATGACGGTCAAATAAAAAAGAGAAGCGAGTTGTATTATCGGACATAATATTCACAACGAAACAATCAATATGAATTTTACGAATCACTTGTCATGCATTAATCTAGAAGTGTCATACTAACTTATTTTTAGCGACGGGGTAAACACTCATCAACGTGCAGCAAAGAGGACTGAATAATTGAGGAATGAATTATTCACGAAAATAAAACGAGACAACTTCAACGAACAGGAAACGATTAAAATTTCTCAAAGAGTCAATGTGATGAAAGGTTTTTGAAGGAAAAGACAACTAATGTTGCAATGAATGCATATTACGTAGTTCATAAACTATGAAGCTGCAACGAAACATAGGCATTTCCTTTGGACAAAACAAAACACGAATACTGTCTTTCGTGTTTGAATAAAAGAAGGAAACGAGAGAAGAATGAAATGTTGATTGATTTAGTTAACAAATAAAGCATAATAACCTTATTAACATCGTCCAGTGTTACATTTCTAATTGATCCAATAAAATCACTGGCCGACATTGTATGTCCGCAAGCCAAAATTTGTGCTGCACGATCAACAGCAACCGTTGAAGATGATTCGCATGCAGTTAACGCATCCATTTCGGCACATAATCTGCAATTACAGTAACACTGCTCATATTTTCCAAAAACAATTGTTCACAGCAATAGAACATCGTCACAATAAACCACTGCATGTACATCCAACCATGCAGAGCTTGACTAAATGCGAGTCAATAAGAAATCATCAAGATGATGCGTTCTGAAACGATCAATTATCTTCGTTCCAATGACATCAGTACACTACATTCAACAGTCTTTGTCGTCGCTCGTTTTTATGTTGGTAATAAGGCGACTGTTAAACCGTAAATACTACAAAATGAAGTATTGTATGGAGGGAACAGACTTTGCAGCTTTCAATGTATTTTCGCTGATTTGAAACGACTTCAGTGCATTAAATGCGGTTGTCACCAAAGGTGCAATGTTATCCCCACTCGAGACCAAGTACACACCAACAAGCGCTGCATCTGAATGCACCTCGTTGATTGGTAATACTGCCGCCATGTTTCCACCAGATGCTTTCTGCAAGTCGAAAAAATGCTATAAACTATTCGCAATCGATCAAATGTGCAAATTCATTTAATCAATCATTCAACTTCATCTTGTAAATTTGAAGTTCATAAAAGTATTCATCATAAACGAACATAAACTGCATCTGCAACGACACCATGGCCAAGTCCAGATGAATACTTCGTTGAAGGTCCATTCGCCAAAGCTGCACTCAGAACCGCTTGTGTGGCCATACCCTGACGTATAGTAATCTTATCAGCTAGCTTAGCAGTTAAGGGATAATTTAAACAATAACTGTGATGAGTTTGAACAGTCGACAATAGGATCTGAATTGTTATTATAATTCAATGAAACATCAATAAAACAATAATAACCTTATGATCTTGTAACGATGCTCCTTCACCAACGATAGCCACGTGTGCTAATTGCATAGTTGAATTATGACGTACCTCACCGCTACGATACTTGGATGGTACAATTGGGTTGGCGTTATTTTCAGTAATATTCAACTGAGTTGATGCGTAATCCAGTATTTGCTGATGTGTCACATTTACTCCAACCAATACTGCATTACCACTAACCAATCGTGATGACTGAATGAATGCATCACTTTTCAAAGACACAAATAATGAGATAACGCAACGTCAACAGCGTTACAAACCCTTCTACTCACTAACAACACAAATCACAACTCGAAACTTCGAGTGTACAGTGAACTCAACTAGTTGTTGTTACAAAGAAGTAAAACAGCTCAATATTACTCATTTTGAAGCGAACTTACTTTTGTTCCAATTCATTGCTTCCGGATAAAAATCAAATACTTAAACAAAACAAACCGCAAAATTGAGTAGCTGCTTGGAAGTAATCTTGCCTATTTTTGACTTCTTGGCATACAACTCATTGCCGAGAGGACCATTACGAAAAGCAGCCTGGAATTCAAAAAGAACTGATAATTAGATTGCTGATTCGGCCTGACATCATGTAAACCTCACCAATGGCTCTTTTTATTCCGATCATTAAATCCTAATCCTGACTTTGTCTATTCAATGAAAACTTAATCACATTCTTTAATAGTACAATTTGATAAGTGTTACAAAAAGAGAAGATAAGTTGAAATCCGAAGAAGAATGATGCTTCCAAATGACGACGATAACAGAAGTTATAAACTATAAAATCAGTTAGAATGCAAATCTCTCCATTTAATAAATAACAACTGTTGCGTACAGAATGAAGTTTTTCAAGGAGTATATCATATGGCTGTAAATATTGACGATCGGCGTGAAGTGTTCCATAAACTTCTTCCAAATCCCACGGTTTGAATGCCGGTTGTGCCAGCTCACCCAACAGCGATAGTGCCACGGATGCATGATCACGAAGAACACTCATTTGCACCATGAACAAATCACGCGATGAAGTTGACATAAGATTTGCACCGAAACTGCCACAATGCCACAACATTTCAGTGCCGAGATAATTGTTCGAATCGATACCAACTGCATTACGCAGATGATGCACAAGACCGGCTTCGTTCGGTTGTTGTTCATAGCGAGTACCTGCACGGAATGCGATTAGCAGTTGAGAGACGGCACCATTCATGTCCAACGAACCAACCGACAAGCCATTCGGTAGACGCGATAACTTCAATTTTCATTTTCACATTCATAAAATGCTTACTTCACTCCAACTTCATATCACATCGAAAAATTTTACGAATCTAGGTGTATAGTTTGAATGTCTGATTATCGTAACAAAACGAAAAAACACTGATAGTGAGGTAATAGAATTATCCTTGTGTTGATGTCACTGAAATGTCATGATAAAGGATCATCATAATATACATGATATAAAAATATAACAAGTTGTTCAAAAATCAACCTTTTCCTCAGCAACCATACTTGCCTTCTGAGCAGTGGCCGTGGCTGACATGAAACGTTTCTAAAATGCGTTTAAGTGCAAATTAATGAGTAGGTTTCATCACGCAAGCCATATCTTATTCTCTTTGACTGTTTCGATTCGGCTCACATGACATTAATCAAAATTTAGGAATCAATAAAAGAAAATGAAACGATGACCAGCAATTCCATCGAGTTCCTCGAGTTATTTGATAAAATTGACATTTGCATATCCCCAATTTTACGTTAGTAATGGCAGAAGAATGACTGCGTTCATGGTGAGGTCATACACACGACATTGGAACAGATTGTCTGATTAATGCATTTTAAACTTACGAGAGCTGATGAACATTGCCTCCGGAACATTATCAATTCACTGGTGAATGACAGCTGGAACAAAATTTGCGGGGCTCAATCAATCTGAAAATTCGTTATCCTCTGATATTAATAAAAAACTAAACGCAAACGGCTATTAAAAGACAACTTCACCCACGAAAATGCCAATGGCATTTTTGCTGATAACGGGCGCCACTGCGCGCATGTGCTTACGTTACCGCTTTGCCCCATGTCTATCTATGCAATTCGAAGTCAAATCAGGAGTGTGGTTGAGCTTAGACTTACGCTTAGCCCAGTGATGCGGCTAATGCACAGGCTTCAACATATGTGTGAAGCGTATGAGCACGCGAGCATCTGTGACGGCGCGGTGGCGCCCGTTATCAGCAACAGTACCATATTAACACGGTTAAAATTCACGCTAAAACTTTAAACGTCAGGAATCAATAACACGTAACGAAAACTGAGGAGCAACAGCAGATACACACATAAGTAATAGTGAGACGTGATCGTTACACGCACTTAGAATGGTAATCCGTAAACAACACCCGTTCAAGCTTTTACCTTCTTTGCTTGAATGGAACACATCTTTACTTTCAAATGTAAACTCCATCACACGAGTTGGCTAGTGTACGGACAGTACCCTGCTCAGGTAATTATAGCTAAAACCCAGGTTGGTGTACCTTACAGGTTGCCGAACAGAACGACAATTGGCCACAGGATGAAGGATTGCATACCAAGTGTACATAAAAACGCTCGTTCTCTGAGACCATGTAACGATCGCATCAGCTACATTGTCTTTAGAAAAAAACATCTTTATGTAAAATGTCCGCTCACGCAAAAAGGTTATCAAAAAACGCATTTCAAAAATTCAAATGACCATGTGCACGAGTGGATGAACGAGACAATACACAACAAATGTTATTATAACTGCACAATTGACGTTATCAAGTTATGAAATGTAGAGCGTATGTAATTAATTGACATCCTAATAATCCGCAGAACGATATCACAAAACGCATGCTACAGAAGCGAATTCAATGAATCCCATGTATAAATTAATGATTTAGCAAATAGACATTTAGTGATTCTTATATATGATTCTGTATGATTCTTATATAAACGGCTGAAACGACACACTGTAAATAGATGGCGTTCAAATGTTTGACTCGAATTAATGCTACAAGTTTAAAAACTGAATGATGGCTGTTCATATGAATGAATAACTGAAGATGAACTTGAAGACCCAAAGGCCTTTGACGCAAGCAATGATGAAATATTGATGAACAAGATCAACTAATCAAAATTTCAATGCACACATCTATTACAATTGCAATAATATTCAAGAAATGAAGCAACACCAAAACCGGATGAGGAAGGTGTCGAGAAACGCGGAAATGTCATACTCTGTCACTGCAATCAACGCTGCTGCCCGCATCATTTCCAAAGCTGCCACCAACATTCTTCAGAAATCAATGCAGTTTGGAAATTGGGAATGGAATATATGGCCAGGAAAGGGATGAGGGAAATGTCACAAATCAGGAACCTGATTATTGAGCAATGAAAATAGAGCCTGATCGATCCTACCGAACACACTACAAATTGGCGAATTGTCAGTTCCAAAGCAATCAAAAAAACAACGACAACATTGTGAGTATAAATACAGATAAGAGCTTAGTACAAAATTTAAAAAAACCTAAATCACCATTATCGTATTAATATCATAATGCAATAAAGTGAACGAATGATAATATCAAAAAACAGAGCACTTATATCAAACAGGACCTTAAAATTATCACAAATGGAGAAACTCATTTTAAATGGAGAATCTTAGATACCTTATAGTGCCTGATGTGAGTAGTTAACAATTTATTTAGCTATCTGCCAAATCGTGATGCCTCTTCACTAAACTCAAGCCTCTCAAAGCTTCTTTTCAACCCGAAACTTCAATCATTACTTATTGAATTCATTATCTCTTGAGAAATTACTTAGGTTCCAACTCTTCAGGAATGCTGATTCTCTCTTCGTCCAGTTAGTTTATTTTTTCAATTGTATTTTGTTCTTTAAATCAATTTTCATTCATTTCTGAATATCGATGGCCCATTGAAACTGAGTTTACTTCATTTCAGTCTGAGTCAGTTGTATGTTGCTGTTCATATTACTCAACGAGATCTAATCACATTGCTCATTTACTGCAAACCAATGCTCCTGAGCAACTATGCGCAGTCCTCTCGCTACAATTGAATCTGTTCACCCAGTCCGCCAACTTTTCTTGAAACAACTTTTTCTTTTCACCTTGATTCATGACACAGTTTCTATATGGCTATGGATTTTTGCAGGATTAACTTTTGCCATCAAATTAATTTCTTTTCCGACGCCAGTTCAATGTCACACCAAGAGCACAATGGAACCATCAGTTTTTTCGACAGTATTTTTGAGTTGAAGACGAGTTTTGTGAACGGTACGCGAACGAAGTTCCGACACATTGAGTTGATCGATTTTCATCTCAGTATCAGATGCTGACTTCTCCACTGACGGATTGTTATTCACCTCTATGAGCATAGAATAAGCAATAATATCTCCAGATTGTATTTCGTGTTGAGCGTGATTTTCCTATTGGGTTGAGAGTGGTTTCCCTACATCGGCTAACATTGGTCCGATACTAGAGTGAAAGAGCAACAAACTGAAAGATTGACGATGTGTAGGTGATCGACGTACGAATTCGTAAAAGTAATCAGCAGCAATGTTGGCATCTATCTGATGTAAGTCCGAGGTAGAGTGAATTGAATCATAAACGATTTATTTTGACAATGATATCGTTCGCATCAGAAACAGAATGGCATTAAATTGAATTTTCATAAGCTGACCATTATTAAGCAGTACGCCATGCTCTTTTATTTCTGTTCGTTGTTTATTGCCCAAAGCTCACATTTCATTTACATCGTGGTGCAAATCAGTTTTTCACTAATGAACGATGTTTGACAATCGACGTCGACGAACATTTTTTTTCCTGATTCTATCAGATTTACAATAGCGGATGATTTGCCCAGAAGCAATATTGTATTTGTGTGATTTGGTGCAATTACCGCACTAGCGATAATTTCTTCGGAAGAATTTGGTTCAGCGATTATTGCTGACTGAATTTCATGAGTGCTGTGCCTGAATGCAATCAATTCTGTTCTTGCAAAATGCGCTATTACAATAAAAGCATTTAAATGTTCTCTTGCACTTTAAATGTCTTGCGAAATGTCCCTTATCAAAACATTTTCCACATAAATTTCTTTCCACTGCGCCATTTTTCTTGTTTTCCATGGTTTTCTATTTGTGACATTCGTTAGACTTTGGGTTGACGGAAGAAACAAAAGAAGCCGTGCTCAAATCAAGCCTGTTGCGTGAAGATCTGAACGCCGTCATTTGATCACTTAAACAATATTTCTGCACAGATCGAAAGTCAGTCATTATTTGGGACCTGGAGTGAATGCAAAAGTGTTTTGTGCGATCTCAAATAGCGATTGTTTTTATGCATTCATGGTTAGATTTGTATCGTTTCAACGAACCACACAGCTATATTGTTCGTACGATTCGCATGCTGTGGTGCATTCCCCTTTAAACCGCAAGGCAGCAGAAATTTCAATCATGTCGAGATTTCTTTGACGACATATATCCCGTTATGTGTTAGTTTCCTGTCACCGATTACTAATAATTTCAACCGCTCTATTTTATTGCAAATGCTTAAGTATTTATCTCGTAAATAAATTAATTTTAGTAACGTAGACTTCATATGAATTTTGCATATCAACTTATTCATAATCGATGTTTTCGAATGTAAATTTCAGTTACAATCTGCTTGTTTTAGTGTAACAGTCAGTTAAGAAACATATCTATTCACACCCAGAATGGCCACCTTTTTAGAGTTCCTTCAGAGGAATAAACACAAGGTCAGTATGTACTTTAATCGTCAGTCTATCGACTCCTTGAATGCTTTCATATATTTATCGTTATCGTTTTTTCTTACATTATTATCAGAGTTATCAAATCAAATTTCCAAAGCATTTAAAGAATGTTTCGAACTGAGTAGTGCATCATGTTGTACTGTTGCTGGATTGCAAGCAAAAAAAGCAAAACTAGTACGACAACCACTCAAATCAGTTTCTGTTCTTTGAAGTACAAAAGTATGATTCAGACTATTCGTTCCAGAAACGGGCCCTTATTCTCTTTTAGACATTCCGACCAAAGAAACGTTTCCCGGTCGGTACTCTCCGTTATAACCTGCATAAACAAGCGCAAGCTACTCTACATTCTGGAGTTGACCTAAGAGCAGCAGTACGCTTACCAATCAATGAAAATTTTGATGATTGGTTGGCGGTACACAGTACGTTTTCAAGTTATCTTTATCATGAACTGCATCTGAAACTTCACTATTCATTTAACTGGAAACATTCGAATGCATTTTTAGTGTCCATGAAAAACTTTTCAGCCGTCGATTTCTTCAATCGCATCAATCTACTCTACGGTACTATTGCGGATGCTTGCACGGCAAAAAGTTGTCCAACGATGAGCGGAGGTCCAAGGTTTGTTTGTGATTTATATTGTTGAGATTATTCGGCGTGCACTTCTCACGTGATTGATAGCGCTCATGTAAGGTTTGTGTGATTTAGGTATGAGTATTTATGGCAAGATGGAGTGGATTACAAGAAACCGACGAGATTGCCAGCACCTGACTACATCTATCTGCTGATGGATTGGATCGAAATTCGTATCAACGACGAAAATATATTTCCATCTTGCACAAGTTTGTTTCTTATGAAATTGCGATTCAGTTGATCTATTTATTATTACTGGTTAACATTCATTTTGCAAGTCGATTTTTATTGAAAAAACTGTAGCAAACATTCATTAAGTAACATTTTCAGTAACATTTTTTTGCAAGTTAACATTCATTTATTTTAAAATGTAGCAAACATGTACATTTTAAAAACGGGACCAACACTAGTTGTTCCCATTTATGCCTGTTTTCTTACCCTCAGCCATCCGTTTATGTATCCGTCTTATGATCCATCTTGAATTTTAAAACTCGGATCACTATCTTTCCACTCATCAAATCTATCAGTTGCCGTTGAAGTTGTTTTATTTTTCATATGTAAAAAAGAACAGTATGGTAATAACCATCACTTCAGCAGTACCATTTCCCCGCGATTTTCGACAGGTTTGCAAGAAGATTCTAACGCGTCTGTTCCGTGTCTTTGTGCATATTTACATTCACCATTTTGATCGTCTTTCACAACTCGGCGCGGTAGTTTGATTCTTTTGTTGTATTTTCTTCTGTTTTGCTCGAAATATTGATCGATCGTTTCGAATAGAATCAGATCACATGGTTGGTCGTCTTCACGCAAAAATGACTGTGCACGTACAAAAAGTTCGTTGGCTGCAGATTTCAGAATTATTCAAGTTCATTTCTGAATTATTCTAAATCTATTTTTGTTTTTAGGAGCCACACGCTAATACCTTATATAAGCATTTTTATTTTTTCATCACCGAGTACGGGATGGTCTCAACAAAGGAATTGGATGCATTAGTAAGTAATGTTAATGTTTCATTGATCTATCAGTTCAGAGCTATCGTTAATATGCATTCAATGTGCTACTGTTTCGGAGAAGTGCTTTTGACGATTGTAACAAACTGATTCTTTCTGAACGCTTATTGGTTTGAAGTACGAAAAATTCAGTTAACTGTAAGAAATGTACAGATTACCAGAAATCTAAACTTTGATCCGGAAGGATCACTGTAGGTTGTATGGGAATACCGCGAAGCTTGTAATTATTATTTTCGGAGCATTCGATCATTAGCGATCTCCCTGCTGGTGTCAAAACTAAGCGTGCTTTTAATATGGCTTGATGATGTTTTTGGTAGTGGGCTTTGGTTATCTTCATATGCTTCTGATTATAGCTTAATTAAATACAAAAAGAATAAGTGTTTCGTTGTTTAGAAGGAAATGACTGAGCGATTAATTGACACAAATCCGAGTCAACATGTGCGCGTCAACTAATGACATTTGGTTCGATGTGCTGTACTTATGACGATACAGTTACTACGTAAACAATTTGAAACAGCTAGTTATTTTCATGTGTTCCATAATCGTCATTCACTAGGAGAAAGGCTCGTTATGCAACTGCTGTTTAGTTTTTTAGTGCAGGAAAGAAGTCCTAGGTTCCCCAATATATTGGGGAACCTAGGATTTCTCCGCCATTGTCCAAGAGAATGCGAGCAAGTAAAAACGAGTTCACTAACTTATTATCAAGAAGAAAAACACCAGTTTTTGACGTTTCTCACTGTGTTTAGACCTAACAATAAGCACGAGAATGATTGCTTTCATAACAAGCAAAGTCATCTTAAATCTCATTGTCGAATAGCACGAGTTCATAGATTCTCACTTACATTAGTGAGTGCAAAATTGTTTTTGCTGGATGTAACAATGAACACGCTCGAATGGATGGATCAATAGCACACATATCAACCAATACGTAAATATTTTCACTCTGAAATCGTCCATCGTCCTTTAACGGTCCATTGAGGATTTCAAATGTGATGTACTTGCGCTGCTCTGCTCACATACTCGTACAAGTGCTCACTGACCGCGTTTTGGTTTAAATTTGTCATTTTCAAAGAAAAATCACACAAATGAACTCACCACATAATGCTCAATGAACAACAGTTTATTGGGGAACGTAGGATTTCTTTTCAGCACTGAAAAACTAAACAGCAGTTGCATAACGAGCCTTTCTTCTAGTGAATGACAATTATGGAACACATGAAAATAACTAGCTGTTTGCTACTGCGCACTCACTCTTACTCTGGAACTATTATCTCAGCACGGTTTTTAAGCTCTAAAAGTTTCGTTTGATCCACACAGATGGATTGTTCGCGGCATCTGGATTATTGCTTGCACTCCATGAATGTGATGAATTTTTTTGAAGATTTTCATGTTCATTAGTTTCCTGTGTGTTTGTGAGCAGTTTCCTTTCTTTCAAGGACTACGGTTAGTTCGAGATACCGTAATAGCAATATTCAATTGATCATTTGCACATCCTAACAGACCTTCAAAAACAATGAAGTGCATAGATTTCGTTCAAGTGATGTTCTACGCAGAGATATGGTTATAAAGATATGCAGACGTAATCCGTCATCGAGTATTATGCGAACAATACTCTTCACTGTTATCATTTATCTTCATTTCTATTCACTTGTCATACTTAAGAGCACATTTGTTTGATTGTACGAATGAACACTATAAACGGAGTTATTAAAAAGCGTCAAGGCCACTCTCCAAATCTTATTGTTCTCTCTTGAATTGACTTCATAATTCGTCGTTATCGTTATTAATGTTATCATTTTAAGAACGACATAATCGCAGAATTTACATTTGCCATAAGGTTGTCAACATATTGTACTACACGATAGCAAAACAACTCTTGAATTAATTCGCTTTGCGGTTAAATTGATATTCATTTGTGAGGGAATCGTGCAATGTCTTCACAACTGTGAAGATTTTACGAAAATCCTTCGGGTTTTTTGAACTTCTTCAGATTGAATTTATTCTATTTACTCTCAGCTTCCTACTGTTAGACGACTCCGAAACGGGAAGAAACTATTATTTGAAGAATGCCTTTTAGTTCAGACACTGTAGTCTTTTTAAACCAAGCGATTTGAGTTTGATCTCGTCGTTATCATGTCAGCCTAAAAAGCTGTAATTCTTAACATTCACTTAAAGTGTTTGAGTGCTTATGGTGGTTTAGACATGCGTAAACAAACAAACAGAACTGATTGCTTGAGTTGTTGGAGGGAAGTGCACAAAAATTAATATGTCAGAGGAATGTCATTCATTACGCACACTTACCTGTCCGTTTCAATAATCACTCAATACCTTATGTTCGCAGCTGTTTGTTATCTCATTACATTCGATATTTCTGAAGGCATTTCTTTCTTTGCAAGGTTAAGGGATTTCCATTATGCGAGCAGTTGATGTACGACTGACGATCAAAAGACAAGTTCAGTTCGATCGAAAAAGCTGTTTTTGAAAATCGTGAAATGAATCGAAGAAATCGACGAAATTTGACAATTCTATCAAGCAAATGTTCACTTTGTTTGTTTTGTTGTTGCTTCAATAATTCAAGCACCTGCTTCCTTTGGAATATGCACTGCGGACATGCAGCAGCGACAATTTGATCATACGATAGCATTCGTGTGACGTTTTGAAAATTCCATCACGCACGCAATTGCTCTAATAGTTCCTTTATTCACTGTTGTCCTCTGAATACAATATCTGATTTCATCGCACTAACAGCTGCGCATTCAATGATCCGTGAAGGATTTCGCATTCAAAACCAACAAACACACCATACTGATCATCATGCTCAGCACACAACGGTTACCATATTCTATTCCGTTTGTTCCTATTCCAGCCGTTGATCAATAGAGATGAAACGGCATCGAATTTGACAATTCGTCGTTGGGTTATGCATCATGCAATGTACGCAAGTTATCACCATTGTACTTGTGACAGATGCAATCGATCTCAAATCTCGTGGCTATGCACGCATAACATCTGACAGCTGCCGTGTCGTTACACGCCTTTTACCCTGCCACCTGCCCGTAAACACATGCAAATACAAGCATTTCTTAGCGCTCACAGTTCTGATAATTTGTCGTTATTGAATGCAAAATTTCAAAACGCAAGATGCAACGAACTAAAATTTGTGTTGTTTTGTTGTCCCAAAGAGCGAAGCTCACAAAAATTAACGTACCATTACAAGTAACACGCAAACACCCGCTCGTTCGTTTGTCTTAACAACGAATCAAAGCCTGTTATTATAGTTCATACAATACCACTGTCGTCAATGTTTCGATTGTATGATCTGAATCTTTGTTGAGGGATTGAATTTAGCGAAATAACATTTAATGTGTCAGTTTTTAGAAAATTTACAGTTACGAGTTACCAAAACAGACTTTCGTTAGCAAGCACCTTTAATACATCGTAATGATGTGCCGAAATTTTCAATTGCATCAAGCTCTTCTTTTCCGAGTTCCTCCCAAACTGTTAAAAAGAGATGTTTGATATACTATCAGGAAATATTTTTTCCGAGGATGAAGTTCACACTGAAACTCAAAATTCAAAAGCAGAATAAGATGACGATTTTCCTTTCCTGAACTCATAATTGCTTGATGGGACAACAAAATTTTGTGAAGCAACTACTGTGGGATCAAATTCTGGAAGAATTACTAATTTTTTTCCTCACTCATGTCATTCTATAACCGTGAGGCATATATTGCACTTTTCTGCAGACGCATTCTTCGATACATTCAACAGACCTTATTTCGTGTGGGTTGTGGCCCTTCATGTAACAAAACCCAAATATTATCACTGCATAACGCTTATGCGCGTATTGGGTAGTGTATCGCTTTGTATTGGGAAGTGACGTGGTGTACTGTAACTTTCAAGCAGGCCTTTTAATCGACCCTTCTTCCGGCTATTGATAGTCAGTGATATAGTAATAGCTGCAAGAGTGGTTGCATAAAAGCTATTCAAAATCAGTCTAGTGATCACCTATCTACAAAAGCGTTGTTTACATAACTTTTGAGTACTCTTAACGGAAAGGTAATGGACAATAAATGAATGCAGAATATGTTATTTGATCGTTATGCATGATTATAGCTGAAGTGTTCAAACAAATGGTGCACGGTATGGTATACTTCCTACAAGTGCGCAGACAGTAACCTGTTTAAGTGCGCAAGAAAGTGGATTCAATATTCCGATGTTGTTCCAAACCAGAAATGTGAAAAATAACTTAATGAAAGGAAAACTCTGTCTGAACCATCATCGCGAATGAGTAATAGAGCTCACTGAGAATTAGTTTTTGCGATAAACATTAGTTTCGGTATGAGGTATGAGGAACCGATGTTGTTTCGAATTAAGTCGTCATTCCAAACCAAAAAATCTCTCAATATCTCTTCCTTTGAGGATCAACTAAAATTGAGTTAAGGAATATAGCAAAAATTTTGAGTTACGCAATTTTTAGTGTTCAGCATGCTTATGTGATGTTGTTGAATGCTTATGTTGTTGTCATTATTAGTAACTTCTGGCAATTACAGTTGCATCATGGACAATCTAATCACCTTGATGACCGTACGTTTTATGCAGCGCAATTATCACGCATAAAACAAACATTTACCAAGTATGCAAAAACGTCAGCCTCGTGCGCTTACATGCTCTGTTTTATTGCTCATTTTAACAACACCCTCTTCAACTGAGACGTTATTTTCATGATGCTCATGCACTGGTATTTGCCTGTTTTAATGGAACACATGAATGAATGCAAAAATTGCGGGTCAATTTAGAACATCTGTTTAGATTTCTTCAATTTACACGAATTTGTGAACGATTGTTAGCTTAGCATAAACTATCTCTAATTGCTTCACTGAGGTACATTTTTAAACGGAGTACTCGGAAATGTTCGTAAGTTCGGGTATGGAGCTACGTTCTGAAGGAGGAGAGATTGACCTTTCATTATCTGTATGTATTGGAATTGAACATGTCAGCACATAACTGCGCGAGAATCATTCAGATAGAACAGTTCAACAGTATCATTCTAGATATCACTGCAAAATGAGAATTTGAAGCCGTGGTTGGCGTACAATTTGATGAATTGGATTGATCAAAATAGAATCATGATAAAAAATTTTTGTTCCCATTTTGAAATCGAACGAAAATTTATCAATCGAACAATTTCGAATAATGAAGGAGAAAATTCCATAAATATATTTCAGTTCCTTCCGAGGTAATTAATTCATCGATGTGAATAATGTCAATCAATCATTCCGTCGGCATTTAATGAAAATAATCCATTTCGATAACTTCGTGCTCATATTTTAACCAATCGTTTCCCGTGAATAGAAAAGACGATTGATTATGTGCGCATTTTTTGCAAAAGACAATTAACATGAATAATTGAGAGAAATTGCATCGATAAGTGATGCGTCGTATTTTTTCATCTATAATTGATGACTCTATTTCAGCAATCGGCGAACACCTACTCTGAGCTGTTTCCAAACAGAATTAATTTCGGCGAATCTGTGTAGCGCACTAAAATGCAAGTTTCAAAAAACAACTTTGAGGGGAACCTCCACTGCAATCACCAAAATCATTTTTTACCGATAAAAAAATTCAATCGGCATTCTCACATTCGTTCCTCTTCTCACTGAAGCGTCGAAAAACTGATTGAAAACTTGTATGATGATGAGTATTTGTTAACATTTAATATGAAACATTCATCTCAAAAACATTTCCGAACTTAGAATCTTGAACTCAGGTCATTTTTCGAATGCACCAGAGCCATTTCGCTTGGGGTTTAGGAAACGATGCATTATCCACTTCGTTTTCATTTCGTTTTTTTGGCTATGACATTGAGCAGGCCAGCTGATAATGCTGTAGACGACGTTTAATTAGAACTGATCATTCGAACACTGAATCCAGTTATCGTGCTGAATCGGCTCATTGTTGTGAACGATCTGCAGATGGCCAGTTAGAGCTGTTGGCAATTTCAAAATGTGCTATCTTGAGTTAAAAAAGTTGATCACTCATTAGTTTTAAACGACATGAGCAGATATTCATAGAATTGCAACAATGCTTTATCTAAATCCCTGAGGCACCGGAATGCTACCAACTGGCGCCCACTGCCAAACGTTCAAGCCACGGAACATGACTATAAAGGCAGGTTGTGACCAAATACAACATATGCATACAGACCTTTATATGTAAAGCTTTTGATTGAATGTGACTTAGATCAGAAATCTCTGAAGTTGTATTACTCCTTCTCACTTCGGATAGATTACACTTTGAAGTGGATTTCTTAAGACTCCATTCACGTTTCAGAGAAACGTATTACTCGCGCGATTGCAAAACCGGAAATGTGACTGTTATTAGAGATTACTTTCAACCAAAAGACTTAATCACCGAAGGGTGTCTCTAATAAGAACATTGAGCGCAATATGAAGATGACTTATGGATGATCAATCCCTGTTTGTTTACTTATCGGATTTATTAAACGTGTGATGTTTAAGCATTCAATCCCAAATGTGTATCACCAGAGAAACGATTAGATCATTATTGATCAACTGGACAATTTGAGTGACTTGAGCGAGAGTGATTTATTGGCATTGTAGTGGATTATCCGATCTGAAGATGTCTTCGGACGACTAAATCCGTTTTCAAATACGCCGCCATGCCTCAGCGCAACTCAACGATGTGATGACGCACATTCGTTCATTCTTTTTAGTGTCCATCCAAAATATCCGCATCTAATCTATCGTACATTGCAGTTCATCCTTTACCGTATTCCAAGCATTTGCTGTTCCAGAATGGCTACAGTTTAATATGTGATCTTTTAAAGCACTTGCACCGATATCTCATTCTAATCCGTCTCATTGTAAGAAAATCATCGAAATACGACAGACCATTGAACTGTTTTGATCAAAGCAATTGAGTACAGTGAACAATTGCGGTGAATTGGCGATTTTCTGGTTCCGCTAATTGAAATGCTAATTTTGATTGAATCACAGATGAAGGGTTAATTGAATGGCTGCTCATTTTCACTCGTGCCGCTCAAAAGAATGATGAATTATTCATGATATATCAGAGTAGATTTGAGTGGAAGTCGCAGGTGTTTCGAGTCCTTTCAACTTGTTTTTTTTTCGGCTTCAACCATTCATTGGTGTTTTTGCAAAAAATCATTTTCGGAATCGCAGTGATTAATTGAGACTTATTTGATCTTGTGATTGTGATCATGTCTCAGTAATACTCTGTGGATAGAATATGCTGCGATTAAAAGTGGGCAGAAATAAATTCATCATAAATTTGGATTTCTAGAATGCAAATTTCTCCGTTCCTTTGTAATACCATGCACACTGGTACTTCTCCAGACAATTCAAGATGTGGCACTGTTTTTGATGATTAATTATTTTTTCACAGTAAGTTAGGATCAAATTCTCATTTAAGATGAATGTTATCTTCTTTTGGGCTGCAAAAGTAGTCGAGTGAATCTTATCGTCATGGTTATACATTCTCTTCTGCATGAACTGAACCAAATGTCACTGATTCATTGATGCACGCTAGATCTATCATAGATACATATTGCAGAATGTGTCGATAACAGTGGAAGTACGTCATCGTGTCAACAAGACTGTAATCGTAAGATCGGAGCGGTTCGTAAAGCTGTCCCCAGCATCTAATGAATCACTTCAAGTTGATGAGGTGAGACATCTTAATTGACTCGGGGAAGCTGTGGCTATAGTCTGTTGCTATTGAAATAACGGAACAGTTACATAATCATTCTTTCTGAATGATGCCTTCAGCCTGAACTTCAGAGGTGCATTAAATTTACAGAGAATATCGGATACAAGGATTGTTTATAAAGCTTGGATTGAGTGCGATAAGTTCTACTATGGTCCTGGATGTGCCAAGTTTTGTCAAGCAAATGATGCAAAGTAAGTGGTTCATTATGCTTCGCAACCCTTTCGCCGAAACTGAACACTGAATTGGGATAATCATGCGATTACCTCAAATTTGATTGTGAGAATTATACCAACCTGTATTTTTTGTTTTTTATATACTTGATCATATGCGGTCACAGACTCATCATGGTAACCAATGGTTTTTTGCAGTTTCCATTTCTACTGTTCGTCGGAAGGCGAACGACTATGTGAGAATGGCTGGTCGGGTCCAAATTGCGATGATCCTGTGTGCCCGAATGGTTGTGGCAATGGGACATGCATAGCTCCTGGCGTGTGTCGGTAAGAATCGAAAATTTTATCTCGCAATTTGCACTCATTCAGCCGACCAGCAGCACAGACTAAAGTGTAGTCAAAATGCTACTGGAAAGCATGGTAGTAAAGGCTTACAGCAGTAAGGCTTTCAAATGTTACCACGAAATTTCTGCTGCTCATGCACGCGAGTACAGCCAAGATTTCTCTACGCAATTCCATCATAATAAGTCAATTTTACAATGTTACCGTATGCCATCGGTCAGTTTCCTTCACAAGCAAATATCGCTCTGTATTTGAGTGGGTGCATGATTCCGTTCCTCTTCTGGCTGCGGTGCTTTACTTGTATTGAAAAAAGACTCATGAGGATAAAAAATCACTCACACCTGGTGCTGCTAATGATCTCCCGAAAGATTTCATATTCATTATGTAATTGCGCCTCTGTTTTTGAACTTCAAAGAGTTTGCCCGCAACCTTGAATTTTGAACGGATGAAATTAATCAAGCTAAGTATGATATACTGATATGTCTAAAGAATCTGCCTGTCAGTCTAATGACCGTTATAGTGACCTCACATATGATGATGATCTATTGCGTTTGCTTAGAGCTAAGCGACTGTGGAATGCTTGCATTTCTGCTACTCTCAATGGCATTTTTTGCCGAAGTACCCGCAAACCAAATACTTCACCTTATTCTTTCCGCGAATCCATCCTTGTTCATATGCCAAGGGAAATCCACACACTCAACATCATTTTATCATTTCAGTTGTCGAAGAGGATGGCAAGGTGTTACATGTAATCAGTGTCAGGTATTAGAGGGCTGTAAACATGGTTACTGTGCTGATGCAAATCAGTGCATTTGTGAGAAGAACTGGGGTGGAACATTTTGTGACAGGTTGGATATTGTTGGATATTCATTTCGAGATAATTCTTGTTATCGGATACGACTCTTCCAATTGTTACGATCAGCAACCATTTTGGCCACTGTCTCGCAATCCGCGAAATCATATCCTGGTGAAGTAAAGATAAATCAGTGATCGAATGTGCAGCCATCAAACCGTATTTTATTGATATCCACTCGAACATGTGAGAAGTTGTCTCATAACTCCTGCAATTAATGACATTCCATTTTCAACTGTTTGTTTCAGGGATCTCGATTATTGCTATCATAATTCACCGTGTAAAAATGGTGGTAAATGCTCCAGCGGTGGTCTTCAGGATTTCTACTACTGCAATTGTACAGCCGGTTATGCGGGAAAGAATTGCGAATTGAAGGTATAATATGGAATGTGTTAGAGTTGAGGTTGAATTCAGTAGCGAATTCATCAAAACAGTCGTAATGGACTGTGAGTAAATCACATACGAGCGTCGAAATGTCTAGAATGTTGGCGAGTAATTAACAACTAATAGCTGTGTGTTGCAAAACATAATTAATGTTGACCTCACGATGAATCGTGTCAACAATCAACAGGCTCATCATCAATTAGTAGCAAATTTTGCGTTGCGTAACAGCAGATTGCTGCAACAAATTACTGAAATTCATTTGCTCGCAAGTAATTATCGCATTTAAATCTGTCAAACGAATTGCAACGCAGCGAATTATTTCGCCGCTTAAATCTGCGATTTATTTAATTTGTTGCGATTATTGGACAAGGAAGATTAACATGGTTGTTTTTAAGAAAATGAACATTTGAGTGATATTTTCTGATAATTTGTATGTTCCATGTCAGTTTTTTGATCAATGCGAAAGGTTAGATGCTTTTGGCTATCAGTTTGGTGGCACTGAAGAGGTGTGAAATAACCGCGGCTCGAGAAATTTCACTGACTGCATTTTGCAGCTAAGTGTGGGCCGATGCGCGAGCGTCGACTGCGGTAAATTTGGTAAATGCATCGCAAACGGTTTAACAGTGGAGTGCCGATGTGATCCCAATCATTACGGTCATCGATGTGAACTCACCGTGAGAATACCTGCAGTGGTTCGCGAAAGTTAGTTTTGGAATATCGTTTCGAAATTGTAACCGAATAACTTCTAACTAAACACTCATTTGCTTGATGAATAACCATAAATGCCAGCAAAATGGTTCCTCGTGAAGCATCTAAAGATCACTGCGTTAAGTAATGAGAACACACGGTCGTATTTATTTAGTCCTAATTCAGATTTTATTCTTCAATTTCAAAACATGTGGGAACTAACGATTAGAGAAAATCTCTATTTCCTCTGAGTGAGAGCCGAAATGCTTCATTACAAATAACCCTGAAACAATATTTATACAGATGCCGTTTCGTCGGAAATTGTAGATGGTGAACTTTTAGAATTATCATCAAACTCAGTGGAGAGCGTTTGCAAACTGTCCGAAGACGACTTCATTCCGTCTGGCTTCACGTGGACAACATTCGATTGCCGACAATGTGCCTGCTCCAATGTATGTGATTTAATTGACGGTTACTTTTACAAACTCCGCAGGCTGACATAAGAAATGTTTAATGTGAGAGCCACTGCGCGCTGAAATATTGAGCATAACAGTTCTATGGTGACACTTTGAATAGCTTCAACCTCACTAGCTTTCTTTTCATTAGGTGATTAGACTAACGATAAGATGCATTTTAATCTCGATATTTGGGCATAAACAGAGATTAAAGTTTATATTGCAGGGTTTGATCAGTTGCACTGAACGAAAATGTGAATCACGTGATTGTCTCAATAATGATCCGTCAACGGGTCAACCGATTCAGTGTCCTAGAAATCAGGTATACATCTAATTATCATAAGAAATAGAAGTGCCCAACATCTCGTTGCCACAACCATGCAAAATTCATTTTGAATTCTTATGCTCAGTGAATACATCGAAACATTTGCCATCTAGCGAAGTTCATTTCACATACTAGACAGCAATGGAATTAGTTCGGTTCGATGATTTTCTGTTGTGTGTTCCTTCAGAATGTCCAAATTTGTATGAGTGATGGTATCTATCTCATGCATTCATGTAAAAGACGTTGTGTCTCATCACTAGCAGGAGGTGTCATAGAATTGCTCTTGATTATGATCACATTCAGCATTGCTCATTGACTCGTGAAGGAGACTGTCTGCGAGGTCCGTGTGCCTTCCCTCGAGGACACTGTCTGTCGTGGTCTCAAACTCACAAAGGCATGAGCAAAGCGGTATGTCGACAACGCATTCTCGACGGTCGTAGAAATGCGTTCGGATGTGCGAGTATAATTGTTGAATTCGATTTGGACAAATTACCAACGGTAATCATCGTTATTAAGTTGGTGCTGTCCATTGAATTTGCACCCGTTGATGCTTCAAGGATAACACATACTCTTCCGTAGTGCTTGAGTCCAAAATTGCCCTGAAAAGCAGTGTAAAGGATGGCAATATCCTGAAACTATGATGCTCATCATACCGCGTGAGTTATCGTCAACAATTTTCAGGGAACTGCAGTCGAGGATGTCTGTCACCACTTATTAATCACTGTAATCGCGAGTAATATGCAGGATGTTGGTTTCGATTGTAATAGGCGAGGCAAGGCTGAAGTTGATATAGAAATTGTGAGTGATCGATCAGTTTTACAGCACTTAATTTGAATTTTACATCAATTAAACTTTTAATTGTCATTGACAATGTAGAACGCACCGTAACACTAGCAAGTAATATTCACCTAGCGATTTGATGGTCTTATCGTTCGATTTGCTGTCAAAATTTTGTGGCCAGATGATGATATCGTAATGAAAGTACTGAGTGATAAAAGGCACTGAGCTGCAGTTTAAATCTGCGATAGCTAAATAGAATTCTGTTGAATAGGTATCGCTGAAGCTGACATCGGATGTGACGATGGTAAAGGATTTTTTGAGAAATCGTCTGCGAGATCGTCTAACATCAAGTGCTGTGCTGGATGCGATTATGCGGGTCGGTGAGTACGGTCTGAACGAACAAATCGTATGGGAGCGACACCCTTTACAAGAAGCAACTAGTAAGATATAACCATATTTGTTACTATCATATTACCATGTTAATTACCACAAGTAATATTACCATATTATAATATTACCAAATTAATCATTATATTATTATATTACATTACTATTATTATTATATTAATACTACCAAAATAAAAAAATTACCAAATATAATAATATTACCATATTACCATATTATCACTATATTACCATATATTACCATAAGATATTACCATATAATACCATATTTGTCAATCCCCCGAATGCCATATTATGACAATTCGTTGCAATTCTTCTGCTGCACCATGCGAGTGTTTTTCGAATCACAGCCAACTGCCAAACAAAGCAAACTGCGAATACTAAAAATAATTGCGAAAATGATTGACAAATATCTCCTAGTGTTTTCAATAGTTCGGCGTTCGGATCTTATAAGGTTGAGTGATTTCAAAGAAGTCTCAAGGGATAAGTGAATTTATGGACTATTTTGATGGGACTGTGTACTGTAACGTCAATAAAGTTAAATTACGTTGCTTAAAATATCTTAATGACAAACCTGGAAGCAGTATAGGAATTCGCTTCCTCTAATGAACAAAACTGAGTTGTGTCTATGCAATGGTGTGTGATGCATAACTGATGAAAATAAATTTGAATTTTTTAGGAGTTCAAAATTTCTAATGTTCAAACTTCTTTCGTGACTATCTTTCATGAATTTGTTGTTGAAAATGGATGCTTGTTATTGAGGAATTGTCGCCTGTTTCTAAAATAGGGCCACTTTGGATTTTTTTCGGTTTTTCATTCGACTCGTTAATAATATTACTATCCAACATGCCATCCCCATTCTTAAAACTGCCTAAGTCTTGCGAATACAATAGTGCTTAATTGAATTTGCACCTAACTGGGCAATAATTGAATTCAGTAGAATTCTCATCTGGCACTTGCAGTGGTCAATTTCGTGTTGCGTTTCTCATTCTTTTTGCTCATTTATTGCTAATGAATTCGTTCCTTGTGCTTCCCTTCAATCAACCGCCGTTAGAATTCAATGCTTTCTGATAGTGAGCCTAATTAACGCAATTCTCCATACTTCTAGTTCACATTTAATGAAAGCATCGAACGCTATCTATCGTTCGATGCTTTTGCATCCATAATGGAATAAGCTGCAAAAAAATGATCTTCAATGTCTTCGAGAAGTCCTTCTGACTGCAATCTTTTCAATTCCCTTCACAACATTCCAATGCTACGTTACCAATGGTTGTCTCTGATTATCTCACATCACTGAGCAAACTCAGCATACGTTTTTTGACCGAACATCTGACATACTCGTTAGGATCGATTATTTTAACGAATGGAAATTCAGAACGGTTAATTTAATTTAGTTAGCCATCTCTAGGATTTCTGGAGAATGCATCCGATCAATTTTTAGCTGTTGACAACCTGTAAATGGATTTGTTTTCCAGGCGTTCAGAAAGAGAGTGTGGACTGGCTGAGCACAAAACGCATGTTAACTGCGATCATTTGTTTGATGTTATTGATCGTCATTATTCTCCTGAACATATGCATCCTCAAATATCCGGGTTCATGTTTTCGTAAGCAACGCGATGGTATCAGTCAGGTGGAAATGACTGATTCTGCCCAACGCGTCTACTCAACACAACCAATCATTCGTAGCGATAAACGCCATCGTCACTCACGAGATCGAACATCCACAGTCAGTCAAGACAACTGCGCCAGTAGTTTGCCATTCTTACAGTACAATTTACGTGAGTCTTATCTTCTTTTAACAAATCGTCGTCACATGTACATTTGATGGATGGGTGCCACTTATTGATACTAATGAATTTCTGTTTCATACTTAAATCAGAATGCATTGAATTTCACCAATTCTACGAATTATACCTCTCAAACGTGATTCATTATTGCCTCGCCACGGAGCCATGAATAAAGCGTCGTTTTGTCCGGTATTTCGGTTCGGCAATGACATTTCTTGTGTGCTCAAGTGATGATGTTAATTTGCAGCTCGAAAGTGTTCAGTGGGATCAATGGATTCAGGTATCGCGGATAGAGAGCAAGAGGACAATGAACGTAATGCGCATCTGCTGAGTGCTCATTTCGACGAGAACAGCTCCTCGTCGTGTGACGCGGCGATTCGCTGGCCGTATCGATCCGAGCTGCACGAACAAAGTCCAAGAGGATCGCTGTCACGAACTCGATTCTCAAGCTGTATCGACACGAAAGCGAACAATGTCTATTTAACCACCGAATACGCTCCAACAAGCAAAGACGTGCCTTCAGAATCGAATATATAAAATTTATTGAAGAACCGTGTGTTTACCATACTTTGTTGCTATTGTGATGAATGTTTGGTACAGAAGGCGGCACGGCACATCTTAATGGATCGTTTTCAACGTTTTCATTTGTGATTGTCGCGTAGCGATGCAATTTTCCATGCGGAAAGTCGTGCAGCTTATCAAAATCTATCAAACTATTAGGGCACCTTAATACCGGAAAGTGCGGGCATCTGCGGGCTTTAGAAGACTTTTTCAACTGATGAGCTTTTCTTGCGGTTACATGTCGTTATCTGATTCGGAAACGTTGTTCTCGATTCATTTGCCGTATGTATCAATCGCTGTCGTCACATTTCACGAACGAGGTCATTTTGAATTGTATATCGCAAACATACATCTATTATCATTTCTTCTCATCGAGTTACTACTATTTATTTCCGAAACTGTCAACACTGAACGCAATTAAACGTTTTCTGACTGTGTTCAGTCAGTCAGTAATCTGATCACTCAATTCTGTTACTGTATTTATTCATTTATGCATTTTTTTCTTCAGTAATGCTCTGTTGCATTCGATCTGGTCGAATTATGATTCGGTTCAAACGAAAACATCTCACAGTCTATTCATTTTACACTTCAACCATATTTATCCTCTGTTAATGAATTTTTTGCAATATTTTGCTTGAGAAATGATAAGATTAGCTGAACAAATCCGCATATTGCTGTTTAAATGTGGATGATTAGTATTTTATGAAGTTAAGCGAGAAGCTGAGAATAGATTCAGGCATTCGGAAAAGGCGAATAAGCAAAAAATTTGTTGTAATATTCAATAGATGATAGTCTGCAAAAAATGATGGATTCTCTTGCATTTATCTGATTGTCAGTCTGTGTGTGTGCTGTTGGTCTGCTCCGAATCATTTCATGTATATATGAACTATTTTTACGTTTTTTTTTCATTTTTTTTCCAAACGAATCGTTCTATTGTTGAAGTTGTTTTTGCGGTCGGTATATTATTTAGCATTTCATATTGTAGTCTCTGAGGACATGGCTGGTAGACTTACGGCTGCCCTAAATTGGTTTCGTCTACGAAAATTAAAAATAAAACCATTGATCAGTATTATATCGCATTCCATATCAATGATGGTTTATACTGCTAGAAGGAGATCTTTGATTTCGATAAGAGTAAGCCTCAAAGCTATGGATTAGCATCGACAAGTATTGCTGGACAGCTGCATTCAGAAATCGGATACGTCAGCATAACAGTGCAGCAATGGAACAGTGTTAGAAGTCCTTCTGCATTGTAATTCATTCTACGCCCCATGATCCCGGGGTAAGTCTCACACTAAATCTCAAACTTGGCCCTAAGCTCAGCCTTAGCCTAAGACAAAGCACTAAGTAATCCTATTCCATGCTGGTCCGTCGAATAATATCACTCACTCTGATCGTGCATGTGTGCGTGGTTTATAGCTGATAAAATTTTTATAGTCTTGAAGGATATCTTCCCAGATCATAGACCTTTCTTAGATACATCTCTTCATAGATCTTTCAATGGTGACATTTCGTTGGCGCTGCTCCTGAAGGAACGGGTAGATTCTGTACTTCACTGTTTGACTGCATATGATGCTGGAAAATTTCCACTAGTTTCAAGAAAATTCATTCATCAAAAATGGTCACTTACAAGGAAGCAGAAAAAAAACAACAATATAAAATGAGTATTATACAACAAATACATTGAACGAACAAATCAAAATAACATGGCAAAACATGATGAACACATTTCAATTATAATACATATCACAGGTAGACTTGAATAACTGGAAACGTGCAGCATTAATGCGTGAAAACTTTTAGATATTCATTCGAGCATGTTCTACAGGCCTGTTTGGCTGCAACTGCACTACAACGGAGTTTATTTTTTCGCTTAGTTGTTTGCAAAATTCCCTTCAAATTGTTCAAATCGATTAGGAATTCGGACGGGAAATATTCACGCAGTTGATGCTTCTTGATACTTCACGATAAAGGTTGTAGGATCACATTACCATCCAGTTGATTTAGGAAAACATTTCTAAACAATGCACACAAAATCGGAAGTGAACAAGGGCATTGTTCGTTCAGGAATACTGCTGAGAGTATCGTTCGCCGAGTTCCGATGATCCAATCCACTTCTTGAATGCACGCAAATGACGAGACGTTCGTTGTTTGGAGATTTGTGGATCGCACGTTGCCGATGCGAGATGTTTGCCAGACAGCAGTATGACCCGAAACAGGTGGACATCCCGCAGTGAGAATATCGTTTCCACATCAACTGCATAATCGCGCATTCGTGACAGCGCCGGAAAGTCTTTTTCCGTGACACGTAGCGAAAACTGAAACATCCAAAATCATTTTTTGCTAAATTCTTCGTAGAATTGCCTTTCATCGATCAAAATATATGTTCAGTGCAAAATTCTGCTACCCATTTGAACACAAGCGATAGTTTTTAACGAAGAGATATCTTTCATTTCACAAATAGAAACGATTCGTTTCAATCAGATACATCCAGCTGGTTCAACAATGCACTGGAATTGGAAAATACGAAACACAATACGCATCAGTATTTGTTTGCTTTAGAGATTATTTTTGTGCCAATCGCCGACCTCTTTTAATCGAGGAAAGAAGCTGTTGAGATGATCTTGCTTAATGCATTGCACATGAACTGAATCTTCTGTATCACCGCCGTCCAGTGTTCTCAAATAGCACTGAAATGCGAACCAACGGGATAAGTCCATACTGGACAGTCCAGCAATCACTAGCTCGGCTATTGAGACATCCATCTAAAAACTGATCGTTAATAGGATTGCCACATTGGGTCGCCTCAACAAGTCGCACTCTATCAGCTGTTAAACAGCGGCAATCTTTCGGCTATTCGGTTTTTTTCAACAGCTTATCGGGGAGTATTTATGCTGACTCCAAATCTAGCTATTGACAATATGTTTTGTCATTCTAAATGCTAAATTCTTGCAAGTGGATGCGACTGTTTAACATCTTTTTCGTTGAATATCAGCACTGAAATGAAATTTTGAATTTAATGCCATTCAGTGCAAATTGTCGACGTGTCTGACATGAAAAACCGAAGCAGTGCAAACAAATCAGTCACCAGAACGGTTTGTGCAGATTTTGCGAACAGCTGAATGGCAACAAATAATCGCGTCACATCTCTTGACGACCACTTCTCATTCACAATTATCGTCACGTTATGTGAGTCGAGCTGCATGAGCAGCTGTGCTGCTCGGTGACGATAGAATATACCTGAAAGTATTCCATAGCTCTGTGATAGAAGTCACTCTCAAGAATATTACTCAGTCAACTACAAGCAAGGCTGAATAATGATCAACTTTCATAGGCACATTCGCAATATTCCAGTTCAAGACGGTTAACGAGGCTATAAGTGTGAATTTCTGAAAAGTGGCAAGAACACAGTAGGATTCAACAAATATATTTTCATCTAGTAGCCTTCGCTAACTAATTCTCGAGAGTGCCACAGGTCGTTCGATGCTTTTCTATTGCCATTTCAAGCGTTTATTTAGATGTTTTGCATTTTGAGTTCACAGAGACCAAAATACTCAGCTGAACATAACAATGCTTACAATCAGCAATAAAGATGCTTATTCGTTATTTCTGCTTCCACGAGAGTTCAGTATTGTTATGAATGTGAAACAACTGAATCGTTTGAGCTAGCCTAAGCATGATCGACAAAATATAGGCGACCAATGGACATTTAGACGCGAAAAATGTGTCAATTGTTGTCAACACCAACATCTCGACAACAATATCATTCATCCGTTACGTTTCCTATTACATTCGATGATTGGCGCAGAAAAGTGAAAGTCAACTCGAATCTTTCGCTTACGAGTGGACAACACAAATTTATTTCGCTTCACTGAACGGAGCACATGTTACTTAATGAAATTGCTTGAGATTGTTCGATACACAATGTATTTTTTTCCGTTCACAAACTGATCATTACGGATGAAGCGATTCGGTTGTCAAATTTAACGAGTTGTGAATGAAGTCGAAGGCTCTACTCCGAAACGAACCATGAGTGTCTTGTGGATGTGCCAGAACAGCACTGATATCCATTCTGTAAACATCCAAATATAGAACATTCTCGAGACGTTCATCGACCAAACGTTTGAATTGCTTACTAACACGTCGCCAACTGATCAAGTCGAATGGTGACGTGTAGTCAAATACAACTGACCTATAAACAATGTAATTAACTTCTATAAATACTCAAACACATACTCATTTTGAGTGTTTTGCACGAGTGCATACACAATAATTAAAAACTCAAAACCGCAATCATTCTTCTCAAAATCATTTTTTCGCTGCAAATTCATCCAAAAAACACTTTCTATAAACTTTTTGTAGCGATTACTTTATGTGAATAGCATTAAGCGCTAATCAGTTGCTGTTCGCCCGATTGTATCGCGTCAACGAGCAAAAAGTGAACTTCAAAGACTGGCGAGCGCTTTTGCATTCTATTCGATGAATCATAACGATGTTCAAGGTAAAAGCGTTGAAATAAGTACGAGACACATTCGATTTGCATAGAATGAAATCAACGAAATCAGAGTGAAGACGTTACCAGAACGTATCCGGTAGAATTAACTCTTCTTTTTCACTCTGCGATCGTTTCCGACTTTTAAGCGAAAGTAACGATGATTCATGAACGAGTTTACGCTGTAGCCGGTGAACATTCTGACCAACGAACTCCCTTAACGAAGGCATCTGAAAGCACCGACAACAATAGTGATTTCAGCAATTTACTCTGCGAAAACATTTAAAAGTCATCGAATTTTGCCTCATCTCAGTTCATCTCAAAACCACGAATTGTGAGTGATCGCCATTGTATAAATGCGCGAAATGAACTGGACTACTTTCACTGAGGAGGTTACACCACTATTAGAGTAAATGTAAATATGCGAAAATTCATTAAACTTAATGATTATTGCGATGAAGTAAAAGAAAGAAGTATCATTTCTTAGAAATTTATCTACTCAGTTATTCATTTTACTTGTGATTCACGATAGCTCTGGTTAGCTGTCTGCACGCACAAAACTTCTCAATAATATCCGACTAATCCACATAATTCATTTGAACGCACATAACCACTCAATTTTCTAGGATCATATGAGACTGCTGCTGCTGCTGATAAATGAATTCAATTAAATTTTTATGTTGAGATCGCTCAAGACGTTAGATTAGCTTTATGATAGCTAATCGTACGTATGTCGTCCATATGGTTGTGCACAATGTGTTTTTTGAGTTAGTTAGTTATTAAAAGAGACGGCAATGAAGCATTCGTAATTACATTCATAATTCACTTGGTTTCGTCGATGAGCCACACAGTCATTCACAAATGTCTGAATTTGTGCAATAGGGCACCATACAGAACGCTTTCACGTGCAGCTCTCGAAAATTTTGATTGATGAAACGACACTTTGGGCTGGCAAAATCCACACCCAGAACACCTCACTGAAATCAATGAAAAGCAAATTGGGTCTTCACATCTCACAACGAGGATCATCTCATCGTCAGAGCACAGCAAAATGATCGTCGACTTTAAACTATCAGGCTGAACACTTTCATGAAGTGAGGCGCATCTCGAACGTATTGGTAACGTATTGAGGAAAGCGTCACGAAACACCAATACCATAAGCATGATCTGGCGCTATCGAAGATAAACACAGAAAATCCAGAACAGTCAAAAGCGTCTTAAAGCGTCATCGTCTTAATCAGTCAAAAGCGATTCTTACTCTTACAATCAGACAAATTCTAGACTGAACTAGATTAGTTAGAAGAGCCGTCCCAACGATTCGGCCGGTGCAAACCCTTGAAGTGTCCTTAGGATGTTGGGAGAATGCCGCACATTCTGCTCCTACGATTCGATAACTGAATATTTCATTTAATTGCTTTTTGTTCATAGTGCTACGAGCAGATGAAAAAATTCTAGTCAGTGAACTTTTTTCTCAACTAATCGCATCAAAAAACGTTCAAATTAATGGAATATTACAGCTTGAGTACGTGCAAATTCACCACATTCGTCATAAAACATTAATGTGGCAAGCGCGTTATCACTAATGAAACAAAACTTCGTCTTAAATCATTAAAAGTAATGATGATGCAAGGGAATGCGGAGGCACTCATTATAAATCTTAGAATGCACAATAACGAGCAATGACGTTGACTGATTAGTTTTCGTGGCAGCAGCAACAGTAAACGTTTGCATTTGCCTCATCAACTGAATACGTGAAATATTTTCGTAAAAATATCATCAAACTGCTTTCAACTATACATCGAAACTCGCAGCTAACCACAACGACCGCATGCTGCTATAACAGTTGAACATAACGCAAGCAGAACATAAATAGCATCGAAAAAATGTTTCATTCAATTCTGCTGATGCGTGAATTGTTCGAAAAATACCATGAATGAAGAGACCAATGGATAATCTGAACAGATGAATGTTTCAAAATGTTCCAGTAGTGGATTGACACTCTTCGATGTTTCTGAGCCACAATGCTACTCAAAAGGTGCACCGGAAAGTTTCATCGCTGGTTAGGTTAAAAATAATGACTGATGAGTGATTTCTTCGAAGAAGGGATTCCTCGAAGAAGTGATTTTACATTTCAACATTCAATTCGCCCCTACAGTTAATCCAGAGCAATCAGCGTACGCAGGTCTGATTATTCACTATAATGCTAAAACATCAAAGATCAAGTCAATAATTTAGGAGGTGATTAAACGGATAATAATGAGACGAATGCGACTATGTTGATAAGAATAAGAAAACCATTAATGTGACGGCACATTTGATGGTTGGTCGACGAAGATAAGTAAGTACAACGAAATGCTGCCAGAGAATTCCCAAACTCCACCAAAAATGCTGTCTTCGTATAATTGTGCCAGCCTAATCGAACGCTCAACACAAACTAAGTCTCTTTAAGTAAACGAACCTAAGCTTCAGCTAAATCTATTTATCCGCATATGAGCTGTGTAAGAAGTAATTAAATGCAATAAATCACCACCGCCTACAAATATGCGTTTGCCATGTCCAAAGGCCGAAGGAAGCGAGAACCTTTTCTGAATAACCAAGGACAATGAACAGTTGAAATTGAGAGCTAGAATTAAAAGTCGCCTGAGTTATTAAAGATTTAGGAGTTGGCTAGACCAATTATTTCACATGAATTAACAACCGACAACCAGACATTTTAAGTGCAACTATAAGCTCGTCGGAACTCTAAATCACTCAGTCCTTTTCACATTAACAGATAAAAGATGTTGAAATTTCATTAACTGACAAGAAAATCCTAATGACCTCAATACCATATGAACAATGGGAAGAAATCGGTTCAAACGGCAAGCAAGCCTCTGTGTTGCAACTAAGCGCCATTGTGAAACGATCATATTGTCGCGAATCGCATGATTCACGATGAAGATGATTTCATTCATTAATTTTCTCTCCCAATGAATAAGCTATGGACAGATGTTCTATCTCTTTCAAAAGCGTATTGTAAAATTTGTGTTGAATAATATAATCACTTTATCTATGTATTGAAATTTTTGTATTAAGTAATTCAAGCATCTTATGAATAAGCTTCTATCTGTACCATTCAAACGTCACTTAACCCTTGTCTTCTCCATGAATAGGTTAAATAATTTGTATTGAATATCACACTGTGCAGGTGCTCCTCCGATAGACACGTGCATTATTTGTTACGCTAATTCTCACTATAAAAGGATGATGCTTTCATTCGATAGCATCATCCGTTGCATCGTCCGTTCAATCGTGCGTCTCGTTCGTCCGTTCGGGTAAACCAATATTCCCCAGCTTCGTTATCCCTCGACTAAATCACTCAGTCGCTCGATTTCGTTTCAATCTCCCGTTATCCCTCGACCAAATCACTCAGTCGCTCGATTTCGTTTCAATCTCCCGTTATCCCTCGACCAAATCACTCAGTCGCTCGATTTCGTTTCAATCTCCCGTTATCCCTCGACTAAATCACTCAATCGCTCAAGTCATTTTTTTCGCTGATTATTGTTTATTTGCTGCCTGTTGCTCATCATAAATATTCATTACGTTGTAAATAGCGGTTCACATTCAAATACCACTAGACGCCTATCTTCAATCAATATAACCGCCGCTAGTTACAACACATATCGTGTAAGCTAAACTCATCAGACCTGCTAGACTGACCAGACGTGTAAGCTAGACCGACGTAATGAACTTAAATTATGGATGATATGCTGTGCGCAATTTTTAATTTTCATTCTGTGCTTCGTAGCATAATCAGCCCTTCTTATGCATAATCGAAGTGACGAATCTTCAAGCAAGTAGAAAAAACCTATTACGCTCATGTCATTCCACTAAACCTCTTTAGATTATCAGCAGGCGTTTGAGGCAGCAATACTTTTTGTGGAATCCAAACTACATATCAAAAGTGCTTGAACGTTCTCACTATGATCGCACGGAAAATGAGTACGTCAAGTGAATCACATGGTTCATCATAAATACTGATGTTCGGCGAATAGTTTACCAAAAACAGAAACTTTTCAAATGTATCATACTACCAATTAACAAACTATTGACAATCAAGAACACAATACGTTACGGATGAGTTAATTCGGGTTCTTCTGTAGATACTCTAAATTGAACTGAATGAACGAAATGAACTGAGGAAAACGGATTGCCATGAGACAAGCGATGAACAGACATTGTTTCAGTGACGCAACGAACTCTAATTTGTAAAAACTGGATTGCCCTCTTCAAACGAAAAATTTCTTTCACTTGATTCACTGTCACTCATATGCTTAACCGCAATCGACGTCAGTTGTTGTATCGTTGCACTAATGGACAAACAGTTGAGGAGTTGTTAGAGATGATAGGCGATGAGATCCGGATGTGTTTCGATGACTACTGTAACATCAGCGTAAACATCTTATTGTTAGCACTCTCTGATTGCTTTGATTATTGTTAGCACTTCATTCATAAGATTCGTTATTGTTCAATTGATTCCGCTGTGTTCGATCTGTATCTCCAAAAATTGTGAAATTCCTGTTCTGGTGGCATAGTTTATTTGGCTATAGGAGATCATCTGCATTGAAAGTGAAAGCACACAAAAGATAATGCAACGAATTGAGTTTTAGTGTCAACGTGTTCATTTCCGTTGTTATCCTCGTTCAGTCAGGTCAATCAATCAGCTTTGTTGGTTCATCAAACTTCCATTGAGCCGACCGAGCCCACTGCGTGAACATAAACTGCGTTCGGATAGCAATAAGCTAGATGAATGCGATGTAATCACAATGGCAATCGCAACAAAGCAACAAAAATCACGGCAGATGAGCCTGACGTCGATAAAACGCCATGTGCGCGAATGGAATGCACTTTAGAGTGTGCCTTCAACTGTTATCCTCAATCCTTGATGAGTGTTCTTTGTTTGGTTTCGTGAAAGACGCATTTGATTTCATTCGAACATCCGATCGCTCTGGTGAACTATCATTTGGCACGACTAATACGAAATATTAACTTCCTCGATGATATCAAGCATCATTAGAGAGCGTTTTTGGACAGTCCAGAAAATAATCTATCCTAGTGCCCAAAATCAGTCAGTATGTTTCTGGTTCATTTGCATAATTGTTATTTGTATAGTCCGAACATCAACATGAGTTGTCGCTTAGAAAACTTGGAAATTGACCATATCAACTGCAACAGATTACTTGTCGGTCAGAATGAGTGATAATATGATCAAAATTGATCTGCAGTTGGGAGGAGTTACGATCAGCTTAAGGGACGAACGGATCCTAATTTTAGAGTGTTATCATCTGAAGAGATTCCGCATGACACGAAAGTGATTTAGAACGTCAGTCAAACTTCAGCACCACCATCAGCAGTTGCCGGAAATCGTATTTTTTCGGATGTTCGGATGAAAAAAAAGTTTTTTTCTGGGTTTAGAAGTGCCTCAATCTTGCAGCAATACGCCTCTTCTCATCAATTACACCAGTGATTTATTGTTGTTTTGGACAAAATGCTTTCTTCCATAATTTTTTTCCTTAAATATCAGATCAGCTGATTAAATTGACGTTCTCTCTATTCGCCGCTCCGTTTGCAAAAACATAGTTCATGCAGAAGGAAAAGTATATATCTTTCAGATAATCCACTAGCAAAGGCTAGTTGGATTTATCAATGACGTTCATTTGAAATACACGAGAATTGTTTATCCATTGGGATTAGAAGCTTGAGGAAATGCACAAAAAAATTGATCTAAGTACCTATAAACTTTAAAATGGAACTACAAATCACTAGCGCTTAGCTAATTGCACGGAACAACCCTTCTATAATTGCAGTTTTTCATTATGAGCATAATGCTTACTAGGAGATTTTCAAATTTAAAAGTAACCGAAACAAGTGATCGATTGCTTCTATATGTGCTCTCCTGTAGAAGTGCATCTCAAAATCCCCATTCCGTACTCGTTCGAGATTTAGAAGCAAACCATCTCAATGAGATGAATTCATTTAGCTGGAGCGTCTTGAGATTCTATGATTCATTGAAATGTGTTTACACAGCAAAAAATAATCTCTGCCGATTTCCTATTGCTTCTTTGGATGCATCAACTAGTTGTTCACGGTGATACTCAAGGCGTATAGTAGTAATCAGTTGATTCGCTGAATTGCCACACAGACGTATTCACACATCAACACTCGTTTTTCTTCTCTCCAATCAAGACGAGTTCAATTGCATCGTTAGCTCAATCAATTCGTTAGGGATATTAATAATCAGCTGAGTGAAACGTGAACAACATTAGTACTGAGAAAATGGCATAGATTATTTTTGTTACCTCAACAAAAATGTTCCGAAATTGTATACTGGTGGTTTGTTTGGCTGTATGAAGCGATTGACGAAGCGAGACGAACGGCTGCTGCTTAGTGGGTGCACTTGGAACTGAACTATTCATTCATCAATATGAAAATGCGTCTTGATTTCGGCGTTTATTTCCACTGCAATTATAAGTTAAATCAATCGCATACGAACGAGTAAATCTCATTTCGCACAGAAATTTACAAAAAAAACGTCAAAGAAACAACAATGGCGAAGCTACTACGGTCGGATATCAACAATATTCGATCAGTTATCAATTGCAAAGTGACGAAGCAATAGTGCTGAGTGGAGCATAAACAGTGAAATTTATTGTTGTAAATGTATAAACAAACTTAATGACGTTCGTACGGAGGAAAACGTTGGGAGAATCGGTTGTTTCGATAGGATATTTGAGAATAGCAATGATTTGGTAATAAAAGCGAAAATATAACGTTACGCAATAAAGCGCGACAAAGTAATGATCGCTCCTTCGTCTAGTGCCCAACAGGTTCTTGAGCTTACCACACGATGCTTACGATTAATTCTATCAAATCTACTGATACAAATACTCTTGATGAAATTTAGCAATCGATCACATCATTATTCGCCAACTCACTCGAAGCGATTCTGTGAACATAAACCGAGCGAATCAAGAAAATTCTTCCATTAAGAGATTTTATTAGTTAAGTAGTTCCATGAAGAGATTTAATCGAATAACTGTTTTTCACTCAGTTTAGATAGTAGAGACTGAAAAATTTCAAACATAATGTTGGGTATCTGCAAACAGATTGCAAGTTGAAGCAAGGCATGCGACCGAGGCTTAAGTGCTCATAAGCAATTAGTCGCAGTTTTGAAACGAAATTAATTTAGTAATCAACTAAATTGTTTTGATTTACGATCAAATTCAACTGAGGCGATTCGCGTAAACCGTGCTGAGCATTCAAGTAAATTCGATTTTACACCTTGAATTTATCAGATTCTAAAACACACAGCAAGAGAAACATCAGCAACTAGTTCTACTTCTGCGCAAATAGCCGAGTTTGACTTCCGATATGAGAAACGATGAGAATATTTTAAAAAGATGAGATTATGTATTGCAGTTAATTTAAGAGGATATCAAGAAGCCGATCTCAACGAATTGTCAACTTGCGACGATCTGGAGTAGCTGATTGAGCTACAAGAAATCACAAGTGGATCTAAGAATAACCCTTTTTTCAAACCACTTCAACCGCCCACCTTCAATCTATAGACTTGGATGGTTGAGAAAACAGTTTGATAGGGTTTGCGAGTGCATATCCTGACTGAACATACGAAACATCCAGCTCTCCTCAGTGTACTGATCAGATTTTTCTTAGCAATCTGATCCAGAACTATTAGAATAGCTCTCAAAAGCGATCACGTACAAAGAGATTGAAAAAGTTGACTTTGAAAAAAACATGCGAATAATATGATAATATAAGGAATTCTTGAGATAAAATACACTTTCGATACACTTTGCGCTGGAAAAAAATGAAAGCACGAGGTATTTGTTGGCATGAGAATACATCTCAATTGTTCACAATCAGTTGTTTTTACAGGTGAATTCGCGTGGATTTACAAATGCAAATCCATGTTTTTAGGCAGAATCAATCACGTAAATGAAATATCAATGAAAGAATATTGGCTGTCACTAGCGGAAGTATTAGCCAGCGATATTAGCGATAAGTGTTAAACACTCAACGAATATATCACGTCACAAAAAGATACATTCACGGGAAGGCTGCTCAGCAGTGATCAAAAATGAAAGGAAGTCACAAATGTTTTCAGGATGGACGGATTTTTTGAGTTGATGTCATCAAATTATGACATGTTTGCGGCAATGCTTCTACGAAAAGGTTCCTCATTCGCAGATCGTTGTAATGAGTTTAGTTTCGATACGATAGACTTACTCAAGAATATAAAATTAATGAGTGCAGGATTCCAGCTGGTTCATTCAGATCCTATCCTTGTCCACTTTACTCACCACTGTTGACTCGACAAGGAATTGCAACTAAAGAGCAGTGAAATACAGAATTAAGCGAACGGTGCGTGATAGCCGCCTGAATGTCTCAATGCCATCCATAATCTACTCAGCTCATTTCCTGCCCAATACATTTCATCCAATTGGTACAATCTCCAAGTCAAATTGCTTCATTTCCTCGCAATAAATCAAAATTATTCATTCAATTACACTCAAACAGATATTATACTTAAGCGCACTATTCAATTCGAATCTATCACTAACGAATTTCCGCTATAAAACGTTAAACTCCTCATTCATCACACCGCACAACAGTTGACCTCATCATTTGTTCGCACCAGCCGATCCGATTATACTCTGTTTTATGAATGTACAAAGATAAGTTTTACTTCCACTGTACACTGTAAGCGTACGAGTAGGCTTTTTATACGCAACATAGTTTGTGCCAACCGCAATTATCCGGAAAGACGTAATAGATAGCCTGAAAACGATTAATCTTACAGTGGAGATTACGTGTGGAGAACCGTTCAGGAGAATGATTGATGTCAGAAGTGAACTCATAAAATTATGTGAATCCTGCAAAATTGCGACCAAGAAAGTGTGCAGAAGATAGCTGGCAACTGACGAGTAATTAGATCAGAAAATTAAGATAAAATTTAGAAATGTTCATGTAACAACCTATGAAGTGCACACATTCTACGAAACGGTTTTGTGGATTAATCACAAGTCAACACGCCAATGTTCGTGAGCTATCCTAGAACAATTCAATGAAATTTTGCATAATTAATTTTATGAGCAATTTTTATCACGCACCATTACATTGGTTTTGCAGACGAAAGCCATGAATTTATTATAAACCTCTGTCTAATTCTTCTGCTCTGTCCTGAATGAGTGTCAATGAATCAGGGTCCAGGGCAAGGTGGCCGGCCACTCTAAAGCTCTAGAGCTCAGTACACATGGAAAATCATATTTTTCGACATGAACTGCAACACATTGCAATTCCAGGAAACTAATGCTGCTGTCCAGAATGACCGTTGAACTGATGATGGTGAGCTCTGGTGGGTTTACAGCTGCTGATGTAACGCCTGACTTAATGATATATCATAAGGAGTATGCAACGAGTATTTGAGTGGAACTCATTCACTCTTGATTTGATCAGTATCCTTCTCGCGCTCTGTGAGAATATCCGAGCATAACTGAAGAAGAGTGAAGGTGCGTTCTCAATTAATCTTCAGGCAATCAAACAGACCTCCTGAGGTTTCTGGAGGAGATGTTTTACGTTTAGGCTTTACCATCACGGGGTTATAAAACATATGGATTCGATTGGATCCAAAAGGCGAATGGAAAGCCGCACAAAGCCGACCGAGATAGAGACGACACGCAAAGGACACGAGACGAATGTATTTGGTTATGAGGATTTTGATGCATTTTTGCATCATTAATGATGTGGTATTATAAATGAGTCATGCGATGACATCTTATGAATGAATACGATAACGCTGCTGAGGGCACTAATCAACTTCGACGACGATTTGCACGAGTCGGCCTAATTTATGCTTTATGTCGTGATCCCTCAAGCCATGTTCGCGTCAAGTAATGATGTCATAATTGCCAATCTCAGTTGTTGTGTTGTATGCTATCTGACACCTAAATCGGAATCAATGCTAACTAATGACTGCACTTCTTTTCAACTCACAGTTTCCTCATCATTTTTAGAGCTCTAGCTCTCCATTATGACGTCGCTTGCGAACGAATTTATTACTCGTTCCACTTGGCTTAATTCATTCTCGTGGCTTAATGCGTGCATCATCACTTCATGTTCAACTCGAATCTGCGAATACATGCGATTTGCAAATCTCACACCACTCAAAAACACCAGACACATTTTATTGTTATTGAATATTTCCAGTGAAATCTCACTTAAGACAAGAAAACTGAACAGAGATATACCTAAACGTCGTCGTGCAAACACAACGTGCAACTTTATAAGCATGGCAAAAATGTTTTCTTGGAAGTTTAAATCCTGCACTGAGAAATTCAGCGCAAATTCTGATCTATGTTTTTAGTCTCTGGCATTTCGCTCATTCATCAGCTCCTCACTCAGTTTTTGAAAAAAATGGTAGAGCGATAAAAATGCAAATAAACAATTCGTTGAAAACATCGATCTAGTAAACAGGGCGGTTGAGGAATGTTGAATATAAACTACGAACTGTAGTTTGGAGCAACGATATTGTTGTTGATATGAATGAAATTTGAAACGTCGAAACAGCGAATAATAAAATGGAATAGTTTCACAGTTTTGTGTGTTTTCACAGACTATTACATTGTGCTTCCATTCGTCTAATCCATCTACGTAAAATTGATCCGCTTGTAGCTTTCTGTTAGGAAAGTTTTATTAATTAGTTTTGCTGAATTGTGAAGAGGCTATCCTAGACAGGAAGGATTCCGCGGAACGAAAATTGAGCACAATGTTTAGTTGAGCGTAAACAGGAACACGACATTTTGATTCAGACGAGAGCCAGCCTTTTCGAAATATCACTTAACAAAGTTCATTCTAGTGCAACCGCAATAATTATGTAGATCGGTAACACGTCATTCAGTATGACAGCCCTAAATGACATTTAGCCAGGAAATTACGTGTCTAGCTGAATTATTCCTTCCAAAAAAAACTCTTTTTTCTGCCTAAAAACTAATGCAGATTCCTGGCTCAACAAAGAAGGTATTTCTAGAGTGCAAGCAGATTTTTGTAAGTGGAAGTAAAGTTGGTTCCCGATCAGACGTTCCTCCTGAGGTATCATTCAGTTTCGAACGTTTCCAATGAAAAGTCTCATAGTCAATAATTTTTTCCACTGACAATGAGGATAAAGAAACTTATCACGACAAGTTAAATGAACTGAATTCTTGTTTAGCATTGGGTGATTACAAAATGATACACAGTTGTTGACAGTGATCAAAGCAGCATAAATGTTCTCTGCGCACAACAACGTGCGAATGGTTTTTTGCCTCGTTTTTGTAAAAAGCAAAAGTGGACTGCTGAAAAATGGAATTCATCGAAAAGCGTTTCGGTTCATGGAATTGGATAATAAGGAATTGTAAAGAGTTTGTGATGATTGAGTACGACGACGAGATCATAATGGCGAAGGGATATAAGCAACATCACTTAATGAAGCCACTGGCACTTAATAAAGCATTTGAAGTGCTTATGCACTTCATATCCGTCCACCCTCAACATAACGTCAATACTAGATTAGGTTTCGTTCACGAGGCAGCCAGCAGTCATCGTCATTTCCATGCAATACCTAAGCGATGATGTTGTGATCTTCGCTCGACGTGTATGTGATGAAATAACGACAAACACGTTGTGACAGCCAGCTTCCATGCACAACGACAACCATGCTTCTTCATGCATGATGCATTAATATCCTGACACTCGCTCGTACACATGCTATGAAACGTTGGCTGCTATGCAACGAGCAAAACAGAAGTAACTAGTTGGTTGTAAGCGATTTGATGCTAGACATCTTCCCTCCTTTCTTCCCTATAGTGGAGTGAATTCGATCTTCATCGAGTTGCATTTGTCAGTTTTCTTTTCACAATTTTAATCCTAACTTCCAGCTCCGGAAAAATCTCAGCGTTCTTGAGAATATGACCAGGATTTGCTTGCTCGAAGCCCGTCAACAAAACATTGTAAGAACTACGAGGTCTGGAATGGGAAAGGAAAGATTCCTTGAAGACACCATATTAACTGCACTACTCCAGTTTCTTATAGTTACGATGATAAGCTATACTGCGGTGAGCACAAAACTCAATTCTGAATTTTCAAAATTAAATTTGTTTTCAGCATGTTGATTAAAGCGAATAATCTGCTGACGTTGATCATCCGTTATTAAAGAAGTTCAAATTTGAGTGAGAGCAAACACGCGAGATACTAATTAGTTGAGTGTTATGATGGCAACGTGATGAGTCACATACCACAATCTCAAAAATCTCGTTCGTCCATGATAAGAAAGCATTTGTCAACAAGTGATTCATTCAGATATATGTTGCCTAGATATACAATCCGGGTTGCCATGTCATAATGTACACGTGTTTGTCAACACACAAATCAATGCTTCAAGCATATTTGACTCTAGACGGAAGCACTCCGTATCGCATTTGTACATACGAAAATGGAACGTGGCTGAAAATGACAGTCTAACATGAGTCCAAAAACAATGCTTGCAAGGCAAATTGCGTTAGATCTGTGCAAAACATCGGTAGAATTGAATTGGTACGGAAAAGCAGTGTATAAAACGAATTAGTAGCAATGTTTGCGTATCGCGAAAATCATCGTTTCACAATCCAGAAGGAATTATTATTATATGTTGAAATGATGATGGCAAAACTCGGCGACGTAATGCGTTCCATCAAAACTTACATTCGTTTTATACTATTGTTGAGAAGGAGCATAAGATTTTGCTGCATACTTTTTGAATAATTCATAGTCAACATTCATTTATTTATAGAGGTGCAAACATGAGTGTATCGACAAAAAGTTTACATCGAATTCACATGAACGATGCAACAGATGCGATCGTTTTTACACACGATACTTTGAATTGAAATCTGATATTCGAGAATGTGAGCAACAGTTGTTCAGTTAATAAAGAGTATAGCCGACTCAAAATAAGTTCACTTCAGATCTCATATGTATCTAAAGATAGACACTTTTTGTAGAGAATTTTGTGAATGTTATAAAAAGAGCAGCAATTCAGCAGTCAGTTATCCCTGATAAAACTGAACAGGTCTACGGCGTTATTAGATTGTTCAGTTCGAAACTCATCATCGCTTCCAGTGTTGCTGAATGGACAGAAGTTGTTTCCTCAGAAAGTTCAAAAGGTTATCGCGAATCATGCAGCAAATCAACTCTCACAACGCCATACTTTTCCGTTTTAGAGCGAAATTGCTTCGGAAATACAAAGCATTTTGGAGCATTCAACAAAAAGCGAATTGCCGTTTTCAATAAACAGCTGCTGGTTGTTCGCATACATCTGCCATGCGGAAATAAAACGAAAAAGAAGATAATAAAGCGATACAACAAAATAAAGTTACAACTGAATGCAACTCCATTGAGAATTAGGTGTTTCTTGAAAACGTTCATCAATGATTTTTGCTTAGCCGTTGGTTTGTTGAGTCAATGGCCGTTGCTTTCGTTAGCAGATGTGAAATTGTAGTTCTTATCGTTTGCCGAAACAATTTGGTGAAAACTATAGCGAGCGTGAGAAATTGTAGAAATGTTAACTAGACATCTTGCCTACAGCTATGCTGTTTAACATGAAATAAATAAAACATTAATTATAATTCACAATAGCGCATAATCCAGTCCGTACCATGTACTGGCTCAATAGATGCATTAAAACTATCCCAAGATAACGCATATGTAACATTGGCACTTTAAATGAGCACCTTAGTTTGACTGCAGACGATACGGATGATACTTTCTGTGATTTTATGATCTTTTCAATGGGAACAACTGAAATATTCCATGGCTTTGCTCAGCATCATTATTATCACGAACATTCACTGTCAGAGAGGTTATCAGATATAACTGCTTATAAAGGTTCGATGAAAGACGATATGAATTCGAGGAACGATTAAAAGGAGACGTTGCAGTTGCCATGAACGAGGTGCTGGGGTATCAAGCGTTCGTATATCTAATCTTTCAGCATATCTACTTGTACACATAAGTGGATCATATTGACGTGGACGAAACGTTGCTAAAAGATGTCTACGATCGAGAATGAGTCCAAATGGTGTTTGTATCTCACTCGGACGCTATTATGCTTCAACGATTTTGCTTCCTCAATTTTTCCAGGCCAATAAATACAGAACAATGACATAGTGTTGCGTATGTTCAAATTATTTTCACGGATCATTCGTTTATCCGTTCTCATGAATTTCTATGCATTCACAAAAATGCATCAATTTTTTTGAATTTGAGTTTTTAAACGATCAGCATTCTCAACGGGAATTCATTTGACGCAATAATAGTCACGGTTCGTAGCTGCTGCGTTGATTTATTCAGGTTTGCTGTATAAATTCTAAGCAACGAAAGTAGCAAATCGAGCAATATCTTATCGAATATACTTATCTGTCAGGAGGAGCGTTTACATTAGAGCATAGTTTTAGAATGTGTCTCTCAGAGAGGTGTACTCAATTAATCAATTGAGTCGATTAAAATTCTCTCACGTATTCACACATACCAAAAAATGAAAACTCATCCATGCGTTGATGGGACTAGGTGGTGCCAGTCGATGGGAAATCCGAATAACTTGAGTGGAATGTTGAGAAATGCCGACCACTTTCTTTTGCCATTCTACTCTCGGGGTCAACACAAGGCATTGGCAGTTTAAATGAGCACCTTAGTTTGATTGCAGACGATACGGATGATACTTTGTATGATTTTATGATCTTTTCAATGGGAACAATTGAAATATTCCATGGCTTTGTTCAGCATCATCATTATCACGAACATTCACTGTCAGAGAGGTTATCAGTTATAACTGCTTATAAAGGTTCGATGAAAGACGATATAAATTCGAGGAACCGATTAAAAGGAGTTGCAGTTACCATGAACGAGGTGCTGGAGTATCAAGCGTTCGTACAGTGATCAGATTCACGTAGAACATGAAGGTGTTCCTTTCATTCATCTGATTCGTATGAGACCAAAAAAGTTGATCAACTAAATACTCAGTCAGCAGAAATTCAGATACTCTCAGCGATAATTGCAAATCGTTCTCAGCACGACGGCTTGCGTGATAATAACGAATAAGATTCGGAAAAATTGTTGAAATTGACGATTATTTATTAGATTCGTTGTTAGGTGCGTCCATAAACGTGTTGCTATTTTGCATTGGATTATGTTGAGCAATAAATTCTCGTCACCGAATGATTTGCTTCGCAGTTGGCTATGACGATTGCCTAGCAATGAATAATAATAAAACGATTCGGGAAATTACTTATACGATCGATTTCTCGCTTTTATTTCAACAATTGTTGGAGCAAGCAACGCGCATAGCAGCAAAATACGTAGCAAATAGCCGGATTATGCTCTGAAGTCACTAACAGTTGACCTTCAGATTACCACTTCAGCATGGAACATCCGCAAAAATTCAATTAGAACTCATTAAGTTCAACCTATATATCCAAAAAAACATGATGAAAGAAGTTTTTAAATCATCTATTGGTGACATTTACGAGCTTAGTCTAGAATAGCGTCCTCGGGATCGATTGCTTTGAAATCGCCGAGTAAAAAAATCATTCTCAGAGGAAATACAAGTTCGGTTATTCTCTGAATTTTAAGTATACTGTTGTTCCACTTGATTTGAATCATTTCCGTAGCATAAAACTTAAAAATTAGTTCTGAATGTGCATTAATTCTCAGCATTGAATTTTGATTTGTTAAGTGTCCTAAACGCTTTCGATTAGTTACTGAATAGAGATTTGGCCAGCGAATCGCTTTTTTTGGTGAGTTCAGCACCATTTGTTTCGATGTTGGTTTCTCAGTCACCTCCTGATTCCGATTTTCACACTATGCAGTCGATTGACAGAAAAAATTTCTTGTTTGAGGGTCATTATGTGACAGATTACAACCTGAATGGATAGAGTTAAGCAGAATTGATTCTTCACATTGTGATAATAGAATGCGCATTCTCACAAAACTGCACAGAGCGAAAATCAATGGCTACGGAAGCAGTGGTTTACTTTTATTATTGTTGGTTTAATCACGGTATCATATTGAAATGATCAAAGGAATAGATCTAACAGAACTTTTTAAATTTGCAAGCCTCTCTCATCGACATATCATTCGAGCATTATCACGCATCCGGAGATGCCAAGTTGAACTATACTATGGTTACACCGACGGGAAAATGAAAGACTAATAAACATTCAAAAGGTTCAAATTCTTCGACGTGAACGAGTAGAGTAAGCATGCATGAAAATTATCAAGTATTTCAAAACAACGGCATTTCATTTCTACTATGCATCTGAACAACGGCATAATTTCTCAACAACATTTCAATAACTCATTATCATCTTCATCGTCATCTGTTTGCGTGTATCTTTGAAAGTATTCCTTCTCAATTTCAACACATTTGCTGAGCTCTTTTCGTAATTCAACATCGTTCACGTAGTCGTCTCTTATTCGCTGAAATCAGTGCGTAAATTAGGGGAAAAGATACGAATTCGACTTTAGCCGAAAGTGACCATAGAGGTGATCATATGGCGAGAAGTTTGTACCTGAACTAAGAAAATATGTCGCAACAAAAGCATATAAATGTACTGGTACTGTGCAAAACTTTGCACACAGTGCATACGATGGTCTCGAACGTTTCTTAAGCAGTCTTCAATTTGTATTGATGGTTGATTCTTGTTGTGATACATTGCATGAGCGTACTGAAATCCGTGACCGCATTGAATGTCGATAAAGTCGTACAGTAAGGTTCTGTGATACTGACAAAGAGCCTTATTAATAACTATGAAGGTATCAAAACATTATTCTAAGAAGTCAACAAATGGATTCAAATTTTTCGAAGCATACGTTCATGAATACCTCGAGAACCGCATATGTGCCAGCTCTGCCTGCACCAGCCATACTCATACAAATCAATGGACATCGAAGTTGTCTGAAACTACGATTATTTAGTTATAGGTTGTCGCTTAACAGGCAATAGCAAGAGGAAGGATTTTGTTCGAAAATCACATAAGTTTCCATGCACTATATCTTGATATAGGTTGCCGAGAGGACATCCTAAGATGAACAAAAATAGAATATTGGTATTATGTGCACACCGTAGTGATGACTGTAGTTTCCAAACGTCCTGTATGTCAGCTCCACCCTGCCTTGGTTCCCATCCAGCAAAATGGTGGAACACAACGCGGCGACTGTTGCCACCTTTGGTTAGCCCTAATTCAATTACTCTCCAATTGTTGGTCACTTGCGTTTCGGATGCAACTGTCAGAGTCATGCCATCCAAATGTAAGCATTGTCTACAAAAACAGTCATTAAAGTATTCATCAAACGAGGAATAATTCGTATTGCTAGTAAGGTTTTGTGCTTTCAGTAATCCTGGCATGTTCGAGCATAACTTTTTGATACTTACTGCAACAAACCTACAGTTTCGATGGAATTTGACACTGTACACCGTATCCTCAAGTTTGCCCAGTAACATATGACACTGTGTACACCATTCGATCCAGCTGGATCTCTCCTTTCAGAATATGATTCATTTGCTGAGCGATTTTCCTCAGTTCAGAAGATATAGCTATTCTCTTACGATGAAATATCAATTCATTTTTCCATTAATATTGCAATTAACTGATTAGTTGTATGGCTTAATATTATGCACATGGTTTGTCGTTCTGATCACAAATGTGATCATAAATGTGCACTGTTTCAATATCATCGATTCTTTTGTGATATTATATCATTTGATCACCACTGATCATGTACTATGATCGCCCTACTCATAACATTGATGTTTTCAATCAGTCTTCTTTTACATCAGTTGTGCTTGTTCTGTGCGGTGAATTGATGCTATGTGTGTATTTTATTAATGCTTGCAGTTTGTTGACGCATTTTCAGTTAATATTAAGATTGCGCCGTGGATATTTTTGATAATCTAGTAGTTCGACATTCATCATTAAACCGTCATTTAATTCTAGGTGGACTCTCGATGTCGTTATTGATTCTAACGGATGACCGGACACAAGGACGGACATTGATGGACAGATGAGATTCGATGGTCAACAAGAAGACATTTGGTGGTGATGATATGAACAACAACAGTTGCCATAGCAGTATCATAGCAGATCAGTGCAAAAACAACAGCAGTCATGCAACAAGGAAAAACGATGCGATGGCGCGATTGAGCGCGAGGTTAACAGTTTCAACTAAATTTTTATTCATTTTCATTCTCAACTGGTCTCGATTAGATAAGCCATAGTTGATAAATGTCATTCATCAACATTTGTGCCACTGTTTCAAGATGTAGTAGGCAATAGTTATCGCAATTTTGCACGTCATCCACAAATTTCTGTTATCTGTCGCATTAGATCAGTTAATTACTAAGCATGGCCTGAACGTTACCATGAGTTATCTTGACCTAATGTAAGTTTACTTGATATCAGTTGACTCTGACTGGGACTGACTCGGTTGCCACCATATTAAATCATACTTTAGCATAGCCACAATGTTTAGCTTCTACGCATGATCTCACCGCAGTCATTGAGGTAAACACGTAGCTGAGAAAAAGCTCTCGAAACTGATCGATTCTTAGAGGTGTATGAGAAAATATTTGAGCAGTTAGTTGAGGGAGGAGTTGCGAATGACATTGGTAGCAGCCACACTGGCATAAGAAAAGAACATAACTTCCCATGTAAATAAATTGAGCTTCATGAAAGTAGGGTATGAAGCGCCTTATGAGGTTAGCGGTAGGTCTGGAAAGTTCGCCTGGACCACTCACCCGAAGAGACGAGTTGCTAGGAGGTGACTCGAAGAACATCTTCCTCGTAGCGCTATTTAGTCACAGCTGGAACAGGTCTGATGTGATATTATTAGTGTAGTCGATGGTCATTCTAAAAAAGCATATTTTGGTTGCGTGGGTGATCCCAACCCGTCGAGCTGCCAACAAGAGGGGCTAGGTTTAGGTAAATGCGACAGGCGTTCCCCGCCTACCGGCAGTCTCGGCGAACCGGGGAGAAACAACTAAAAATATGTTAGCGATATTTACCCGAGTATCGCTAGCATTTATTCTTCGAAACATATTACGGGCGTTCCCGGCCCGGGAAAGGCGCCAATTTGACCGGGGATAGGGAATGCGCGTAAGTTGGCCTGAGTAGTGCCTTCGGGCATTTGCTCAGGTAACGAGGGTTCCCGGACTCACCGTGCGCACTTCCCCTTAACAGGGGGGAATTATGATCGGGTTGACCATTGACTACACCTATGAAATCACACTGCTTAGTTTCAATGTTTTTAAATGCGCTACAAAGAGAAATCTCTCAGGTGTTTGTGGTTACTCGCCGAAGCTTATCTATTAGCTGGCTTCATGATGGCGTTCATACAATTCTCTGATGTTTCCTTATGTTCCTTGCCAGTGTGGTTACTATCCATCATTGACGTTACTAAGGTAGTTGACAGCTTTAAGAAATCCATTTAAATGGGGTCAGAAGTATTGTGGGTTCATCAATCCGCTAAGGAGATGATGTTCAATTGTCAACAAATTTTAAGGTCTTCCGTTTTGCCTTTAATAATTGCATGATTTCTAGAGCTTTATCTCAGATCGAAGTTGAGCTGAATGGCTGCGGTATAGCAAATGCGTAGGAGTCACACTTTTCTCATGGGAGCTAGCACGTGTCTGTTTAGGCCGGGAATAAGTCAGGCTCGAATGTTTGTTCACTCGTGATGATTGAGAACGGGGCATTTTTAGAATATGCATTCATATTCATCTCATTGAAACTTGCTAGAGATAAGAGAAACGAGATAAGAAATATGTAAACTATGGAAGCTAAATGTAAGCCTCAACTAGCTTTGCAAAACAGCATGAAGTTCTCCCATTCGGGAACAAATACGGTTAGCGCATTTGTGGAGCCGTTCGGCTTTGTTTGATGCCTTTCATGAACCAGCTCCACAGTAAATTTCCAGAATTTGTTCATGTCATTCGGTTTTGGACTGCGCCATTGATTTAATCAATGAAATGATTTAGCAAAGTTGAATATTTATATCATTATCATCCTGTTTAGTTTTAGTTTAGTCCACTTTGTGTTTTGACAAATGCCACTATTTTACATCTCTTGATGCATTACTAAAAAATAAGCTAACGACAAGTAATCAACCTACAGTTTCGATGGAACCAAATTCAGTTGTTCAACATCTGTTTTCCATTCTTCAGTGGTGAGTATCAATAGAATAGCTTCAGCTTTTTCTTGCCAAACCATTTGCCAGAAATGTTTTACAGTGTTTGCAAGTGGTACTTGTGTTATTATCATCTGCAATCATTCGGCTTTTTTCAGTCCCGTGCACGTTTCTAAAAAATTGCAACATGGATTCGAAGCTGGCGTTCCGCACTTTCATCAAACACAACCTAATCGTAATGGGAAAATAAAAACAACGTTTGCTAAAATTAAATGAAAGGATTCCAATGCATTTGCTCAAATTACTTTCATAGGATTTGGTTTCGAAAGAGCCTCATGTAAACGTCAAGTGAACTTACTTCGTGTTGTGAGTCTCCAATTGGTACACGACTTGCATGAATGAAATCCGAGCCATCTGGACAGTTTTTTAGAACCACACGGGTTTGATCAATGCATATCACGTCTGAAATTGCATTATCCTTTCCAATATACTTGTGTTTTGATAGTAAGATACAACTTATGCATGCCATGCCATCTATGAGAAATTCGTGCGACGTGTTTTTTTTTGCAACAAACTTATCATGTTCACATATGGATAAGATGATGTATGTGAATGCGTTGGCTTGAATGGACTGAGCAGTAGTGTAAATTAAATTTTGAGAGGAGTAAATGACGGGGTCAGGTGAGTGATGAGCGCACCTGGATACCGAACACGATCTTGGTTTGCGTCGAACGACGTTCTCGTCGCTGTTGTCGGTATATAATCTCTGCACCGCATGAAAGCCTCACGAATTCCATTTTGTCCCGCTTCCGAAAGAGTGCGCACGAACGATCTGATCTTTTGCACTTGATTCGTACCTTCAATTGATCCTGCTAAGCTGCAGAGTAGTGTTTCATTCCTTGATCAAACCATTATGCGAAAATCTTATTTGTAAACCTCTCCTGCAATCCTGAACAGGTTCGAAGGCTGAGCCACCATTGATGATATTGCATCCGCAATGCGTTGATAATGAAAGACTGGTCGTCGCATGAGGGCAACAAGAGCGTCTCGTTTTTAGCCTTGTCAATTAGAATGCAATGTTGAAGAACAGCGAAGTTTACTTGGTTTCATGGCTTACGTTTTTCATCCACTTCCGTTTGTGCTGCTGTGATATTCGATGCTTTACTTTCAAAGTCACCAATCAAACGAATCAGACTCTTCTGCATAAACAATTCATTCAGCGACCGGGTTTCGAAGTCAGTTGATTTCACCACGAAAGAATATTTAGTTTATCATGACTTCACTCAAATCTTTCAGTTCACTTGTCTGCGAACGTTCCAAAATGTAACTGTTTTTCTCGATTCTCTCTTGATGCAGCATTTAAACAAACTCCTAAATGCGCTAGCAACGAGCCATTTACATACGTATTTATTTTAGAACTAAAAATCCATTCCACTAACGTTAACAACATCTTCTGAAGGCTGCACTCCACGCTTAACGTTGTCATCGTCAGAAACGTTACGATTCTGAGGCTGATTATCGAATTCGCCTAAAACTGATATAATTGAAAAGAAATGAATAGGAAGAGAGGAGTGGACTGAGTAAAAAATCATTCTTATATTCTTCAACTTCATCTGTCCTTGCTCACTTGATTCAGAAGCTTTCACGAGATTTCTAAATTAATTCAGAAGAAATTGTCACGTTCAGAGCGTCTATATGTGAGCGATTTGTTCGCAAATTTCAATGATTATAATGTCGATCAACATAACAGATGCGAAGATACTTTCTTTTGTGGATATACTTCTCTGTCTTGGAAGGAGTACAGCCACGAATGATGTTTATCGCACGCTGAAGCCAGGTCTAATAATGCAGATGTCATTCAGAGTTTTATGCTTATCGAATGGTTGGTCCCCTATTGTCTGTACTGATGTTATTTAGAGAAACGAGTACAGAAGCAATCTCATTGTCAGCTACCTTTTCACTCATTGACGAAAACATCGAATACAGTCAACGTCTACAACAAAACAAATTCTCACCTGTCCGCATCATCATTGGTTTTGCATCACCACCTTCTTTGCATTCATTTGTCGGTGGAAGAGTGCCTTCCTGGGCTGCCAAATCAGGTTTTGGTACCAACTGAGCATCGCCTCGTCCAACTTCTTTGTCTGCTGGCACTGAAGACGCAAGAAGTGTTCCTGTTGGTGTAATATCCGTCACTGGCGATACCGCTGGTAATTGTTGGTTTTGAGCTGGACCGGCTGTGAGTTGTAGTTTTTCAAAGGCACCTGCCTCATTCTTGACGTTATCACCTGCAGTTTCTGGTGGAACAGGTGCTTCAGCTGGCCGCTTGTCTTCATTTAATTCCGTTTCACTTTTCTTGTTCGCCTTGTTTAAAGCATTTATGCTTGGTCCCGCTACTTCCTTTTCAGCTTTATCGCGTTTCCCTATAACAACCTGCTTAATTAAAAACTGAATGAACAGCGGTTATGAACATAAGCAATTTGTTGCTAACATCTGCAGATGACTACACTGAATCTGTTCGATAAATGGCGATTGATTTCAACCGGACATTTTTGGGTACATTTGTGACGTTGTTTTTGAAGCAGTGCACTTATCGGACAGAAAAATTTCTGAGAAGGACACTTACTGGGCGATTGCAATTGCAACATCGATGCTATGCTGAAGTTCTTTGAAATGCTGATGATCTGGTTTTGAAAAAGTTACCTTGCGATTACGTTGTGCAAGGGTTTGTAAAAGTATGAAATGAAAATACTTCGTTTTCATACATCATCAGTACTATAAAATCGCGTGGCACACTTGCGAAAGCGCCAAATTCAGTGTTAAATTATCAACGTCGACCTTGTTTATTTCGTCCGTTACTTGTCTTTTTTTGAGCATCTGAAGTTTTCCTATGTTTTCGCTTCTTCTGTTGTCCGTCGTTAATGAGACCCGTATCGATGGGCTCTGTCGCATAATTCTCATTTGCTCTTTGTTTTCTATGGTGCTTATGAACTTTCTTGTGCTCACCAAAAAGATCAGTCACTTGTTTGACTGGTTTCTTAGTGGTACCACATATTCCAAGCCATTTTTTCTTTTCATCGTTTCGAGTTTCGTTCAATCCATCTGGAATAAACCCGTAACAGTTTCTCGATTCAATCCAACTATCAAATGATGAACGCTTTTTTTTCCCAGTTATGCAAATGTTCGAAAAGAGCACGTAAAAGTTCTTTTCAATCCAGCACTGGAGTCATCATTCAGAACATTAGGACACTGCAACGAGTGAATCGTTTCAGCGATTTTATGTGTGCTGTGTATTTATCCATTTAGCAAAACATTACTAAACAAAGAAATTACCATGGGTATGATGATGTTTGCCATGCTTTTTTTTATGTCCTTTCTTCTTCAATTTCTGCGTCTTTTTCGGTTTCGATTCAATTACTTTTTCGTCCATCTGAGGTTCGCTTTATCTGCATTGCCATCCTTATCGCATTCGAAATTGCATAAGCACGAAACAATTAATTTGAAATGCAGTGAAATTTCCATTGAAATGTTTACCACATTTCAAATGTTGATAGCTAGACGAGGATAATATTTCTTCACTTAAGTGCATTACACTCATTTGAATGGCGCCAGCATTTTCATTATGCTTTAAATTTTAAGCACATTTGAAGTGTGGGCATTAGAAAGATGTGAATGTTCTGCATCCGGCGGTATTTTGCAGCATATTCCATCGATCTTCTAAACTAACGCCTCGATCCAATCTTTCAAATACACCTGAACCGCATACACCAACTCATCAAAACAGGTCAAGCGAATAAATCTTCGTTCCTGTAGTCACCTACCTAAACAAGCGACCGACCATCTACAGTGCCCAGGTTAATAGAATTGCGAACGCGTCAACTTTAAATCGAACAGCTGACTGGAATTTTCAATAATGCCCCATAATGTTATGTTCGTTTTTGAATAATTGGACTTTTTTATGCAAAGTAGAATGGTTTGTGTATTTCTGAAATAGGCATTAAAATGCGATGGCGATGCGATCGATCTCTTATTATGAATTCTTCGTTGGAAGTTCCTTATTGGTAGATTGTGCAATGAAGTGGTGAGAGTATCGTATTGAATGTGCTCGTTGGCTACAATCTCAATTCACGCTTCATTGTTTCCTTTCATTCTCAGAAAACACTCATAAGCAATTATACGTGAGCGATTGCTACCATCACTACTAACAATAGCAAAGAAAACAACAATTTCGTCGATTGTCAATTACCAATTGCGGATTCCGCCGCAATACACCGACCGATCCAATCATAGCTTGAAAACAATTTTGGTAGTAAACGCGCTGGGAACATAGTAATCCAACTAAACCATAGTAAATTAGGCTGTTTGTCGGTGGTATTTGGAGTCGTGCTCGTGAGAGCAACATGATTGTCATTTCAGGTATTTGACCAATTTATCCCTAGTTTTAATATTGCCAGTCCATAAGCAGTTTTCGCATACAAACATGTACATTCGATGTACTCAGAACTGATTTTATTCAAATATTGCTGGATTTGTCTTGCTAATGATCAGTGATTGATCGGCGTCGATCACTTTATATCCATAGGGTCATGGGATGTTATGAATCTGAAAATGTCTGATTGAAAGGCATGATGCTGTTGCTAGCAAATTCATTGCTAGTTAGCAAACACCATTCCGCAGTCAACTTCGTGTAAACAACCCAGAAAGACAAACAAATCAATGACAACCGAATGTGCATTGATTTCATTATTGTGTTTGTTTTTGTCTTCTCGTTACTTCTCTTATTGCAACAATGCATAAAATCTTTCAAACCATTGACGTTCGCAATATCCAGCCATTACAAGGGGCATTTGCTTATTCAATGAGTTAAGCTCGAGTCGTATGTGTTGGCCAGATTACGACGGATAGATTCATGTCAAATTAGTTGCTGTGTTCACCGAGCGATTCGTCAGGCCAGTTCTGTGAAGCCACATTATCATGGAAATTACATTTACGATCCACTTAAACGATTCGATTCTACTACGCTAAACTTTTAAAAGAGAGAGCTTTTAAATTTCTACTGTCAACAGAAGATTCATTCAAATTCCTCACTTGAAAACAAAATTTCGATTCAATATTATAAAGTTTCCTGCTTTTGCTCCACGTTTCGATTGAATAGTGGCTTGGCGGTGTGCTTGGCCAACTTCTCCATTGAGCAATAACCAACTGGCATTGCTTCTGCAATCAATCAGTTCATGAATATTCCACTCTCCATACTTTTCCTTCCGAAATATTTTCTGAAGAATCAATCATCATGACTTCACTATGTCTTCATTCGTTTTTTTGTGGACTATCCTGAAATAGTGTGGAACACTTAATCTGCTATGCACAAGTGCTTCTCATCTTCCTAAAAGTCACTATCGTTGATGAAAAATCGCATTTAATCTGCGATATTGCCTGCTCAGGATTAACACCTTACGGAATCACAAAAAATTCTGTGATAATTCTTAAGACCTAAACCGATTCTGTCATTTTTAAAAGTTCTTTTTAAGAGGCTTGTTTTTCAAAAATGTTTAAAACATCGATTGTTGATATCTATCGTGCGGTCGGTGTACCTCAATCAACAAAATGTGTACGTCAGCTGTTAATGTATGATAATCGTCCACTAATCGGTGTATGTTATCATTACACAACACTCTTATCATCATCATTACAAACCGCCATTTCATAAAACGACTTGCATTATTTCCAGTGCTTCAACATTCCCAGCTCGTCGTGTTTGTATCGCTCATTTACATATCGCATTCACTCACGATCAGCTATCCATCGATCCCTGTTTTCAATTAACATCATTGAGAAAACTCGTCAATTCATTATTCTGTGTCACTCATTAACGCAAAATATGATTGCGTGCTGACGTTAGGGAGTTAGTTGTAAGCTGACGAAAAGCTTTCACTTTATCCCATTTCTGCTAATGAAAGCAGCCAGTTTGAATTAGTTTCAAGTGTTCATGAGAGATGCTTCAAAGCGCGCTTAGTGCTCTCTTGAGGATCAGTAAAGCCGACGAAACAAATCAACTCCGAAATTAATCGTAAGCGTTCAAACAGTATCCGACTGATACAGAACTGTTATCAGCGATATGTTTTCGTTTTCAGGCCGATGACATCCATTAAAAACTCACATACGGTGTATTGTTCGATGTTTCAGGTACTTTAGGTGGATTGTTTAGGTAAATTGAGAGAGCAACTACGGTTGGGTTTGGATCCTACTGCGGAGGATTGTAACAGCTAGGATTCATTTGGTATAGTCTAATGGCAGCAAGTAAAACTCACCTTAAGCATCAGACGTGCTCAGATGACTGACTGGGTAATGCTTGGTGATATCTCGAAAGAATGCTCCCTCATAGTTGTGGCCGAGAAATGCATGTGCTCATTTACTGGTTATCGTTCAGTTATGATCATCTAATCGATATTCGACGGCAAGCATTGAAACTGTGGAACGAGTAGGGTTGAAACTATAGATAAACTTCATGAATAAACCGAACTAATAAATAATTATAAGGTTTATGCTTGTACTTCCAGCACATAAACTCGCTCACGATCACGCTATTGTGGCACTGAATAATTGCAGTAATGGGATTTGATATGATCCCATTCGAACTTGTTTCATTCATTTGCGTTGACGTTCACTTTAACTTTAGAAAAATCCTCACATTGTTAATTCTATTCACTCATTGATACAGTTAGCCTGTTGAGTTTGTGGTTGTCTAACGCCTTCGTATATCTTGTCACTGTTTTCATTTTGCCCAATTCTTTTATAGATAAAAACTATTGACATGATTTATCCAGTTCCTTGCGCTCGTAATTCCAAATTTTCGATTGCAACGAAGCGCAAAGATTCTCCGAACAAAATAATTCGAAAATTATCACTCACTTTTAACCTCTGAAGACCTGCAGATTGAACATGCTATGGTTGGTAGCTAAGGAGTTAAAGTGTGATGCTCGGAGACGAAAGAATGCGGAACCATTGATATCACGTTGGTGGATGTCATTATGAAAAGTGTGGAGAAGAATGCGTTTCCTTATTTCGCATATTCAGAGCATCATAAATATAAGATTATCATCAGTGATTGATTATCACCTCTCAGAGGTGTCATTCATAAGTGAACTGACTACTCATGAACACGATCATACATTAAATTCCCTAAGCTGAGATGTATCATTGTCCATGTAGGTTTCAAACCAAGACTCAGTATTGATAATCAGTGTTCAATGACTGATCGTAGTGCAATTCACACTTCATATCTGGTGTTCATCTCGGAGGATTTCCATCCATTTATGGCAGCACTCGTGAGTAAACTTGAGAAGTTCACCACAAATTCAACAATTCCAGATTGCGAAAATATCAAATCGATTCAACTTTCCATTGGCACCATGTTCGCCTCTGTTATTCCTCTTAAATTTCCTACTTTTGCTGTTTTCATCGTTCGTAATTTCATCAGCAGATTACCGAAACGCCTTTATAGAATCCCGTTGTTCATTCCCGTTGTTCCTGGAAAACATTTCCCACGATGGTCTTTTACCCGGAAGTTTCTTGCTTTGAAGAGCGTTTGCAGCAATTTCATTTCAAAAGATCACTACTTTTGCAGTTGACATTTGTGTGTCAGTTTCATTAATCCGAATGAATGTTAACACAACTTAATGCGTTTGCAGCATTTCACCTGTCTGAGCAATCCGTCTTATTGCTTCGATTTGAATCGTTCTCTAATGTTTACGAGCTTATAAGTAGCAGATTTATGTGCGTTCGAAATGCCATAATGGTAGTGGTTTTCCGTTCAGCACACCTCAAATTTTCTAGATCTGTGCACACGTAACATTGCTGCATCTGGTTTCGTTCGGTACTTCTCCAGTAGATTGTCGTTATAATCCATTATGTTATGTTTGCATATAGCATTCATAAGTCACCTATAACTTTCAATATACCCCATTTCAGACTCTCCAATGCCTCAGATTTCCAGTTGAATACACCTACCTTTATGATTGCTGGCCACAGCAACCACAACATTCATCAGCATCAATAATATCAGCTAACTTTTCCTCTTTCAAATATTTTGATCTGATAATAATAAAGACTTATGCATTGTCCCTTATCTGATTTCCACTATCGTTCTTCTGTTCAACGATCTTGCCTATCACCTAACTCATCTTCTGTAAGCGTATCATTTTCACTGAAATATGAATCGCAAAAAACTTATCGAGTTCATGAAAACGCTGTCAGAGAAATGAGCTGCAGCATTCTCATGATCACTTTTCAGTGGTATTTTACTATGAAGTTAATTTTGCAAATGTTTAATCAGGTTTGATTTTTTTTTTACATTTGTTCATTCCATCAGTGAGTATTCTATCAAATTATCTAATTTTGGAACATGTAAAGTTAGTGTAGCATGTGTTCAGCACGCTAATAACGTTCTAATGTTCGCTGAGTTAGACTCGGCAACTGAATGTGAATATGAATTTTCGACCGGCTGTAATTTGATCTGTTGAAATCATACTGACTTAACAGGTGATTTTATTGATGCAAACAAGCTGAGCGTACAATTCGCTTCCTAGATTGATCACAACCAATAATGCCTCTTTTTTTCTCCATATTTCCAAATGTTCGTTCATCCATGCCAGCTGCAAGCACTAATATCTGATTGAATTCGCTTGGCTATTCGGCTGTTTTACAGATTTACAATGTCTTAGCTGCATTATGGGAATTTTTCTTGAAAGCATAGATCTGTCTTCCACTTCTGCCCGCCTGCGGTTTAAAATCACTTTTTTGCTCGATCTGCTTCCATTGTCTCGTAGATACTTCCTGCATTAAGCGAAGCACAATTCGAGCACCATAATTACCTTGCAGTATGTGTTGTATTTTCTTTACCTGCAATTATTTGAACTCATTCGACAACGGAATACTTAACAATCGCTTTTTTTTCAAGTGTTTCCTTCAGTTCAAGCTGGTGATTGTTTAGACGAAGTGCAACGGAACAAATTTCAGCTGCACCGAATGCATAAAAACGCAATCGAAAACGATCTATTCGTTTGAAATGTTCAAATTAGCAATTGTTTGTGCAGATAGATCGTTTGCAATGCAAACAGCACCATTTTTTGTTCAACCAATAAAAGTTTTCGTAAATCAGTTGTTCAACGTTGTTCACGTTGCTGAATGATGCAAAGCTAAACAAAAAACATTCAACTGCAATAAATGCCCATCATAATCACCTTCATAATGGAATGAACGTGCGTGCTCTCCGATAATTGCTTTGCTTAAAAGAAGCAGCAAATGCATTGGATCCAACTGAGCCTTATTGTTAGCTGAGTTCTATTCAGTTGAGTTGAGAGCGATTGATTAACCGTGACATCATTACAGTAGTGATACCATGCCTTTAGAATCGAAGCAATCATCTCAAAGAAGCAACCACCACTGCGATTATTCACCTGGTTTTTCCTATACTGATTGAATCACGCTTTTTGTAAGTTAGATACACTGTTGTTTCTTAACGTCAAACTCATGAACTGTTCACACTGTTCATCTGTAGGTCACTTGTTCGGATTCGGAATTATTGATCGGTCACATACGATAGCCAGATGTCGAAAAGTGAGCACATCGACAAGTCATAAATGTCTAAATATCTGATTACTGATCACTTCTGATCACTTATCCGATCACTTCTGAATATCTGATCTGATCACTGAAACATTGCGATGCTTCGCTGATTGTGGAACGAGTTCAAATTTTTGCAGCATCATCCTGGACCACCTGATCTCCAATAAGCATTCGGTGACGTGTATTTGGGAACAATCGACGGGATGAAACGAATTGCGAAATAAGCTCTCGATTTACGCAAACAAGCATTAGAAATGCATCAAAATGATCTGACGCAACATAATATTCTGTTGAATATTCATTTACTTTGTTGAGTTGTTAATTCGAGTGGAGAATATTGGAAGGTATCCGATATCACATGAAATGTATGCATAGCAAATGCGAACTATTACTTGTTACATTCGCTGAGAGCTCGTTTTCATCGCTGCTTTCACAGTATTCGATTGAATTGCGATCATCCACATCACCAATCCATATCCCCCGATACATCTCCTTGACGAACGGCTCGATGTGTCCAGACTGAATTGATTCTTGGCGATTATTTCTTAGAATCTTCAAAATCCGATCTACATTCAAACATTTTTCTTGTCGTTACCATTCAACATTACCATTCAATCACCGCATTACGACAGCAGCATACTTTTTCGATGACGACAATGCATTAATCAAATAAAAGCAATTCTCATTCTCCCTCTCTCTCGCTGTATCTTCATCTCTATAAATTCACAGATTTATTCGACGGCCATCACCAAATCGGCACATTTGCATATTCATTCCGAAAAACATTGTCAAATATTTTTCCCCACTCATTTTCCAAACCTTCAGAACAAAAATGAGAATTATTTCATCCCACAAACAAACAAACAACTCGGAATATTTCAGCCATGCATTCCATTAAATCACAAATCATCATTACTCAATGGCTCATTTAAGTTTTCGCTCGCCAGACAATCAATATCTTTCAAGCTTATTCGTTCAGCGATTCAAAGCAATACGTGCAGTTGAGTCAGTCGCAAATTTGAGACTGATTTGAAAGTTGTGTGCGCATATATTCCCGAATGGAACTGATGCCTTTCCAATCGTGACATCTAATGTGATTTGTTAACAGCACTGATAAAGGCCAAAAATACTCACCTCATCGATTATACTTCGAGTGTTGCACTCAAGCATCACTAACGTTTTCTTGCAGCAGCTAAAATGGTCATCCACTGAAGTGAAGCTCTCCACTGAACACAATATAGAATATCGCTGAATATTTTGAGCTGAAATGATTGTGTCATGATGAGTTTATTTATAATCGGTTATTATAATATTATTAATAATTATAATATTAATATTATGCTTCATAGACACCAATATTTATTCAATTATTGCATAGCAACAGCGAGCGAATGCTGTCACAGAAACACGGTAATAATAAGTTGTTATCGCATAGGCAGCCGTTTTATTGAAATTTCTTTACGTTTTTCTGTTGACTTTAATAGAGATTGTTCAGATGACAATATTATATATTCCGATTCCATTCTTTCGGAGAAATCAATGAAATTGAACGACGTCAAAGTCGCAAGTTCGTCGCTCTGCCTGATTGTGAGCCTTCGTTTAGTTTCAATTTGAGGAAATAAAACCATGTTTAGTAGCGATGAAAAACAATTCATCATTTTTTTCTAATGCATAAAATTTTAGAACAGTGGAATGAATGCACTTGATGCGAACGATTCATGCGCTTTTTTCAGCCGAATAAGTCCGCATGCTCAGTTTCGTGCATCTTAAATTGATTCGTCAACAAATTTTTTGAGCAGAGTCGAGTTTCCCCTTGTGGGACATTTTTCAAGCCTCAACTCATTCACGTGGTTGTTCTCAGTGGATCCATCCGTATTAAATAATAGAACTTTTTCGATTTGTATCCAACAGCTTAGTTATCACATAAAGTTGAGCCAGCAATTGATTTCAAGCGCCGCAGTTCAATTTTTGAGTTTCACAGTTGCATCGTTTTTTGACTGGCCGAATGATCATTTCAACCTGCAGGGCACTGTTCACTTATGACATTTTCAGTTCTCTTTTCTTTATCGGCCTCATAAATTTTGAAAGGATTTCACTTTATCATGTACACATGTGTAAACTGCAACTGCATTTCGTAGAATCATTTTATTCTGTCACAGCCAACGAATCTCAAATTGAATGTTATCAACGTGTGCGGTGAAATCTTCTTGAAGCTCTATCTCATACTGAACAGACTCTGATGACGAAGCTCACTATGCAGTTGATAGATCAACGTGTGCTAATCTATTTCATGCTATCGTAATGTAGCTAATTCTCAGTTCTACTATCATTTCCCATTTATCTTCTTACTCTTATCTCCTTCCCTGCTTATATTCGCTATTTTTAGCTGAGTTTTCGATTTTTTTTGATGTTTCATCTCCAGTCGTTAAAAATTTCATTTTCCACTGAGGTGATCAAGTAAAAGTTCATAATGGCTTGTTGTGACAGGTACAAGCTGCTCTACATGGCTCTTTGAATATTCATATATAGTCTTTCCAGCGATAAAAAAAGCACGACCATCTATACAGAGTTCGCTTAACTGACAAGTTAACTGCTTAAAATTGACTCTTTTCAACAATTCATCAGTGCTGAGCGCACAAACTGAAGAGCAATTTTGTTATGGCGAAGGCAAATTCGGTTACTTCCATTAGCATCTTATTCGTTTTTCGATTTCCTTCCCTCAAACTGCCCGAGCCCGGAAATCTTCCAGAAAGTCGCATAGAGTTCATAATGAGTTTGGGAGTGCGATTCATCTTCTCACGCAAATAGTTCTGGTGGCTCACAACGTGTTTTGAGGCGGCGCGTGAATATCTTTCGGCTGCAAATCACCACTAATTGTGTTGCGATGAGTGAAATTTTGATTTCGACGTTTTGTTGGTGAATGAGTAAGCTGAAAAGTAAAATTTATGAAGTGATACGGAGTCAGTTGTTTGATCATCAATGAATTCTTTTGTGATAACATCGATTTGTCATGTTCTTCATTGCCCATTAACATTTGTTTGTAGTGGTGATTGCTGCTACTGCTACTGCTACTGCTGGAAGTTCGTCTCATTTACTTGTTACAATTGTTACCAATTACACACCGTCCAACTGATACGATCAACATCTGGCAGCAATTCCACATTCTCGTTCACTGCTCACTGCTATCACTTGAAATCTATTGTTGATGAAATCATTCATGCACACTGAACTTTATGCGTTTTTTTAGAGGAATTTTTTTTGGATGGATGGATTCACATCACAATTTTCATTGGCTCAGCCTTGTGATTGAAATAGTTTTGTTTTACCGAGTAAGTTATTCGGAGATGTATGGTTTTCGATTAGCACATAACTTGGTGCATTTTTATACGATGTAATTTTCACTGATCACAACGACCAGTTGAATGCTTGGAGCTTGAATGTGCCGAATGACAAAGCTTCGAAAATAAGACGGTGCTCTTTTGAGGACTAAGTGCTAGTTTGTTTTGAAATTTCATTTTATGTCCAAATAATCGCATATTTATTGTTTGTGATGTTTGCTGTTGTTGTCCCAAACGCAACATATTCTCAATTTATTGTTGCCATAAAATGCAGATCTTTAACTGGAATGAACGTGATAAATCAAAAATGTGTGCGCAAGAATTTGGGTAATCTATAGATGGGATGAGATCAGATCAAAGATCGATAGATTCGAGTAATATGAATTAATTTGACAGCAGTAAGGTGACGAGAGGTAAACATCTTGGTTTCATCAGATATGAAATTGTGGCAAAGCACTTGGAAAGAACTGAGATCTTCTGAGTTGATTTCAGTTCAGTTCCACAGAATTATTCATAGAATGCTGCCCTTAGTTGATCAAATTGAAGTTACCATGATAAAATTTAAAAAACTAAAAAGTTGCATGCCGATTACGTTCGATTCAAATTTGATTTGATTCGTTTTAATCCGATTGAACGGAGCAACTCTGTAACTAGCTGCCCTATCAGAGAAGTTTCATTGGAAAGAATTTCTGGTATGCTGCAAGGAGGTTTCTAAAGTATATAGAGTATTGCGAAAGTAATTGATTAGTGTGATTCCCGTGATCTAGACTGTGCCCAAGTTTTATATCAAGCTCATAGTGAACGCTGTCGGTGACTAGTAACGATCAATAGCATTCACAAAGACAAAACAGAATTAGTAGGATGTTCAACGCTCGTTTCATAGTTACTTTTTGGACTAGCATTAGTTAGAGTTATTCGCCTAACTGAAAATAAGTCTTAGGAGTGCGGAGTGTGCAAGAGAGTTGCTCAATTAAGCAACTGCATCATTATGGACACAACGTTCGTCAACGCCAATTTCCTGATCATGTTCTTCTTGGCTGTGCGCTCGCTCTTCATCGTTGAAGACCATCGAACTTAATTCAATCTGAGCACCACTCAAACTCTCGTTCAACTTCCAATATTCTTTCGAAACACTCTTAGCCAAGCCTCAAATTTTCGGCCGGCGCAAAGAACTCATCTTGTATTCATGACTTTTCGATAGTGAACAAATTTGTGTGACAACCTTCTGAATGTACCCATTTCATTTGATGACTTGAAGCAATTCGTCTGCAATGCATAAAATGTCTTCTTGCTACTTGTACTGAGTTTGTAGAATGCATTAATTTTCCAAATGAATTAATTCCCTGTGCTATTCACAAAAATTTCATTGACTTTTCAAAAAACATCACAATTTTTTTCAGAACAGTGCATCTGTCAGCAACTAAGACGCAACATCCCCACTCATTGTTTCTCTCGATGATGAATTGCGCCCTTTGCTGACAACCCAAGTTTGACGCCCTCATTGCCCGACAGCCCAAGACGTCCTCGCATATAACCTTTTTTATTCATCTTCCAGTCGTGGCTTCCGTCGAAATTTCCAAAAACTAATTTGAAAACTCAAGTTTCTCTTTTCAAACGCTCCCAAAACATGAATGAACATTCAAAAGCAGCGTGGCAATCGAGAAGACTTTTTGAATGTAGATGACTGGCTAGATAGGTTACATAAAAGCAAAATTGATCCACGTTTTGCTGATGAGTTGAACTGTTGCTGCATGACTGCTTGACATTTTCATCACAGAGGTGTACTGGATTGCTGCAGTTTGGCCTCTAGGGAAGATCATCCATCCAGTTGATCGACTCATACTAATTTACTTCAAATGCTCGCTGATAATTTTAGCACAAATTGTGCTGGTTTTCCTAATGTTTTTTCGAAAACTATGAGGTTTCACTTTTTTCGTTTTATCGCTGCATATTTTCTCATTAATACTTCATTTCTTAGCACGTTAACCAATTGCAAACTCTGCGCTTCTTTTTTTGTTCACTGCTAAACGAGGAAACCATAAACATCAACCTAAGTCTTCATATGCTGCGTTCCTTTCTGAAGGCACAAAGCAGCTTCATAAATCTGCATAGATCTGCCTGCCCTTTGCTCTCTGAGGGCACTTTATAAGTTTTGAATCACTTTGAATCGCGCTGAGCTCTGATAGTGAATAGCTGATGTATTACCATTACGTGCTGGCGGCCTTGTTCCATCAAATGACCACCATATTCGACAGCAAGAATTGATAAAACGAAAATTTCAGAGTTCAGATGCATGGATGGGTGGTGAGTTGTTACTGTATATTCATGTGGCACTATTCATCACATTTATGAATTCCATCGCAGCAATTCACTGTTATTCGTGTGCGAACGACTTTATTGTATGGCACTGGCGACATTTTTTTATGAAACGCAACTACGCACTCACGACGAGTGATCAGAGTTGCATACGTCCGGATTATGAATCCGATGAGACACAGCATTGCCCTTCAACATGTTTCATTCTCTACCTCAACGGTACGAATCGCTACAATGGAAAGATCTCGATTCTAGGTTCATCACTTCTCTTAGTTTATCGTGTCTTTTTGTTGCTGATTGACTCGTCAATCAAAAATTTATATGAAAATCGCAAGTGCGCCGTTTTGCTTATGCAGTGAACTGATATCAAACTGATCAATGCACTCTTGATCAGCGATGTGGCCTTCTCGTAGGCAAACTCGAGATCCGATGATTCGAGTGGCTTAATGCGATGGATGCATTTGTTGTTGTCTTCAGGAGTTGGTCGGGGGTGTTCATCACAATTCTTAACCAATGATCAGCACGCACAACTCGGTCTTGGTGCTCATTCGAAAGTTTCCGAAATCGGCAACTATTTATCGTCGAATTTCGATATGGTCAGTTCATATCTTCCGTAGACTCATTTGAAGCAATGAAAATAATACATTGAATGCTGCAAACGAGGCTTACTAGGAGCATAAACTGCCATTTAATCGTGTATCATTTTGTTTGCTTCGAATTAACAGGATAAGTCGCAATTAATTCATTATTAACGCAGCTGTGTTTTCGACAAAACCTGTTAGCATATTGCTGCCAAATGCAGTTTCCTATGTATCCATTTCGTTTCTTTCAATATTATGTTTTTGTGATACTCTCAGTATGCACTCTCAGGAAGTCGTCGACATCCCCCAGTTTTTTTGCGTGCACAGAACTATCAAAAATTTCATGCCGGTCAATTGAAGTAGCTTCCATGAAGGCAAATTAATGCATTCCATTTTAAACATGGTGTTATTGGTTTGTGCATCTTTTTGGAAAGCTGCTTTGTAGAGTAAAAGACAAGAGTATCGAGCGAGTTCATCGATGAGTTCTAATTAAATTTGCTTCTTCGCACAGAAATGAACATTCGAGCGCAATATTATCGGCCAACGTTATCCTCTCATTGCATGTGCTTGCTTGTTTAAGTATCAGTCGATGTGGATGTGTCAAAGTTGTTTTTGTTTTCGAATGTTACATATGGAGGAAATGGGTGACCAATTTGGCTGGCAGTCACTATCGAATTCGATAGTGTTCACTATGAGCATGTTCAGTAGTAGTTTCTCAAAGAGATTTTGATGCGTTCATGCATTTCATAGAAACTTATGAATAATTCATACGCCTCTTTATACGTCTTAGCCTGCGAATGTTATTGTTTTGCATTACAAACATTCATTCATCTAAGAAGTGGGCAACTCATGCCCCTGCACAAATGACAGAGTTCTTCTTGAACAATAAAGCAAGCACTCTTTCTGAGTGGGGATTGTTTGATGCTCTTAGAGCCAGTCGATCTTATCCCACAATCAACACTTTTAGTTAATGTCTGCAAATTGATGGCCTAGTAAGTTACGATCTAGAGCGTAAAGATGTTGAAGTCATCAATAACCACGAAAATAACAAATTTTGAAGATTTACAAATACTCGCATGCAAATGTTTGAATGACATGAAATCTCTCGTAGAATTATGAAAATTTTTCTGGTGACATTTTACGACGACTTCTCTTATTTACTCGTAGAAGCATATGAAGGAATGTTTGCTTGAATGCGATTGGAATGTTTCAGTTCGATATCACCGAGCATTGGTGTTTTTGCGCCACTGATGAATGCAACCAGCCGAACTGTTTTAATCGACGTGCTGATCAGTTTGGATCACCGTATAAAAGACGTCATTACGCGTCCTATGATAACTTCTGGCTGTCCAGTGCGATTCAATTATCGTGCAATATGTCTATGATTATTTGTATTTTTTGTGTATATTTTATACGGGAAGTTTTATTGTTGTTGTGATTAGAGACGATTCATTCATTCAATGTTCTTTTTGTTTTTATTTTTGGTTTTTATCTCTTTATGATTCGTCAATTTATGTCACTATTCTACCGAGATTTCCGCCATTCGTTTCATGCAAAAACAACAATTCATTTCATCCATTTTCACGAATGTTTTTGAATCGTCGAACCAAATCAGTATTGCAGCCCTTAGAAGGTTTATTAGGAACAGCTGGTTTTGGAACTCATAATCGGAGGAGGTACAAAAACTGTAACGAGCGAAAACTATGGTAGATGACGAAGCCGGCGAAAAAATGCGAAACTGAACCGGCTGAAGAAAATCGTCTCAACTCGCTAATCATCTTCGATCCTATTTTTAGTTGTTTCATTGTCGCCTATCTCAAGCAGATATTGGATTTTCAGTTCTCCTTTTCACGATAAGAGTTTATACCATTAATGAAGCTAATTTTACCGATGGAGTTTGCTAACTGTCAGCGATAACTTTGATAAATTGAATTCAGCGCAAAGTCTGCATTGATTTTTGAGAACAGCAGCCATAAAATAGAATCCGATTGTGCAATTGCTTGGAAAGTATTGATGTGAGGAAAATTTGATTTTTTGACAAGTTGTCGCAAACTTATGTCCGAATTGCATACATTATGCGTGATAATCCACTGTTGTGGACTTGAATTGTTTGTTTGTTGCTATGAGATGATTGATTACTCATAATAATGTTCATTATTATCAATACAGTCCATTTTTAAACATAATTACTGTTATTGCATTTGAATGATCGATCACCTTCAGAGTGTTTTGAATTGGAATATACAAAAAGTTGGGTCATTGACCACAAAATGCATTCAATACAAATGCTCAGCCGAATAATGAAATCTCCATAAACATTACTCGATAAACTCGATTGAAGCGTACAAAAACTGAGCAGTGCATATCGAATCAGTCAGTGCTTGAATCGCTAGCTGAATCCACACTAGTAGAGTTAGATCACCATTCGTTATCATTTCAGTTTTGAATCAATTTCACCTATTGCCAATCAGAACACATTGTGCTGAATTTTCTAGTGATTGTTATTTGAGCGAATAATTGCCTAGAAGTTGCAATTTATGATTGACGTATTCTTGACAATTCTTCACGATTCGTGACCGGACAATTTGCCTGAAAACGTTTCGCCTAAGGTCAGTTTGCCGATCAGGCAAAATATTCATTGAAAAACAGTGCGTTAGGTAAACTGTCTTTAGGCAAAACGTCTTTAGGCAAATTGTCGGAGTACCACACGATTCACCTTAGATGTATGATGCACTGCTCAGCTGTTGTATTGACGAGATCAAATGAGCTTGAATGGAACTGGAATGAAAGATGACATCAAAAGTATAATAACAAAAAAATCATTGAGCGAGCTTATTTGCACATAGTATAACTAGAGTGATGAGCGATTAACGAATGTATAGAATAAGATGTATGTATAGCGAACGAGAATGAGGTGATTTACATAAGAATATGTAACAACTGGCTTGCGACGCCGTTCAGACACGCTTTCGTTCCGGAGGACTTGACGAAGACGAGCGGCTGCGGCGATGACTAGAATTAGAGTCGATTTGAATTGATGGCACCGTACTGAGTGGCATTGCTTCATGCCAGGCACTTTCCACGTCCAACTGTCGAAGCGGTGGAACCGAAGGTGAATGGTGATGGTGATGATCACGCAATTGCTGCTGCTGATGACTCTGACCGAACGGATAAGTCGTCAGTGGGACATGATATGGCGGCGCTGCAGATGTGTTTGGTGGCGGTTGTTCGCTTATTTCATCAACTATGGCTGATATGGTTGCAATCGTACCGTTTCCACCAGTACCGATTGTTGAGCGTGTCACAGAAGCAGAGTCAACATATGAAACTGCTTGCACCGTCGCTGAAATATGATTCTCGTCGATTATAGAAGGCATGTTCATCATAAGGCAAGCACAACTCAACACAAGCTGTGCAATATATGACCAAAAATCTCTCAGGACAAGGGAGCGTTTGGATTCATGCAAACGCATTTGAGGATCTTTTGAATGCATCATAGATCAGTTGAACCGCATAAAAGTTTGATTAAATGGAATGAAAATGTCGGAAATAAGACGGAACCTCGTTGTGATCCGCAAACCTCAAGAAGATGCCCTTCCACAGAAAGCAATCGCGTTGATAGATTTTCAATTGTTCGCATTCTCTCGTTCAGTGATTCAATACACTTTTTCACATCGCTCAACATCACATATACCTCCTGGAAACATACTGCCAAATTATTGCCAGAGGCTTAATTCAGTTCATATTGTACAGCAACTTTTTCATTTTTATAATGGACTGACCGTACCTCTTGCATAGTTATGAAAAATTCAAAGTCATCCTATGCGACAACGATAAAATAGACTGAAAAATGTGCAACGAACGCTTGACGTTCGGTGGATGTCCCGTCTTGAGTCTGCGATCATCCATGCACCTTTGTGCGCAATGCCGTCCTCACCAACAGTGGCTCGTTTGATCAGCGGTGGAGGTTTTCGTCCGTACAAATGATGCCGATGTCCTCCACGGGCAATATGATTACCAACTGATTGATCGTATTCATTCAACGAGGCCAACGATGCAGTTTTATTGTGGTCCAGCTTCCTCAACGCCTGAATTCAGTATCTGTGATGAACCAGCACTGCGATGTTGCTGCTTATTATCAATGATCAATTTTCCCAACTGAGAAGTGATCGCTCAATATGCACTCTATAAAGCCATATTCATCTTTGCGCCGGATTGATCACTCATAAAAAAAGTCAACATCGAACCCTTTCATGATCACCGAGAATTGGTGATGGAAATATGCGTGTTCCGTGTCGTTCTCGCATTCTCAGCAGCAATTTTCGCACCGGATGATCCGCACTCAGCACCAATTTCTCATTCTTCCGCCTCTCGTCGAGTTCCTTTTCGCGCTTTACGTCGACCACTTTTCGGAATTTCAACTGAAGCAGTGGTTTTGTCATGAGGTGAACTGATCTATCGTGATCTTGATATTCGAGGCTATTAGTCAGTTGGTTCGAGATCTATGCTTGGCCACCTTCAATTGGAAACCTTTCTCACTAGACAGTTTTGCCAAAGTATTCCTTGAGGTTCCACTGACGTGTTTTCTTTGCAAACTAATTTATGAAGTAAATGTTATTTTTGTTAGAAGGTAGATGCCGCCGGTTGAGACAAATATATCAACGCATTAATCACTTACCCTATGCGTTAGGTTGTAAGTGAGAACGAGATTTTTTGCAAATGAATTTGCGAAGGCCTTGTAGAAGTTGAGCACCTGAAATGCATCATTTCTGCTTGTATTTTTCGGCGATGTCTCTTCAAATTGAACGCCACAGCATTTCGTAAAAGCAAGAAATTTGTTAGTACCTCCATAAGCTTGTCTTTTCTGATTATATGCAGATCGCTGTAGGTCAATGCTCGAACATTGGCTGTGCTCTGGCCAGTTCCTGACTGCCTCCAAAACTCATCGCCGAACACATCACCTTTACCTTTAAAGCGATTCAGATACTATATATCGCTACAGACACTTTTTTCGAAGATCTTTAGAGCACCCTTGTTTCATAGAGAACAGAAACTGAATCCTTCAGGTCACGCTAGACGTTATGCTACACCATTGCTTATCACTTTTTGTCATGCTTCTACGTACTCAACTGGTAATGGATTCAAGCTTTTTAATCTGATGGTGAGATTAATTTTATCAAGCATTTTCGACAGCTGCATAAAGACTGCATCTCTGGAGAAGTTATCATACTATTTTGTAACAGAATGAATTCGGCTCGAATGATAATCAGCATACCAAGTATAGCAACCACTTCCTCGTCTTGGATCACTTCAAGTGAGCCGGATACCACAAACCACAATGCATCAACTGATTCACCCGTATGATATAACAAATCACCAGGGGCTGCGTGATTGCTCTGAAGTAAGTAATCACAATATCACAATCAACATGGAGAATCTCAGCACTCCATTGGCAAACTGCACAGATAAATGAACTGAGTACCACACTTATATTACCTATCGACGTCACTTGAATTTCGCTAAGAGCGCTCAGCAAAAATCCCATCCATAGATATGCTATGGTAAAAACTATGGGAAGAGATCATCGCCCATCAAAAGTAGTGCATACCAATGGTAGTAAGCAGAGGGCATTTTTGTTTTGCCTAGACGAGGCTCTAATAGCTAGTGACTGATCATGAGAGTGTGAAACAGAAAGAATTAAGGAAGCAACGGTTTTAGCCGATTCAGTAATACCTCAAGATGAATGGCAAGTTGACGTAGACAGCCATCTGATGCTAGTCGGAAGCATGCGTGCTCGTTGAAAACCTTACGATTCAAGTGTACACAAATATCTGCTTTCATATCCTTCGGACAATAACCGAGCACCTGAAAGATTTTAGCTGAGAAGTTGGTAGATTTCATTTGAACATTGCTGGCTACTGAATAGATGATGAACACGCCTTATTAGTGTCAATGCCTTTTGTCATCGCCCATGTGCTCACCACATAATCCATCACTCGCTCGGCAAGTTCCTTGGGCACCTCTTGTAGTTTTATGAATTCACGTACATTCGATATCATATCATGATAGCTGAAATTTTTGAAATTATCAGAAAAATAAGTTCACGAGAACCCACCAATATCTTCAGCTGTCTCAAAAAGCCGAGTAAATGAAACAATTCAGAGGTGTTACCGGACAGTAGCTGAAGTCATTTGTTGAATGATAGTTGTCATATGACCAAATATGGCTGCGTAGAGAAGTGCCGAAATAATCATCATGCATACAGCGAATAATTTCTCGTTATCCGTTGTTGAGGCAATGTTGCCGAACCCAACCGTTGACATACACGACATGGTGAAATACAATGCTGCAAAATTGTTTGCATTTCTTTGCATTTACAATGCTGTAATTCTTTTCTTTTATTGACGCATTTTTTGATTTTAGTGATTATTGCATGCAATAAACATCGTAAACATTTCTGGCACGTTCATCTCATGAACGAAAACGGAGACGGTGTTCACAAAGCCTTCATTGATCAAGAAGCCGAATGACGGCAATGCTTACCACTTATGTAGGCTGACGCCCTTGGTGGACCTCCAATCAATCTGAAGCGATTCGTGAAAGTGTAGTTGTATGGTGAGTTCAAGTCCTTCGACAGCTTCAGCAGCCATCCCTCAGGTATGGACGGATCGATGAACTGAAGTTCAAGAGAAAATTTCTGATTCTCGTTTGCCATTCACGTAGATCAATTGGATTCTCCCTAATTCATTGAACTTCCGAATCAGCTTTTAATTATTCAGGCAATAAGTTGAAGCAACAAAAAAAAAGACGAAATTACCCGTAATTTAACTTCATATTCACCGATTGAAAACCATATGCAGGCAAGCCAATGAGCAACGAGCACATACGCACATAATAAAAGCAAAAGAGTTGCTGCACCATATTCTAGGTAATTGTCCAGTTTACGGGCCACACGACCCAATCGCAGAAGACGTACCACTTTCAATGCACTCAGTAATGAACCTATCCTCTGCAAATCACCTGAGGTGTTTCACTCTTACGTTTATGTGGATTATCTGCAGTTCACAACTGCGCTCAAGATGTAAAGCCTCAAAACTGAACGTTTTTTTGATGTGGTCTGTATGTATAGTTCGTATGGATAAGATGAATTCATAAGATGAATAAGATGAATATCGATAAGCGGAATATTTGTTGCGCATTCCAATTTTACCATCCAAAGACATTTTTCTCTTCACCTAGGACGTTGATTGCGTTGTTCGATTGATCATTCATCAATAACCATTTTGTGGTATTGCGGAATAATTTATATCGCGTAACCAACTACCGAGAAGTGAAAATAAGAGAAATCAATGTAAACGAACCTCATCATCATGTTTAAACATGTAAAAAATATCGTATGGAAGGCACGAAAGGAGGTCAATTAAGAACCATGACTTGAAATAATTACAGCGTATTGTCGCTGGCTCGATTACCACCTTAAATGTTCAGATAATTCAGTTGCTTGATTTCGTGGAAGTGATTGAAGGCTCGCACTGAATGCGTTTGCACGAAAGGGTCTTTCAGACCTATGTGTTTTCGGAATTGGAGCTGCCCGATTCGAACTGCCTGCTTTAATATGAGAGACATTCCGTTTTGCTCTTACAGAAATCAAGGTGATCCAGGGTAAGGGTTCAGAACAATCATGATCAATAGGTAAGTGAAAGTGCAAAGTGAATGATTACCTCACCACCAGGCCCAACAAAAGTTGTGTGAAAATTCAGTAGAATATCAGCAAAGAATATCACATCTACAATCGAATCCATTAATGCGACAGAATCAATTGCGCCTCTTGGCGGATGCTCACGGGTCTAAATGAAAAAATCGATCTGAAGTGTATCGTTACATTGCGCCTCATCAAACCAAAACATGCTGTCATTCGAATCAAACTATCGCTAAGGAAGCGATTCAAATAGGAGTGATAAGGAAATGAATACTCGGTGCCAATATCAGTTCACTCGATACAAGTTCTTTGGTTGGCAGCAAACTCGTATTGGATTGAATAATATTGGATTATTTTCTTGAAAGCAATAGTAATGACAGCTTGAAAGCGATAAAATTGATCTTACCTTGAAAGCGATGTTGAATGGAACCATAAAAGCGGTATAGAAAGTTAGAGCTAGTATGGACCAATCCCAAATGGTTTTGAATGTGGAATAGTGTAGGATGATGTGAGGTGAGGTTTTCGGTGTTTCTTGTCGATACTGCGGAAGCAGATCGCCTCCGAGGTTCATTACCTGAATGTCAAACTTAAAAGACTACCTGAACGAAGAACTTCCGACTGGACTGAACCTATCACTACTAGCAGCTACTGCCTAAGTAAATATCTGCTGTTCCAACGCGGTATTCGTTTGTTGTAGCTTCTGCTCACGCTTTACATCAGTGTTTTGATTACTATGGCGCAATGGAGTCTAGAAGGTGTCAGTGAACAGTTCTAACGGCTAGCAGAAGAAATTCGATCTGTAGAGCAGATGCATGCAACATGGCAACTACCTGATTTATTAAGAGAAACAATCATTGTCTGAAGTAGCAAATATTCATCAACCGTATGTATGTGGCTTGCTTTGTGCATTTCTAGGTTGTTTTCAGATCATTTAATCGTAAAAATGAGAAATTGAACGTCAACATTGTCTGCTTGAATTTTTAAGCTTTTGCAATGTTTTTCAGGCAATTACCTTCTAAGGGCACTTCTAAAATCTATAATTCACGTTGGCTCATTTACGAGACCAATTCACGCACTACACAAATACGAAAACAGCATGCATAAAATATCACATCGAAACCGAATCAATCAAAAACAAAAACGCTAAATCAGGAAGGTGTACGGTGCAAGGAATGAAAACAATGCATTAACTTCAACAAAAACACTATTTCAGCAACTATAAAGGAGAGCTCGCAATGTCGTACATAGCAAACGTGCTTTGATAAAATTCTTATAACAATGTTTAGCTTCTCAGCTAAGTCAACCGCGGAATTACCGCTGAACGTTGGGATTCTTAAACTTAGAGCCTTCTCCTATGAACTTCTGCAAACGAAGTCTTACTTAAAATTTTCAGATCTTGTTGAATATTTCATCAATATTTCATTAAGGACTCACTGAAAGCACTTCACAACTCTATAGTGTACTCGTGTGATCAATATACGGATCGCTTTAACGATGATCGCATAGTTCAATTGTGGATAATCTTACGATTAGTCAGTATCGTTTCTGATTGGAACACATGCAAGGACAACCTTGCAGATTTTCAAACTGTAAAGCTTCTGGGGCTAACAAAAATGTGACAAGTGTTTTATAGAGTAAATGAATTTGTTTTTCTTTCGGTGGTAATTTGAATGTCACTGCACAAATGAATATCTAGTAAATATTGCTTACCGTTGCTAACCACCAGGATAGCACTTCTTAACTAATTCTATTTCAATTCTGCTTTTTGGATACTAATGTAAAATTGCGGTGTCTACACAAGAAAGTACTGAATTACCATTTCTTTACTGCTGCAGTGGTTCAGGATCTGAATATGCAGAATTCCAGCGAAAAGTGTTCCAAACACTACACTGAACAGATTCAATTGATGGTATTAGTATCACACGTGTTTTTCAATATTGCTCAGAGCTTTTATAGGTTCTCTTTTTCAGTGATCAGGTTTGAAACTATCAGATATATGAAGAAGTCTTTATGCATAAGAAATAATTACATGAAAGGAATAGAAAACTACGGTGCTAACATTTGGTCTAAGGAAATTTCTACGTAGCTACGCCACCACCTTATAGTTCATGCAGCATCAAGATACATGAGAACGATCTCAAGCAGGCCATGTGAATAGTCTATTTGAGGTGGCGAAAAGAACCTTCATTGATTCAAGGAGGAATTGAAGAATCTTAAATTCATGTTAACTAGCAACCGCAATTTGATTTTGACCTTAATTTAAATCAAATTATCAGAATGCGTTCAGTTTAACTCAGTTCCAATTGAATTAATTGATTGACTCGGACTGACAATGGATCGTTAGTGTCGAGCACAGCTTGAAAATGAGGTTTTTGATTTTGTCGCAAAATGAGTCGAAGTGCTCTTCATTCTAGTGATATCTCTATTCCAGTTAAACCATTCCAATCCTGTTCTTTTCTATGGAATAGTATAGAACAGTTCTCAAACGACGAAAGCACACAATCTCTACGTTGAGGAGCGATTACTATCGATCATCTAAAAGTCTGGATCACCGATCACTCCGGAGAGCATTCACGTCCATTCAAGATGTTCACAATGATATGGACTACAGATCCTGTCGAAGAAGATGGAATACAGCTCGTACTGTGCTCGTTTCACTTCAAATTCTGATCTGTTGCGAATTTCTTCGAACTGTGGGATGCACATCACATGGAAAACTGTTGCACTTGCAGGATTATAGGAATGAGAGCAAGAGGAATTTAAGAGCTACACTGGAAATCTCAGCAGCATCATGCTCTTTTTCTGGAGCAGTGGAATTGCTCGACGACGATTGCTCCGATTTCAAATTTTACTTGTCGTCGTCACCAGCAATTCGATGTTTAATTCAAGCACTAAATAGAGTCACACACTCTCTAAGGGCACATGCATTGCAAATACTGTTATACTATTAAATAGGCATACTCTTGAACACGGCCCCGATGTTACCCTACAGGAACTATCATGGCTGAGATGTTTTTTTTGTAGCTAAACCGTTAGGCTAGCGCGATTTGGTGCTAAATATGTATATATGTGCCAGTTGAACTTAAATTGAACTGATGAGTTGCGCTCAACCATATTTCTGGCAGAATTTCGAATGCACTTCAATTTGATTTCAATGGTTTTCGAATTTGATGCGTGCTAAGTTTACTGCTTACAGTCAATCAAGATGATAGAAAGTTGTGATGATCCACTGAACAGTTACAGCTGATAGAATCATAAAACAGCGATGGAAACAGAAATATGGTTTGCAGCACGAACGAAAATGAACAAAATGAAAAAAAAAAGAAGAAACAAAAATCCAACATACGGTAAACACAAACTTTGATAACCTGATTGAAGTTTGAGGACATTGATGCGACGTTCTTATGAAGGTCTTTTGTTTCAATTTGATTGAATTGTTGCTTACTTTTTGCGATACGAGCGATTTGTAGAATTCGCGAGAAACCTTTAATTGAACACTATTGAATTTTGGCACAGTAGTTGAAGTTCTCTTTTCGATTATCTTTGTAATGAATCAGAATTTTGCTATTCAAATTGTTTTATTGCAAGCAGATTTTGTTTCGTTGGCGTGTGAAGAATCTGAAGTGTGCTTAGAAATGCTCCCAGTATGATTCCAATGAATTTGCTCGCATATAATCGCTAATTATCCATCAATACAGCGTAGGAAAATGCGTATCTCTGAAAAGACTACTGGTAAACTCAAAGATGCCGTTCCAATCATACGGTGGCATTCCTGGAAAGTGTGAGTGATGCATGAAATTGAATTTTGCGGTTGTCATCGAATAACAGACGATTTCAAAGAGGTGTGTGTATTCAGACTGGAATTTCATTCAAGCGTGCAGATATTTTTGGAGCACCGTAACCGAATGCACCGCCGTGCTAATGAGAAACGACGCACTTCAATTGCTTCAAATCGCATAATATGGTAACTTTTTCTCAGTACACGGGAAATTTCTCAGCTTCTCGCACGACCAATCTTGCATTGTTTGTGACTCAGTAAAGATCAATTGATAGCAGCGAATGTCCGCCATATAGCTCACTTCGACAATGCAGAAGAATACTTTCAGGACGTGCTTGGTGGCACTGATGCAAATAGTGATTAAGTGGGAGTACCGTTAATTCGGTGACTATCAGAGAACAACCAGGTCATGTAAGGGGGAAAGACAAGAGGAGAGGGATTCGAAGAAGACAATTTCCAATTATTATGAATGCGGTCAACAATGAAGCGCGGTTGTTTCTCGAGTACATTCAGCTTTCTTCACCTTTAAAGTGGTGACTGCGACGTTAAAAAAATGACCATAACTATCGGCCAAAGTGATGCCGTTGAATCACCAGCAAACAAAGCGCATCTTACAACAAAACAAGTAGAATTTCTCAAAATCTACTCAAAATCACAACCACCAGTGACTTCGATTATGAAATTTTTCCATTCAGATAAGTGCATTTTTCGCAAAATTCATTTCTTCAGTTCAAAAATGATGACAGCAGCTTCAGAAAAAGTTGCGTTGATGAAATGAAGAGATAACGACTTCTAAAAATATTTTCTTGAAAGCACGCAGATTTTTATTCGAGATTGTCACTTGTGTTAAACTGTCTCGTTGGAAAAATTATAGCATTTCTATATCACTCGTTAGAGTTCGATTAACATCAATTTCCTCAGTGCTAAATAATTTTCGCTCACATTTAACAGCGAAGTGTCTATGCTTTCCTTAAATGATCTAATCACTTGAATAGAGCGATTTGCCAGTTTTTAATGTGACAAAATTCTTCAGCAATTTTCTGTCATCATTTCATGCGCATTTTCTTTTCTCTCCTCATTCTTCTTACTCCCATACAACGCCCATCGTTGGCTGTTATCATTCGTTCGGGAGATTTTTTTCGACTCGTTGGCGACAAACAAAAGAAAAGTGTTTTAATAAGCACTTTCTGAGTTATAAGAAACTTGGAAGCGCTGTGGAACATTCACGTTCAATGGAATTCTGCTGGATCAACAGATTACAATACTAGAACGAAACGAGGACTAGAGATGTATAACATGCATGCGTAAATGAATCATGAATCAGTGTAAAGGTGAAATCACCGAGTAACCTTTATTGTTCTCATCGTCAAGTGGTTGTTTGAGCGGTGTGATATCCTTGAATTGGCATAAGTATAAAACAACTTGATTTTTATCATTTTTTATTGGTGCTATATGAACCAACAACCATATTGCGGTCTCTGAAATTTCACGATTGTTTTCAACACCAACGCCTTCATGTATAATTTTGATCCATTGCGAAATCAAACTGTAATGTTTATGAAATTCAATGTGATTCATTCGATTTGAAATTGTTTTTTACTGATCTGACGATGTTCACAAGACGATGCTGAAAAACACTCATTCCAATGCATAAACTGGCACTCAGCTAACATAGCTTTGAATTCAATGAAAAGTCCAACACGAATTCAACATATCATTACTATTTTTCTTGTTTAATCCGATTTCCGTCTGATCCGTTTTGCACATATCCAACGCGCTCTGTATCCTTTGCAGGGCATCCGGCTCACTGTGGTCACCATGCATGAACGACAATCTGAATGAATTCTTCGATAGTTGATCGCTCGAAATTTACAGCTGATCTGTCTCATTCAACAAATGCAATCAGTTACTCACTGATATTCAGTTCAATTCTTGTAAGATCAGTTCTTCAGTGCATCTCACTTCCTAATATCGACTGCAAATCCAGAATGTTTGGAATGATTTTCCTTTTAGCACAATTTTTTCAATTTGCCGAATGTTTCAAAATCCCAAGTGATCCATTTCACAGGCACTTCATTTGCAATTAATACATGCGGTTTTATATTATGTAAGCAGCACTTCAATTTAGGGTCATAACTTTCGTACGACAACAAATGAATTGAAAGATATGATGAGGCAAAGAGGACACTGTTGTTTAACTACTGTACGATTTCAAAAAAAAAACAAACAAATCAATTGCTATCTTGTATTAAGTGGCATCTTACGAATACTTGTTCAATTAAGAAGATTCAAGTGATTTGTTGAACTGAATTCATTAGTGGAGCAAGCATCAATTTCAACTGCCAAAGTTATCATTTGATAAAAGCAAATAACGAACGAGCATGGCTTCTGCATTATCTCAGCACGTGAATAGCCAACCAACTTCGAGAATCCGTCATTGCAATAAACGATCGGATAGTCAACAATCTGTGCGTTTGCGAGCACAAAACTGCAATCTGCAAATTGGAGTGTAGAACAATTTCACTTTTATTAGCAGCTGCACTGTGTGCTTTCTGAGTGCTAACAGTACACTTCTTGACATTCGATAACAATTATCAGCTCAGTTTGATTATTCCGTTGGAGGATTTGCATTTTGAGCGGTCACGCTGCTCCCATCCAATACAGTCTTTTGGAAATAACGGCACCCCTTCATCGATTCAACAACTACTTATGATTACAGATCGTATGTGACAGCATCCCGAAATTTCCATCGAGATATGTACTACAGGCATTGCTAAAACGAAGGCTAAACACCTACTCAGTTGACCTTGTCAGATGGATTGAACTTACCGCTAATTAGACTAATTGGATATAAAAGTTAGATGTTGAGGAATTGTGAAGGTTACATGTTGAGGAAAAACTAATTGGATGCTGAGGAATTTGAAAACGTTTTAGAGCTACACAAAAGCTTTTTTTTTCAACTGAGATGTTTGGATGGAATGAAATGGTAACTTTGAAAATGTGAAGAAATGTGAAGCGAATGAAGCCACAAATATACCAGCATTATTACATCTGCGAATCACGTTCTCGAGAAAGGTATTCTGAGGTGCGACCAGACCTCGTTTAGCGACTGGCATATCAACGACGATCACATCTGACTTCAACCCAATTTCGACCTGAAATCTTCAACAAAAAAAAACTTCCAGAACGTAACTGTTTCTCTGAATGATTTTTTCATCTAGCCTCGAACACCATGAAGACAGCTGAAAACGATAAACGGTCGCGTATGAAAGCGCTCTTGTTTCGTCGACATTAATTGACCGATGATTTCAAGCGAAGTCAATGTATCGTTAATGAAATGATATTCGATGAACTGAACAATAGTTTTAAAAAAAACGACTGTTCAAATTATCAACTAAAATTGCTCAATAATGGATAGAGTTCAATTAAGCATTCCAGAAAGTGAACACTCACACGGTGGGTGCCTTAAATCAATCCTAAATGCGGGTTATGAGTAAGCCATGATGTCATAATCTATTGTATCCACTTAAGTTAGGCAACTTGACGAAAAAGTTTCTAATTGTGCAATTTTATCGAATTAAAGCGCTTTGCAACAACAAAAAAACCGCTCCCTAAGCGAACCATCCATCCATCATCACATTTGAATGTTCACGCTCATGCCTTTCGACTCCAATTTCATCTATTCGATCTCAGTTTTTGCAAAAGATTTTCTCTTTCCAGCTCGTGCAGCAATCACATCAGAACGGTAGCAGCAGTTTGTTCAGTGGAGCGTTTTTCTCACTAAATTTCGCACCGTACATCGTATAGCATCGATTTTTTTCAAAATCCACATTTTTAATTTCTTCTTTTTAAGCGGGGACTTTTTTTCAAGACAATCACACTTGTTCACGGGTTTTGTTGCGATAAAATTTTATGGGAACGTTTACGAAAACACTGCGAATGAAATGAGTGGAGTAGTTCTGTGAGGGAACGACTGATTCGAGATGTCTTTTTTGAATTTTCATGGACGAAATAGCCTTTTGGCTGCTAAAATAAGACTGCAAGCAGCACTAGTGCACTTGTTGTAGCACTCACTTATGATTGATTGCAAAGTGTGCTCTAAACGGTTCTTTCCATGCTGAATCAGTGCTTCAAATTAATGAACATGAACCAAAAAAAGATGATTGCTTTCATACGAATTTGTCCACTAAGAGCGCAGTGTTCATGCAAGATGATGTTTAATTGATTGCTCATGTAGAACGGAAATCAGTCACCGCCGATTCGGCATAAGAGCCAAGAGCGAGAGGTAAACGAATAGAGTTTTATGCGTTTTTAAGAATATGGAACAAATCGTCATTTTCAGCTGACATATTGCTTCCATTTGAATTGTTGCATTTGGCAATGTAAACGAATTTGGATCGGATTTTTTTCACCCCATCAAACATTGCTTCGTGCGTTTTGCGACATTTTCTGTTCACTAGCAAACTTGAGGCAACATTGAATGCGATCGCATTGCTTAACAATACTTTTGATACAGTTATTAGATAGATTGTTTGAACGAAATGGTAGCGATAAGTGGCTAGGAATCTAACGGAACAAACACAAACACAACATCCAGACGCCAGGAAGCAGCGGATCTTTGTGGTGTGTTCTGTTTTGTGATCCATTCTCATCATCAGATCCATAAGTTTTGAATTGATAAATCAAAATCATTGGTCTGCTTCAAAATCGCTTTATACATCGGTTCACTTGACCGTTCCGCTGCATCAATTTTTGATGACTCTCATTCGGTTTATATTGAATTTTGTCAAACTAATCAGCTGTGATAAACGTGCAATAAGCAGAGAATCATCAGTGGTTTGCATGGCGACACGGAAATGTTTTTTGATGTCATCCGTTTGGGTCATTCCCTTCTGTGTACATTCATTCGATAGAGCAGTAATCAATATCGCATTAAATTAGGCTGAAAATTCAATTCGCAAACAATATTATCTACGAATATATTCATTCATTGGCTATTCGAGATAATGACTGCTGTTTGGACTGATGATTTTGGACTTAGTTTTGATGCAACTGTTTCATTTAAATGATAATGAGGCTACACATATGAGCAAAGAATCTTGCGCACCGACAATGCATTGTTCCATACTGGGGCTCTTCTACAATACTTCAGCGATTCGAAGAAGTCACTTGAACTAGTTTCCGCGCCGAGCAAGTTTGCGATCAAATGACAAAATCAGCAAGTTACAGTGAAATTATTTGATCAGTCGAATGATACAAAAATAGTTTATTAGGAGTAAAACAACTCGAAAACTTCAAGCGTTATACGAAGACAGTCAAGAAGTAAGCTCTCGAAGCAGATGAAAAATGGTGTGCTGAAGTTTTTTGTACATGAAAAGCTTGTTTGAATCATGAAGGAACGCACTGCTGGTTGCATAGCACATCAACATCAAATACCATAGTGATATGGTGTGCTGTTGAAGAAATAGCAAATTCGTTGAGAGCATAAAGCGATAAGCCTGAAATTTTGGTCGCAAACTACACACAAATGTTATCGATGATACTGCTGAAATTGTTTCCATTCGTAAAATATGAGCAGTCCAAATGACTTTGTGTTGAGCACACACATCGCATGCAACAGAAGCTGGCTGGCCAAACTTTATTACAGATCTAATAAATGATTGAGTTCTTAGCCAAGCATTCTCGCAATTCATATCTAATGTGCACCACCACACGCTCCTAAATAACAAATTAGCACCGAATTGGAATCAACTTCACTTGCTGAAGCTTTACAACAACACAGCATCGTCCTCCTCATTTTGAACACTATAAAATCAAATTTACCGTTTTACCTAATTCAAATATGGAACGCCTAATTCAAATCGATGGAACACTTAATTCAAATAGGAATTTAGCTTACAATTAGACCTGCTTCAAATCAATTTTAAGCTGGATTATGGGCTTCCATGGATAAAAGGAAATACTCTGAAAAGGTGTACAGTGATGGAGATGCTTAAGCTCAGAAAGTTGACTGCTTTAGACATTAGACGATAATGCTGGTAATATAGCAGCAGCATTCATATCATTGAGCGCAACGTTGTCAACCAGAAAGAGCTTCGATTGCGATCATGCACAGCGATAACAAACAATCACAGGTGACAATTGACGAGTGTCCACAAATGTTTATTGCTCATTGCTCAGTCTGAAGTTGCGTATTCTGTCGCCCTTCATGCTTTTAATGCTAATCGACAAATCATTATCGCTGCAACGTTGTTTTGCCGGCCAATCCGTCATGAAACACCGCAATAATCATAATTGTCAGTGTTTAAGCAGATTTCGGTAAATGCGCTCGAAATTTTGATCAAACGTTTATCGAATGTTGTGGATAAGTTTGCATAAGCGCATAAGCGGGATCGAGTCAGTCGCATGAATAATGTTATAAATTTATAAATGCGCCGCCGTGCATGGTAGTGTCTTCTAATGGCAAATATTGATAGAATACTTAAATGTTGCAATGTTGACCATATTTGCACTAATCGAGATGAGAGCACGCAATTACGAAGGCTAGAAAGCTGACGTTGCAAGGCAGCTGCAAAGGATCTGGCAACAAAATCGGGATGAGAATGATCCAAATGAATGAGATAAAATGAGGAGAGTGGACGATAAAGAAAGCAATCGAGCAGTGGTGCCAGCATCTAAGCTGAGGTCAAAACGTGTATTGCAACAAATTCGTGGTTGGAATCAACCGCTTTATGGGCATGGAACATAGAAAGAAAATTTCATGATCCAAATCAGAATGTAGAGCAATTGAATGCAGTAGGCATGAAAAAAATTTTAAATACATTTAATAGATCATGCAACGAAGCATTGGTGATGTGGATAGTCCGTCCCAAGGCGGCGACGTTAGTAAACATCATCGAAGAGAGAATAATGATTCTTTTGAGGAGGTAATTTCAGTTTGTTGCTGATAAGTTTACTGAAAAAGTGTTGCAGCCACTCTGATAGATTGTCACGTTCCAAATGTATAGAGATTGTCACATACGAAATAGATATATTTCCAGGCTGAACACAACAGATGAGCGCATTGAAACTTTACAAAGTCTCTCAAATATGAATGAGCGTTATTCGTCCCATTTATCGTCAAAACCATAAATATGCTGCTGCAACTCGCCATTCCGAGAGATATGTTAGCACTAAGGCGGCGATAATCGAAATTCAATGAAGATACTTTTGGTATGAGTTAATGCTATGAACAATAGTACAAGACGAGTATAAAACGCTATCAATTCATCTGAAACTTGACTAAAATGTGGAACATTCACTTCTTTGGTTCTGAGCATAAGTCAAACATTTTTCGCGTTTTTTTTTTGATTGCGTCTATTGCGCATTGATATGCGATAGACGCAATCAGAAAAAAAAGTCCTAAAAGGTGTATGGCTTCGTTGCTAGGCATACCCGCACCTAATGGATTTTTTAATGAGAGTGAAACCTCATGAAATTCAAATTTGATAGAAGAACATTCAAGATCAATATATCACAATTTCATTAGGATATCGTGAATAAATCTTATTTCTATTGTCTGTGTTGTCTTATTTTAAATATTTAGTTGGTACATCTTCTAATTGTAAGCAATCGAGCCAATACTTTTTCGATGTTGGAATGACTACTATTCTGGATTGCGTCTGTGATCTTTCCAGTCTGAAAAGATGTCTATCTATCTTTCAACAACTCATTGAAAGTTCTTTAGAAATCAACACAGCTGTAAAGATGCACTGCACCATTTGAACGTCGAATGCAATGAATTATTCACTTCAGATCTTTTGTTCACTGGATAAAATGGGATATAGGCATCGAATGCTTCGGATAACTCGCAAGCGATCATCTGATTCCATAGTTTAGACACTACTCAACACTCTTCTCGAAATTATTTTGCAATTTCGAATGGAAGTATATTGAACAATTTTTCGAATTTCGTTCTATTAAAATAAATTTTCCAAGAATAAATTCACTGAAAAAAGCATCATTAGTGAAAGAGCAAAGAGCAGTGCTTATGAAAAGTCCATTACGGGCATAATAACGTTCAGAGTTCTTCGTTCTTTAAGGTTGACGTGCAATTTAATCTTCATAATTCAATCGTTTTATCAGTTAAAAAACAACCGAAACGTTGTATTCCCTGTTTCTTGGTGGGTTTTTATAACTGGCTGAATTTACTTGTGACAGTTGAAAGTTCGGATTAGGACTGTTCAGGCTGGAATGCCTTTTGAAAGCTCACCCAGCAAGCATGCACAACTGACTCGCTTCAGCTTTGAGCGTATTTAACAACTTGAGTACCTCAACTGATCTCGACTGATGAGATAGAGTGATGTTCAAAAGATAAATATCAGTGGAAATCCGAAACGCTATTCCTAACATAGTTCTCATTGTTGTTAGAAGGAATTATTGTTTGTTCATTCGGTTACTCACAATTTCTGATAGTTCGGTAACAATTTTGTCAAGTTTTCAAGAATCATTTCAATTTACGAGGTATGCTTGAGTGATTTTGAAGTGAATGTAGGCAGGAGATCAAAGCAGAGACTGTGAAAGTACAATAGCCCATCAAATGAGGAGAAATACTCTTGCACTGACGAGTGTTGCGAAAAGGAATCAGCGATTTCAAGTGCATAATGTTCCGAATTGAACGCCTGATCAATCGATTTCGCTTGAGCACTGAATAAGTGGTCATCTATGAAAATTGAACGACACAATATGAGATAAATCCATTGTGGTTTTAGGCTGTATTCAGACCAATTTCAACGCCAAACAGATCCGTTTACGCACAGAAGGATTACGTGGGAAGTGGATAAGACTGAAATCGTTGTTAATGCATATTGCCTGAGCATGCGGTGTATCAACGCAATGTTTGAGTGAGCTATTTGTCTGATAAGATCAGCTACAGAAGATAAAGCCAACCAGAACGGTGGACTCAGAAGTTCTCATCGGAACCACTTCAGTGTTGACATTTGATCAGTTCTGTTGAAGGATTTGCATTGAAAGATCAATTTCAGGTGGTCTTTTAGCAGGTACACATGTATTTCACAAAGGTATTGTACTTACAATGCCCTGAATGAGTAAATGGTTGGGTAACAATAGATGAGAGCTTGGAATCGCTGAAGATATGAGGACGTTTACAACAAAAACAGGTCGTGATGATGGATTTTGGACAGTTTAATGAGAATGAATGAAGGAATGGATGATGGCGTATTGAAAAGCTGACTGAATAATGTTGGTGGTTGGTGAAGCAGCAGCAGCAGCAGCAGCAGCATTCTATACGGCAAACTGCTGCTTCATCTAATGCATTTCACACAAACACACACACACGCATCGGTCGGTGTTCAAATACCTTTATAAATGCAACACACAGATGGATGATGGATTCATTCGCACAAGCCCTATTGAATTTCATTTCGATCAATCGTATTCGGATTAGATTTGTAACTGATGAAGACACAACAAACGCTTTCACGAATCACTTCTCACATTTTCCTCCGTGCATCATTTGCTAATCAATTTTTCATCATCGCCTAGAACGAATATTCCATACGGATAATCTTTGACATCCTCCTCGAGAATGCGGTTGATGGACAATTCACCCAACTGACTGATGTCTCAGTTAGAGTATTGAATTGTTTATGGAATAATGATTCGTATTGAACCATGAGTACCAATAGTCATACCGTTCGAATAACGCAGTGGATTCCAAGAGGAGTGAAGAGGCCCCTGGGCAGACCACGAATGAGATGGGATGAACCACTAGTGAGAATGTTTGGTCAGAAATGGAAAAGGTCTGCTCAGCAAAGAGTAACATGGGGATCGGTAGACCTGCGCCCACACGGAGAGCGAAGACAGGTCGCAAGGCAAGGCAAGTCAAGTCATATCGTTCTGAGAGCGATTTCAAGTAACACAACAAAGTCGGCCGTGACTTGTTGCAGCAATCATGAGGATTGCATCGAAGTGATCACCAGAATGCAAATGGATGCTGGATATCGCACATTATCTGCAGATAAAGTATTCATTAGGCAAATGTGCCTGCATATTAATCGAATCTGAGGTGAGTGGTATGCCTCGGAAGAATTTTTTTTTGGCACTCTTGTTGCCGTATTTATCCGCTAACGATGGTTTATGTAGGATGTTTAGTAAACACTTGAAGTTGATAAGTGTTGAATGAACGGAAGCGCATCAGTGCGTTTACGTCAATAAACGTAATAGGGCTGAATCCAGTAAATGCGACGATCATTCGCTCAGTTTCGCTCAGTCTCTCAACATTTCACTGGGGAATTCAAAAACGAGCCTTCGTATTCCACTTATTGCATCTGGAACGCTCAAATGCGTTTACACCTGAGCAAAATCATTGAAATTATCGACTATTTGATTGATATGTTTGTAGCAATGTACATCTGTCGATGGAGTAGATTCGAAAAAAAAATTCAGTTTGTTTCGTTTCAGACGAGTACTCCATACCCAAATAATGTCCGCCGCATCAAATACAGTAACATACAGTTTGCTTCCACTACTATTTCGACGACTTTTGCTCAATGTGAATTAATTCTCTACGATATTATCCTATCTAATACACGAAATATTTCATGTAAGTCAATGTGTGAAGAATTCAGTGAGCCTCTTTGAAAGTGAATTTTGATCGAGTCAAGTGAGACAAAAAAAACGATGAATAAATTAGCAAGAGAAAGCCACCACAGTCGAATGAATTATTCTATTTAGCTTTGAGCAGCAGCAACATCAACAGCAGCAGCAGCATCACTTCGCGGCACTGTTGTTGCCTACGGTTGGCAATTTGAAAAGAGCAAATAAATTTCGTGATACATTTATATGTCTGCGTAAATATTCAATAGAGCATTTGCACGACGGTGCTCGCCAAGCAATCCACTAACATATTGTCCCATAAACCCATTTTACTTGAAATAAATCGAAATTGCGTGACGTTTTACCATTTCATCAGCGAACAGCATTTAGCGTTTAGATTCGTTCAGTGGTGTGACTGAACAATGATAGTCTTTGGCACCTCCGAGCTTCCTAATTGATTCAATCGGTTAAAAAATTTTTGGTCCACGAAACAAGTGCAAATTACGCGTTGACGTCAACAATAGCTGTTGGCATATTGATTCTTAGAAAATTTCAATTCAAATTTAGGCATTCGCATGAAATTGATAGAAATTTATTCCGGATATTTGAACATTCTTCTATTCACATGACACAGTTGGTGATGTGTTAAAATGACATTTAACGGAATTTCGAAGTCTAAAAATATGGCTTGTTCTGGAGTTATTATCCTTAACGGAATGAACCATACATCTTCGTAGGGAAACACTGCTCATATGGCCTCAGAACCCTTCTTTTCGTTATTTCCCATTCTATATTTAGCACCCATCCCTCTTCCTCCAGTCACAAGCACTCAATTTTTTCCAACCACTTCATCAACATCAGTTTATTTCCAATCTCTGTCGGTGTCCACCTGTCCTGATTTTGTTCAAGGTGTTCTTCTGAATCATCCGACTGAGATTCAATTTCCATCGGCAATTAATCAAATAGTACTATATGGTATCAAATAAGTTTTCGGTTTTCTGTCAACGTTTACCATCACCGAAATTTCCAAATAAGAATTATCATATGTAAATGCTGGATTGCACCGAAATTTTGAAAAGATTATGCCAAGGAAAGTGTGACAATACTGTATATTTGTGATCTGTTGTGCACAATCTATGGGGACAAATAACAGCAGCGCAGTACGAACAATATCTCATCAGTGCATCATGTTACGGCTCATGAATGTGTCTTGGCGATTAATCGGTTTTATGTTGACATCACACTTTCTCAAGCAATTAGCATTGCTCGTAGCAATCAGCAGGTTCATATGAGTGCAGCTGATGAGATACTAAGCAACTGCGATTAACACACTCTGAACTGACCGTAAGCGCTTAAATATAACGGATCCCAAGCGATACTGGTCTAGTGTATATGTAGTCCTAATGACTGGAGTGACTACGCTTCAATATCATTTCGTAAACACCTTTTTAATGAACAATCTAAAGACTTCTATGAAAAGTGTATCGCATAACAACGTTGGGCATTAGTATTCATGAGCGTCGTCTGTTTCGCTTGATTATTTGGATGCTTTTCGGTCACAAATGCACCTAAGAAGTGAAATTGGTTGACGAAAGCCAATGAAATGTAATTTTCAATGATATATGCGCACATAAGCAGCGAGCGCTCTATGATTCTGAGTATTTGAAAAATGGTGAAAACACAAAAACGATTATATGCATCATCGGCATTTTATAGAGCCATAGGACGAGCGAATAGTGCTCTAAGTGTTTGATATTAGCGCAAAACAATTGCATACGTATAATAATGATTCATTCGATTGAGCACTAAAACAATAAACCGTTCTCGAATAGCAGCGTTGTTTGCTTCGTTGATAACTAGCAATCGCATGCACACTTGTCATCAATCTTCCAAAATAAGCACAATTATTCGATGCTATTGTTGATTGTTGAAAGTGTCTATGAATTCTGGAGTATCAAATTTGAATTTGAGAAGTTTTCTTGAATTGGACCAGTAAAGACTTGAAGATTATGTGGTATTGTTCATGTAATGTATGATAAAGTAAATCGATGAGATAGAACGACATGAATATTAAATGTCTCGAGTTAAGAGTCTGGATAAATAGGTGAACTTATTAATGTGAGCTGGATCACAAATTTTGTGGGGATTTAGTCAAGGATTGTCCTCTAGCACTGGATATGTGACATAAATAACAGTCTCAGAATGATTCACTGCAAGCAATACGAATTTAGAATTGAAAAGCATATGAACAAGTACGAGCAATCGATGAGAAAGACAACTTAGCAATCAAGAAAGACAACAAGTACGAGCAATCAAACAACTTATCGAAGAAGAAACAACTGATAAACAGTGACGTATTCAAATCGCCGATGCACATTCGATAAGCGATATTCTAAGCGATAAGCGATGTACAAACATTAATATGTTACTTGGCAAACTTGAGAAGACGGTAGGCTTGAATGTATCAAACTTATATTTCTATAGTACTGTATAATATCTATTGATCTATTGTGATTTAAGGCATATCAAGGAGTGAAATGCTCATTAAATGTGCATCTCAAGAAGCGTTACTGTTCTGAACAACTCAATGAGAGTTCAATTATCCCAGGCAGATGGGTTTTTTTTAGCGCAGAGGAATTGAATTATACTTTCTACGAGCATTGGACATAAGGTGTTCTTCGATTCGGATGAATGTGCCCAAGATGAACTGAATGCGAATGATCAATTATGTGAACGCGGCGACGAATTGAATGAACCAGTCGACGAATGAATTACGATTGAATAAATTGAATACATAATAAACATTAGAACTCATTTAAACGATCACATTGTTTCAGAGAAACACCGCTCGACATTTCTCACTAAAACCACTCAAAAAGCAACCTTCTGAATAGTGCCACGCCTTCTACAGAATACCTGTACTCGCGCTATTGCAAACGTGATTGTAGTCATGATTTAGATACGTACTTGATTCAATTATCGTATCATTTAAATACGTAACTTGACTCAATTATCGTAGCCGGAAAAATAACTTCCGTAGAATTTCTGAATGTCATTGATGTGTGATTCAGTCGTATTGGATCACATTGAGCAAACAATTCAAACGTTTAGGTCATTCTCGTCACATGTTTTATTTGAAACTTCGCCCACCAAGGGAAAGAATTGTAGCGCAGAAGGAGGAAGTGTAGCGTAGAAAATAGTTTGTTTAAAATTATCAATTGAAAATGCTTAGAATCTATTTGAATTAGAGGTACCCACATGAATTCATTATGACATTTGCTTCGGTACGAAGAGTGACATTTTGAAAAGGTCTCTGAGGTCGATGAAGCAAGGATGATCTAATACAAATCTCAACAGATCAAAAAACATCTTGCATAGAAAATTATAAGTACATATCGATGTGATGTGGAGAAATTTTCGATCTACTAAATTGATGCCTTCTGATGTAACGTATCACTAATTTCGTTGCAAATCTATCCCTCATTTACTATGCTTGCATAAGCCATTATGAACAAATCGAGGTGTTTTTAAGCAGCTCTAAAGAGCCGTCAACCAATGGCTTCTTGAATTTCCAACGCAAAAAACCAGCCGCCATCTCCAACGAGACGGGATTTCGTGCGCTTCTCAAAAGTTGCGAGTATACTCTGCTTGAAAGTGTACTCCATTATAAGTCATGAGGTGATCGAACACTTTTGTTACGCAACAATGTCATGTGAACGTTACAGATTGAAACACTAATTTGTGAGCACCATTGAAATGGTTGGTTCATTTGCATGCCGGCAAATATTCACACGCAAAGTGATGCATAAATCATCTGAATGAATCTCGCGCTGAGATCTGGCAATGGCACCTGGAGAGCAGACCTGAACGAATTTTAGTCTTGAAAACGCACGGAATAAACCAAAGAAATATCATCTTTCATAAGGAAATAAATGAGATATCTTCTGTATCGCAAACAAGTGAATGCATGAGTGAGTCGTTTCGCAATCTGATTTCGCAAAGTAATGTGTTTGCAGTGATCAGAATTAACATCCGATGCAGCAGGCTAAATTACGTTTGAAATTCTCCAAGGTGTGCATTCAGTCGTGAATCTCATTGTTTAGGCGTCTAATTAGTAACGTAGACGATGTTGGAGTATCAGTTATGAAAGTGGTTGGGGATATCATTAAAGTGTTAAATCCGTGTTACTATGACAACTGACGACGACTAGGAGTGTATAGGAACAACCGAAATTAATGCTTTCAGTATCAACAAACCGTCTTGATTTCTACTTTTTGCATTTTCAATCATACTTAACTGCATTACTAAGCTGATGCTAAGAATAGCAGCATTCATTCCATCTGCGGGCATTAAAACATTCTCTAAGCGTTACCAAGGGATTGACTCAATCACCACCGATTTCAAAGACGTCTTAAAACACGCATCTACGGTATGACTGCACGCAATTATGTGATATTGAACGCCTAACTATTTCTTGGAATTGGTCGACGATCATACTGAATTGGCATTTCTAAGTGTCACCAGTGAAAAAAAACTGATTGTGAGCGTAATGCACCATTAAAAAATTCTCTACACTAGCAAGCAATATGGGCTGGCCGCAATCTACTGAGGAGTACTGATGAATTTGAGCACATCATAAATGATCACTGAAGATTATTGGACACAAAATTACATCATTCGAAATATGTTACGTGTTTGCAGTAATGATAACGAACATATTGAATGTTCGAAGCAATTTCTTAACGAGAAAACGATCAGAGAACTTGCTTTGCTGCAAAACACTTAAATAATTCATCAAATCATTTCCGTATCGTCAGCAACCTTCGAATTTCCCTTCGAATCGAAAAAAAAACTTTCGAATACAAATGTTCCAAAATGTTATAAGGAAGTCGCAAGTGCGGCAGTATTCAGTGCCATTTCAACCAGGATCTGTCGTAATGAAAGAAATCAGTTGATGTAACACCCGTAATCCAGTGGAAACTCCAGCCTTTTATCGTTCACCGCAATCGTGCTCTCTGAACTTTTAATTACACTTTCAAACTTCTCTTATAACAACCATAAATACCGTGAAATGGAATACTCTAGGCGAGGTATGCACTGAGTACCAATCCGTGGGCTGTCTTTCTCTGGCGTGTACAGTAAGAAAATTTTCAGATGGGCTCGAAATATATCTGAAGCTATCTCAATTTCTTCATACTTGTGCTTCTGCCATGTTCTTGAGTTTTACTCGATAGCATTTACCACCGTTCGATAACACTGCACATACGCTGGATGGATATCATCTTATGAAAATTGCATTCACCTTTAAAGATGTTGACGTTGGACCGGTAGCAGATGTTCTTTCGACCAGCTTGCCGTCCGTCGCATTATTGCATCAAAATATATGTCTACGATTCATGGCTTAACATTGTAGTAAGGCTGGTGTGAAATAACCGAAAGTGGGGTTTTCACTGAAGTGCGATTGCAACTCTTTATTTGCTATGAAAAAAACGATGGCATCCGCAATGGAAAGTCGCAATGAGTCTTAAAATACCTTTTTAGGATGAGGATCAAATGAGTGGAATGAGTTTGTTTAAAAAAAAAGACCCTTCGGAAGATTTTTCGATGCCTTTTGAGTTAAATGTTATGAAATGTAACTCGTCAATGAACACAAATAGCTGTCATGAAATATTTTTATTTGCTGATTGATGAAACGAAAGTGTTCAGATTTGTACAACACGTATACAAACAATAGACAGTGAATGGCTCAATCGAACAATTTATAAAATCAGTATCGTGGTTGTCCTGCGGGTCCGTAGGTTGAATACGCTCCAGGATATCCACCAGGATACATACCTCCGCCGGGATACGTACCACCGCCAGGATATGTTCCAAACTAGACAGACATATTTATCTCGTACACTTATAATCACCCTAATAAATTCACGCTCATATGCTGTTTACAAGTACGTATCAAGCTAAACTTATGATAGACAATTTCATTGCTCTATGGAAATCTTCAGCTAAACAACGTTTACTTCAGTTTTTCAAGGGTTGATATAAGTTAGAAGATTGCACCTGTGATCCATAAGAAGTGTTGTATTCGTATTCTTTTTGCATTTCTTTGCGTTGTTCAGTTTTTGAACGCCAATAACAAACGAACACAACACATGCACCGACGACGAACACTAATAGTACGAATCCCAACAGCACGAAAACACCTGCCATCCTGAAAGATCACTCGTAAACAATTCACTGCTTACACCGCTTGACTGCTGACTCACTTTTGGAGTGTGTTCGAAGCAGTGGAGACTGTCTCATGAGTGGTTACGTGAGAGATGACTGTTCATTTGAGATTTGCCAATAAACACGTCTATCTATTGACATTTGGTTCAGCTCATTGAACTGGGATCCTAACATTAAAATGAGAGAAGGCATGCTAGCACAGCTTGCAGTCTTCATATAGCAGTAATCACTGTTCATAAAGTGACCAGAGTGTACCGCTTTAATTAGAGCAATGTAAGCAACAACCCACCAGAATTGGTCCTTTGGACAGCAGCCATGCTCACAGCAACCTTGCGTTTTCTCACATCTGTAAATAAAGTGCTAGCCGAAAGGTTAGTGGACATCTGCGGAATTGAAGCAACTGAAGACTGCAGTAGAGACAACGAATTTCGACGGAGTAACTTAGTTAGTGGTTATATTGAGCAGAAACTGAACAAACTCGTTAAACATCTCTCAGTGCACTCAAAAATATAAGTGCCATTGATACAAATGCTTTGCAGTGATCACTTAGCAAGAAATATGGTCAAAATAAGGTGAATTTGAGTTCGGATGATTGGATACGAATTGGATGCTCTTGGTATTGGCCCTAGACCCTAAGGGATTTGGAGAATAATATTGTCGTGTCAAAACAGACTTACAGAAGAGTAACTGTAGCATTGACAGTATTCTTTGCCGTGTACACACATCGAATGAAACCTGAGCCGGCACCTGAAATCACTCATGTCTCCAACAGTGAAAATGATTGATCTCAAGAAATTTTTTTATTAACCAAAGTCCCGATTCAATGAGCCGAAGATGATAATTATCAATCCAGTAAGATCTATGCAAGGACAGTTTGCATGCGGATGAGTTCAGCAATGTCGAAAATTCTAACCCTCTAACGTTGATCCAATGAAAGTGCCAATGGTACCATGCTGATATTGTTCAGGACGTATGTACGATGCTGCAGCCATCTCAAACGAAACCACTCAAAAATAATTCGGCTGAATTCTGGAGATCGTTGACGGCAAATTCGAAATGAAATTTATCGCGATCACCTGATATAATGAAGTTTTTATTTTGTTGCAAATTCTGTGTGCATAACACCTCAAGATGATCACCAGTATGATGAAATGATCAAAAACATATCACGCCTAATACTAATATCAGTCGCATCAAACCACATCAAACATCATATCGCATCGCCGAAATTTATTCTAATAAAATCACACCTCTATGCTCACCAAATCGATATCAAAAGTAAAATTCCATGAATACTGACCGTATCCTGCACTGATATCATCAGCTGTGCGTAAAGAAGGATATAAAGGAAGAAGGATATGATATTCGTGATGCTTGTGATAAGGTAGAAACATAAACTCGTAATCAGCCGTAATTGCTAATGAAATAAATAAATTGCAAAAAACGATTAAATTGATCATAGAGTTGATAACACATGTTTTATGTTTTATGCTCTGACGCATTGTATTCAAGCGGGTAATTGCTACTTGATGTTGTATGGACTGTTGTGCAAAGTTATTACGAATGATTTGTTCGATTTAGAATCGTTAGTCAGAGTCTTATTATAACCAGTTTTCGTTAGCAATAAGATCTTGTTCAACTCATTGTCGAAGTTGTTCGTGTATTTGCCATTGTAATGTGGCCCGGATGTTGGAGTCATTCAGTTGCAATTGAATTTCCTCGTTGCTTTTTGCTCGAGCCGTTCACAGTTGATCGAAAAAGGAACTTCTTTGCATTGTAAAGCATCCAATGGAAACTTAATCGGTCCTAACTGAAAATCCTCTGTAAAAGTTCTTCTCAGTAGATCAGTTCGAGTTTCTTAAGATGTTTCTTAAGATGCTTACAGATACAGCAATGTTCACAACGAATCAAGTAGTAATCCTGAGCTGACTTATCATTCATCTGAGAATTTGATCAGGAAGTATTTTCTCTGTGTGTAATTAAATAAACATTGAAAGGTACAAAGATGTTGGTTGGTTGGTTGGTTTGCTCTATAGCGAGCTCAGGTGAGTGAACAAACATACTTCATATCAGATATTGATTGATTGAATAAATCTTATTTGCTACCTAAGGTATCATTCGATCGCAAGCGGTCGTCACTTCTACTCCTTTCAACATATATGAAGAGCCTTTAAGTGTGCTTACTCAATGAGGGATTGGTGTCAGAACTAGTGACAGCAGTTCGAGTTGAGATGGTTGTTAATAATTCATGAATAATCAATTCATGAACCGAGAGTAGCGCACGTAAGCGATATTTTGGTCTGAAATGACAATGAAAAGCGCTGCTTGAAGGGAATCGCTGACGATGCGAAACTCTAGTAAGTGGATGTTTAATGAGACAAGTTTGAAGCATGTTTTGCGAGAATTGACGCAAATATGGAAACATCATATTATTATAGTATAGAATCCAAAATCATGCATTATTTTACTGAATATTCAAATGGAAACGAAATTAAACGAAATATTCGTTGAGATCACCAAAAAGTACGGCGAGAACGCACAACAACGTCTCCGCATGAAGATCTGTCGAAGCAAGTGAATACCGTCTAACGTCAGACGCAAAAAAAGTTTTGATCATATTTACTCAGCAAATGATAGAACTAGCTGAGGAAATAAACTAGTACGATCAGCATTTGCTTTGACATTTTTTCCGAATAAACTCTCAAGAATGGTGGCATAAAATTTCTGCTCAAATCGAAACATATCAACAGAATCGTAAAGTCAACAGATATCATGTTTTTTTTGAGTGTTACACAATTCGATTGAATTAACTGAAAAGATTCTAATTCACACATTTTCGAAGAATAATCACATCGATGAATAATTTTGCTACAAAAATGTCCATTATAGTTCAAGGGTTGTTCTACGACGCAAGCTTACCAGCATTCCAGTACCATTACTGTCTATCCAGTACAATTGGAGTGTGGTTTTTTGATAACCGCAACCATAATTGCATAGTACATTAATTCTTCAATCGGCAACCCCGGATTTGAATGCAAAAAGCTTATTGTTAGAGGAATCTACATCCGTGACGATGAAGTCAAATCAATTTGTCTGATAGTGAATAAAATTTATCTAAAAGGATCCTTAGGAATCTTATTTGAATATTTGAATTAGATACTGTTTGAATTCAAAATAAGCAACTTCTGTTAAGTTAATTAATTTTGAGATCTGTAAAGTTGAATTTGTCACATATTAACTTAACAGAAACCTATCTATCGTGTGAGGCACCGAATGTGTAGTGATTAATTTGGAATTGACGCACTTTATCATTCTAAACAACCAACGATGACTGTTGATATGGAATTTCGGAAATGTTGTAATGATGCAATCACACGGTAGTGTTTGCATAACGTTATGCTCTTTACTCAACAAATATCATAATCATCCACGGAAATAACATTCGTCTGCTCGTTGAGCTAGTCATCAATATGGTGGGATATACTCTAGCCGTTCATGATTCGAGACTGATCTTTGAGGTATCGATTGCAACATGTTCAGCTGAGCGAGTGACTGGAATTGATTTGGGTGATCAAAATTGATGTCATCTGAACGATGACAAGTGACGATTGAACTATTGATAAGTTCAAATCTTGCAAGGAATCGCTTTTGACTTCAATGCAAGGAGTGTCTCGTGGATTTGATGTTATTTTGGTGAATGAGAAGAGGTATTAAAAATGGTTCTGGCATTCAAAAATGTCAGAATCTCTTCTCTTAATGAATATGTCAATTTTGATATATCAATATGTCAATATGTCAATTACTTTTGAATGCCACAATGATGAACATAAATGAATAATATCACAACAGCGAATGAAAAAAAACATCGTCCGTCAGAGATATTAATTACTCAATTGTGCCGAGTAATTTTTAACTGGATGAATGTTATTAGCTAGAGCGTTGATTGAGTCAAGGGGCGATTTCTCTTGCGAGATGGAAATGTTTTAGTTGATAATAACTCATATTTTATGTTTCAGTTGATAATAAGCTATATTTTATGGTAGTGCCATCATTCAATCATGATTTCATATGTATGCAAAAAAAGATTGGATCAAATTAAACAAACAGATCAAAGTCAATTAAATCGTTTTCATGCAGAACTGCACACTTCCATGTGGTTATTCAACATGGATGAACATTCAACATATGCATCTATCAGCAAAATGCTATCTAGAGGAAATTGTAGTCCGGCCTGAAGAGATCCATGCTGGTTCTGAACAGAATGCTGGATGAAAATTGATGGGTAATAAAGAAATTTCAAGGATCGAGTACAAGATGTGCGTTGTTGATATAAAGAATAAGTAGGTGAAAATGTGGGATTTGAAACGTAGCGATTCAAAACGACTGGCAGTAACTGAAAGCTGCTAATTGGTGTGATTGTTGAATGGAGTATGCAATGTATAAATTATAGAATACTTCATCTGGGCACAGATAAACAAACATGCGAACTCAATTCTAGGTATACATCACGTCTGTAAATCCAATTTGCTTACAAACCAAACGAAAGCAAACACAAATATCAAAGAGAAGAGGTGGTACCTTTCCGATGCAATTCTCATCGGCGAGCACTAGAGTTTATTGATGAATTGTTAAAAGAATGAATGGGATGATTAATATTGTTGATGAAAGATTATAGCTTGATGAAATATTATAGAAATATTATGAATTATGAAATATTAGAGCCTAAAAAACGTTCACGATCGAACTGAAACCGGATGATACTTTGTACTGCTGCAGTATTCATTGCCTTCCGCCTGAAATTACCCAGAAATCAAGAGGAAACTAAAGCAGCAGCAGCAGTTCGTCTTTCATTCGGATTCTCGAAACATTCAGCTCTTCCCAGTCAATCATCAGAATTGAACGTTATCGCTTCCTCGTTAACAATTTAACGTGCTGAATGTCGAAATGAATGATTGATTGACGGCAAAAATGCCAGACATATGGTGGTCATCTGGGAAATAATCGTATAGCTGTCGATGAAGTAAGCAGAGTAATTGCTCGATGAATTGTGAACAGCACTGAATTTTATACGAACAAGATGAAATGTTTAAGTAAACAATACCTGTGCCTAGCTGCTTCGTGTGATTGTTTGATTCTTCACAAGCCAATAAATCCAACCAGAAACTGTAATATCAATGAGAAATGAATGCGCTCTCACGTAGAACTGGATTTTAGAAAACTGCTTTAAAAAAATTGCAGTTTCTCTTTACTTCTATTTTTCAATTACTCTAATTAACCACATAATTATACTTCGACGGGATGATCAAATTGTTCGGATGATCGAATTGTTGCCAATTGGAGATCATCAAAAACCCTGTTGAATACTGAATGCATAGATGATCAATCCAATAAATCAGATTATCAATACCGATCCTATCGAATCCCGCATTATACCCAAATGGAAGTTCAAAGAAACGAAATGAATCGATTTCGAAACTTTAGACAAAACCCGAATAAAACTCTTGGGATAGTATTCATAAGACCGTCAGAAGAAATGTCTTCAAATTTAATCGCCCATCGAAGAAGTTTTGCGCAATTCGCATAACAAAGCGATTCAGTCACTCACAAATTCACCGCGCCGATTTCCCCGCTGCAACCTTAAACTTTAAAGCCTTAAAACTAAAGTATCAAATATTCTAATGAGAATAGGCTAGTGCTGTTCATTGTAGTGCATTCCTGGCTAAACACAACACTGATTTCCGATAATACTTTTACTTTTACACGTAGTTTCACACAGGGACGCATTTCAACACACGAAATCACACAGAACAAATCATCGTAACATTAACAATGACCACTATGATATGATTTAACAATGATATCGATTACGAGCACGAGAATTACAATAACAACAATTCCATTGATTAACACAACATACAAACACATCGGTAACTCGAATGATCGTGATTCCATAAATAATTGAAGTAATATTAACTGATTGTAAGTAAAACACGAACCGAACCGTACACGATTTATCACAGCGATGAAACGATTATAATATCAGCAGAAAGAAATGAAAAAACAAATTGCGATACAAAACATCCAGTAAGTACTCTCGGAAAGCACCACGTTCCAGGTAGAGCATCCAAACACAAGGCTTTACTACTGAGCTCAGAACATCAATAAGTTATAACACCTCATAAGACAGCCACTAGCATACACTGGAATTTCTCAGAAACTAGCACATAAAAGCACACAAACATTGCAAAATAACGGAAGCTCGCCGCTCGGAAAAGTGAGCGATTAACAAACATGTAAATGCTGAAAGTTTCTAAAAAAACACGCAATCGCAATGTTAAAAGTAAAATTATGAGTGATATGAAACAACCTGAAAGGCAATTGAAAAGTATAATGTTCAATACAAAAGGAAAACAAATGCGACCAATGGAACAGCTTCATGCACGTAGACTATGACAAAGACGACTGGTAAATCAAATCACCATTGTAATTTTCACACATATTTTGCATGCAAACCATTCCCATACCAAATCTCATCTATCATAATCAATCAATAAGACACGAAATCATCCACACTATCCAGCGAATCCGGCGACATAATCTGAGTATCTGTCGGCGCACTCAGACAACAATTCGCTTTCGGCGGATATATTTCCACCTGAATTTAACATAACGTTCTCCAGCTGATCAAAAGCTCTTTAACACAAAAATATTATCGATTCCAAGTTCAATTTCGATCAAAAGCTCTTCACAAATTCAACCTAACGTGTCGTATTCATTAAAAAAGAACCGTAATCTATGTAATACAATCGAAACGACACAAAACCAACACGAACCGTATGTGAAACCAATCGTCCCTCATGATCGATCCCCCACAGATGCTCGCGAGTGTCCACAGCAATGGCACGCATTCGTATCGGCACTGCTTTCCAGTAATTTCCAGCTGGATTCCCTGCGGCCAGCCCGTGTAATCGATAAAGTTGACCGTTCGTGGTCAGCGACCACACCACTTTACAGCCAATAGCCAAATCTCGAAGACCAGACTGCTCACAAGACTGCAAAAAAAGACGATTTGATCGCTGAAATTAAGTAAGAGGAACACTAAAAGTAATTATCGCTAACCGCTGAATGAATGAATTTGCACGGTAAACATACAGACACACTACTAAAAACAATCACGGTGTATGCAACCAGCAAATAGCATTCTCAAGAAACTCGTCAACACAATACACTGATTTCTGTATTGCTTTTTCAATTCCAGTCCAAATATACAGTGCATGCAAAATATAGACCACTGACATTCGCCATTAACAGGGACAATTTGTTCCACACTTACCTCTGACCATGATCTCCCAGTAGGCGATTGTTTTGAAACTGAATTTCGGGCCCACAGACGCCCAGCCACACTTGAGAACAACCAAACGTACATACCGGAACAAGATGCTCGAATCTGAATATTTATTAATGTTTACAATCACTCAGAACATGTTGATACTAATGATCTTACTAGAAAATTTTCTTTCCATTCCTCTCACAATATACTATACATCTCAAGCTCGTTAATAGACGTTGCGATGAACAATATCAATCTCACTAATTTCCATAAAAAAATATTTAAAAAATGAACACCTGGTCGAATGAGACGTCTCCGCCTAACGGTGTCTTCACTTTGATCCATTCTGGTTTCCGACTGCTGCCAAACGACGTCTCATCAATGTTTTTTCCGTCTTCTGTGGACATCATGAAAACACTCGCTTCGGCTGTCAACACCCAAATCGATACGTTTGTTACGGCGAATGATACAATTGGTGAGCCTAAAAATCGTATCAAATCTTTTCTTACTTGCTTATACCATACTGATGGGGGATTTTTATAAAGTATTATTGGTGCGAAAAATGAACTCAAACGAAAATGAACAACATTTCGCTTGTAATCATTTACATCAATCATTAAGTCGATATGGAAAAAATTAGGGACTTGGCAAAGAGAACAACCAATGGAATATACCACAATCTCCAGTATTCAGAACAAACCACTCGGATCCAAACGGCGTCACATCACCCAAATTTCTCTTCATGTAGATACATCCTGAACTGTCCAACACGTACACTGATGCGTTCAACGCGATCAACTGTACCATCTGCAACTAGCACAAGATAATAACGACCTGTGCTAAGGATATCTGACGATTCTCGCAAAACAATTCCCATTCTTCTTATCCAATACAACTCTTTACACAACACACATTTGCGCATTTTCGATCAATACGATCAGTCGAGAATGATTTCGCTATATTTTACTCATTGAACCAGGAGAAATTTTCGTTTAGTGAATTTGATAAATTTAGAATATTCGATATCATTCTTTGACTATACGAATAACTGAAATGAATACGCGACTTTGATAAAAACATCACAAAAACGATGACAATAGCAAAATTGTTTATTTGCAAACACACCGTCGAGCCGTAGCATGATGGAAATGCGGGCAGTGAGCAAAAGTTGCGATTTTTCAACCGATAGATGAACACTTCGTTATTACGGCATACGGTCAACGCATCTGGAATGAGAACGATGCGACAGTGTGCGATTCGTGTACAAGAATCAATCAGATGTATCAAATGTGGAAGGATTTGAATTTCATAAAACGATGTAACGATGAAACGATTTCAAATTAGTTGTCATGAATTGCAAACAAAATATTCATGCACTCACCAATATTTTTTGCGCCCACACAACCGGCCGAAAGTGTTTCGAAAGTGTCGTTAATGACCAATTTCATCGGCACAATACGTCGCAAACGATGACCACTCAATGGACTCTTGTCACAAGCCCAATAGATTCTTCGTGACAAACATACGAACACACCCAGTGATGAGACTCGAACGCACGGCCTCAATGCGTACAAACGACTCGAGTCAACAGCACCATCCCATGGACGACACACCTAAATTGTTCGCACTGTTTCATGATGAAACTAACAATCAAAGAGAGTGAGAATGAAATATGAAATGAAAGATACTTGAAGCCACGCTCCAGACGTGCCAAAAGGACTTCGAAAATCAACACCATTCGTAAACCATAACGATCGACTCTCGTCAATCGCCCAACCACTTTGTCCATACAGGCAAATACTCAATAGACGCTTTGGTCCTTCAGGACTGAAAAATCATCATTTCAATAATCCAACTTTCTACTGCTAAGTCTTCTCAGCCATCGTCTTCCCCCGTACGCCAATCACACTCAAAAATTAATCATTAAGAATTCATAACTTTCCGAATATGATTGCCTTCTAAACTTCTCAATGAAAATCGCTATTCAGCTAACGATAAACATTCGAATCAATTTCAAGTAAGCATGATCACTGTGAAGTGGACAGACTAATCGCATATGGAAACTGACTCAATTTCCACCCAATCCAAACCGAGCGGGCAATGCTTCAGACCAGCTCGCACCACCAAACGACCCGTATTCGATTGTAGAGCCCATACGGCCACCTCGCTTGCGGTTATGCACTCCAACGACCAGGCCGACTCACAACGGCTCAGTATGCCCATTTCGGGGAGACGTAATTGCACATATACCTCAAAAAAGACACTCCATAACATTAGAATTTACTCAATTCACTCTATGACAAGCATAGAATTCAATTCAAAAGAGACAAACGATTTACCAAAAACAAAAATCGATCAAAATACAAAACAAAGCACGGAAAAGAGAGTTTCAAAAAAATACTTCTCTCAAAAATAAGCTCAAATTCACTAACCTCTCCATTTTTCGTTGTATACCAAGCGGTCTCACGGGTCAGCGCACACTCGACGATACCACCACCCTCGTTCGCGGCCATCATCCACGCCGACGAACACGGACGTGAACAGCTCGCTTCGTTTGGCAATGGCGAATAAGCTACTCCTTTATGTATCCTCCACACCAATGTTCCTTCATCTGAACCTTCATTCGTGTTCACCGTTCATAATTTCATTTTCATCTATGCTTGCCACAAACAGCCACTACATTTATCTGCTCGACTGAAGAAATTAAGAACCGTTGGTGAAGAATTTTTACAACAAACCATTTGTTTGTATCATCTCGGCATCATTTTTCATCGGTATCCATTGCGTTTTATCGACATTCGGCAGTTGCATATAACGTGGTTTTTTCTTCTTCTTCGCGTGACATATCACAACGTACTGCGAAGTGACCGAAAACGATGTACATGAATACGGTAAGTTTATCTGCAAAACACTTTTGTGAACCACTGACATCAGGACGGTTTCGTTCCAATTGACAACTTTTATAGAATAGAAGAAACACAACAAAACCCATGCATATCTCAACAAATAAAGGAACTCTTTAGCACGTCACTGATAAGACAAACGCTATGGAATAAAAAACTTTTCGAAGAGATTTTTCTGTTTCAAACAGACGTGTCGCTTACAGAAAACGCCTGAACACTCGATAAAACCGCACTGACCTCATTCCAAATATCACCTCGATCATTCACAATAATTCCCTCATCGTACGTTTCGTCAGCGAAATACTCCGATGACTCTTGTGTACCCTAAAATCAGAGCGCTTTTACCATCACCAGTCGCCATGCTTTCACACCATAATTAAAACATAATTTCTCTACTTCATTTTATGAAATAGCAATTAGTCTTTGTTTTTTTTTTCGCAAAATATAAGGCGTTACATTGAAGAGATGCTAACTGCATATGTATGTTACAAACTTTTTTTTTGGAAGACAAAATTCCAATGTCATTTATCGCTATGTCAAGTGACTATGCCCTGAAGGTCGCATTGTTCACTTGATTAATTTCAGCCAAACTCTGGAATTCATAAAAATTCCGTTGAATACTTACAGTGAAACGAGTGGACTTGTTCAAGAGCGCTCGTTTCATCAGCTTTTCGAACGCATTTGAAGAAGATTCATTCGAATCACAAATTTCTTGGGATTCTTCACCATTCTTCTGCGATAAATCTTCTTCTGTATTCTCACTATCCACTTTTTTCGATTCGTTGGTTTCGCTTCGTTCTAAATTGATTCATTAATTTTTAGCGATATAAACTGCTTCCATTTCATTTCCAGCTAACTTCTCAATAAAAACCTTCCAAATAAAAACTTCTCAATTCGAAATTGTCATTCAAAACAAGTGTATCAGTGTCTGCTCTCTGGACAGAGTCATGTGCGAAACTTCAGTTCAAAATAAAAACCGGTACGATATTAAACAGAAACAAACCTTGTACATCTGATACTAACGGTGAAGTGTCACGTTCTGCACTCGATGAAACCATTTTTGCATCCTTCAATTAGCAAATATAAGAAGTTAAAAATAAAACCCTATGCAAAATGCCATTCTAAGAGAATTTCAATAAACGAGAAATGCTACGAACTGAGATGTGCCGTTGAACATTCCATCAGGAAAGTATTAGAAACGAAAGAGGTACAGTGGAAACGAATCTTACAAGATATACACATAAGTAATGGACGACTAAGCACATGAAACTTAGGCTGAAACATATTTATTTCGAGGCAGGAGGACTGATACGAAAAGCTTCAACAAGGAAATTGTTCGCTTTACAGGAAGGCAAAGAATGCTCAAATGAAGTAATCATAGATCACTGAATGCATCATCACGCAAAATTTTTACCTCTCGTGATGATACAATATCTTCATCGCTTGCATCCGTTGAATATTCCGTCGTTTTCGTTTCAGTCTCGTCATGTTTTTCTTCCTGTTCACTGGTTGATTGAACGTCTGAGAGTGATGAATTGGTTGCATCAAGAAGCACTTAAATGCAATTCTTGTAAGTATTTGACCTTGTCAATTCACAAACTGAATCTAATCGTCATCTGATCAAGTACCTAAATTCAGGCTCAAAAGTCCAAATGTCTCAAAAAATTCACACTGCAAAAAATTGAACAACTGAAGTAGAATGCACACCTTTACGAATATCCCTCAATGTTTCCTCACCAATCGAGCTCACATCTTCGGATGTATACGACGAGAGTGAGTCGAATTTCTTGAGCAGTTCGTCGGCATCATCATCCATCTCATACGATAATTTCTTCTTCTTTCCAGGCGCTTTTTTGGTTCGACGAACAGTGACCTCCTCGAGAATACCGACTTGCTCGTAAGGAAGATTATCTGATGCCATCGAGGGTGCGGCTGAGACGGGTGATACGGCTGGTGCTATATACGTACCATTCTCTGTCTACAAAACACATTTATCATTATTGATCACATATTTAGCATTACTTATCGTTATTTACTATCTTTATATTTATTTATCACTTATCTATCATTATTTTTCACTTATTTATCATTACTTACTATTATATATCATTATTTATCACTTATTCATTTTGGATACTACCAAAGAATGTTGGCACGATTGTGCACATAATTTTTTCCACGAATTAAACAAATCACAAACATTTGAAACGTGAACGTTCAGTTAAAAAGTAACACACCTGAACACCTAAACCGCCTACAACGTCGACGACTCGTTTTGCCATTTCGTTAACGTTATCGAGCAAACGATTCGGTTGTGAAACAGCCCAATTCAATGTCATATTTCTACCTCGATCATAAACACTTTCTGCGTTACCTTTTGAAATCAACTGATTCTCAATCAAAATATCATTACTACTGCTTTCCGATGATGGTCCATTGATTTGACGTTGTTCTTGTAAAGCCGTACTGCTGCTGTTCGACTGTTCAGTGCTGCTATCAGCATCATTCGCACCATTCATGCCATTCGCACTACTTGCGCTATTGTCACTCACAACTTCTTCCGTCTCAATTTGGGCGGCAATTTTGACAGCTGCTGTACTCGACGACGAATTTTCAGTGTGTGATGATGAATAACTACAAGAGAATTGAATATTCCACGAAATGAATACCTATATGTCTTACTCAGTTCGAACAATTCAAGTGTAAAAATACCAGTGACCATCAACGATTATGACTTGATTAATAGCCACAGGTAAATTCAACTAATCGTAAGTACTCGAATAGCAACTTGAATAGAGCAATAACAATAGACGAACGTATTATTGTATAATGTATCATTAGCGGTTCGTAGAATATTGCTGATTAAAGGAATTGGTAGCGTTGTTAAGGCGTGTAATTCACTATTGCTGGTGAGTCGTTGTAAAATGGCACTCGTCGGTGCGTACGGCAACAGTCTTGTGGTTTTTTGCAGTGACGATATTAATGTCCGCGCACCGAACTCTTCCACTGGTTCTGTAAACAGTTCTATGATCTGACCATAACTTTGCAAAAACATTAAGCAGACGAATTGAGCTATAAATACACAATCGCACTAACTATAATCAATCTGAGAGAAACATACTAGGTAACAGTTAATGGATCAACAAACCTGAAGCTACTGTTAGATAGTCAGGCGCTTTGGCTGAACTGAACCGGATAACGCGTTTATCAGATGTCAACGCAAATAACGCCACTGGCTTTGTGGACCGATCCACACCGAAATCAATCAACTATAAAACGAAAACAATTCACAAAAATCATTTAAGGTGTGATCTGAACTCACTGGTCCAAATCATTTTCAATTCAACTGCTACAAAACATCCACCAAACATATAAAAAAGGTAACGTAATAAAGAAATCAAAAAAGAGAAACAACTGAGGACACCGACCTCGCAGTTAGTCAACAAGTCGACCTCTTCTAAACACTTCACTGTGACCACATCCGTGCTCCCTTCACCGATCATCAACAATACCAAATGTCGTTTAAAGAAATAAATAAAATACAAATTATCGATTGAATACAATTGTGTCAATACATTAGTCGGACTGCATTCATTCACGTTTCTGAAAGACTCAAAACAAACTCAGAATGTTCAATCACAAAACAAAACTTCCACTGAGGCAAATTTTAATCAGCATACCTATTGAATAAACCAAAGTGTTACAGGCCTTAGATTCACCTCGTTTCCTTAGAAATCTTTAGGTAATACAAAAGGGTAGTGCTCTTTATAATCGCTCAATCAGCAAACGGATTCCATGGATTTCCATTAAAAAATGATTCCCTGCGCTTTTATCGTTGGCTACGTGTAAGAACGATGGAAAGAGAAAAAAGCAGTCTAACAGTAGCATCATCGTAAATGCTGTTCAACTAAATCCACAAAACCAAAATGACACGCATAATCAGCTAATCAATAGCTGAAAAAGTGTTCATAAATTTTTCCTTCAGTAGCATCACAACCATTGAAATCAAAATTGAACATTAAATAAACTCACTCATCTGCAATTGAACAGCTGCACTCTAATTTGGCTTGTATCTGAAACACACCAAACAATGTCGAACCATCAGAAACATCAAACAAACAAAAAAGTAAAACACAATAAACGATGTATTCAACTGAATAAACAATAACAAAGATCTATGAAAATCTATGAATATCTAAAAATCCCTAAAAAACCTGCACAAATTTCTGCGTTAATCAAATAAACCGGCTTTCCAAACTTAACCCACTACAACAATTTCACCACAAAACCGTTCCGAAAGTGTACCTTATCTCGGAAGTCGTCTTTAGCACGCAAGTGCCCATTTAGAGGATCAAATCTGAAGATGGAAGCATCAGGTGATGCGACCAGAAGAGATGGATTCGAGATGTGTTCACATAGGTGTATACCACAAACACAATACTTCTTCGAGTCGATATTAAGCGCAGCACTTATATCCTTAATGTCACCAGTAGCAGATGCAACGTCAATGATGGCAATACGCTCTTTGGATCGCACCACCAAATGACTCAGTGCATACGATATGCTGGTGATTGAGGAACGCTCGTCACAAACGAATACGTTTTGGAAAAGATGCTGAAATTGAGGTTGGTAGGTGCATGAGATGACCCATCGAAATCTCTGACAACGAGCATTTTTCGAATCGTATCAGGTTATTGAGTAACCGTAAATGCATACGGCATAAATATCCATCGTACTTTTTACTCATTCAATAATTTCACATTCAAATACTACGTGACTGGTCAATCTGCCTAAAGACATTTTGCCTAACGACATTTTGCCTAAAGACACATTGCCTTACGGACAGTTTGCCTATTAGGCGAAATATCCATTAAAAAACCGTAAGTTAGGCAAAGTGTCATTAGGCATATTGACCGGATACCAAAATTTATGAAGATGGAAAATGTGTAAGCGTAAACAATATGTGAATAAGCATTCATAAAGATGACACCAAAACAATCATGTAACCAATGGAATGTGGCTGTTTGGTCTTTTTAATTCAATTCATTCAAAAAAAAGCAAAGAGAATTCCATAGAAAATAAAACAATTCAACGTCTACAAAACCAACGAACACTATCGAAATCGACATGCGTCACCACAATAATGCCAGTTTCATCTGCAGAGAACAACTTCGAGGCATCATTTGACCACTCCACACAATTTATACACTGACCTCGATGACGATCTGCTAATGTTATTTGTTCCATCTAAAAATATATTCATTTTAGATCAACACATTTTTCCACACAGCAGCAAGAAAATGGTATACTTCAACTGCACTGACAAGTTTTAGGATTTTCACTGACAATTTTTAGCGAAACGTCTCAAGTCAAGAGGCTCTCAGCTAGCACTTAATATAAGTAAGCGGATCAATCAGTCACTCAACAATAAGACTTCACTAACCTTTCGCTTTGAAGATGGCTTGCTACCAGGGAATCGAATCAAGACAATTGATCCAGATTTGTGTCCAGCTGCCATCATACTGTTAGTGTCACCAGAAAATATTTTTAGACATGTTACCACCTCGTCATAATTAGTTCTGAGTCTGGAAATTGCATCATTTTATAAATATCACATAGGATAACAATACTATCGCAATATTTCTCATGCTACGACAGAAGCACACACTATAAACTTGAAACGTTAGAAGCAGAATCCTGCTAGTACAGCCGAGAACAACTTGATAAATCTATTATGCGTTCGAAAAAACAGAAAATTCTGAAGCAATGGACTATTTGTGAGTTCAAAATCAGATCGAAGAAAACCAACGGAGTAACAGGGCGATTAATGCGACGATTGAAGAAGAAGAGCGCACCGCAATCACTTCCGAACGCAAAATACTCATCACCAATATCCATACACGTTAAACCAACCACCGTTGTACCAAAATAAAATGTTTCAGGCACCTAAACAACACTTCGAATGACCAATAAAATAATTTTGACGCACCAGTGTAACTCTTCAAAGTAGTCATTCCTACTCATTACATGTTAAAACCAAATTTCTCTATCTTTCATATCAAAAAGCAAATCCAATTTTGCTACTTCTCTTCGCATACTTCGACAAATATTATAATTTATTAAAAACAATACCAACAAGAAATATATGTTTTATTAAGGTAGGTATGACGGAATTTATGTTGAAAGCTGATGGGATTACGTATAATCCAACTGCAGGTATGATTAAATCAATTAATAAAATGATTGTGATCATGATTATTATGATTATGATTGTTACTTTAATTATTACTTCAATTTAATCATAATGATTAAACCAATTTAATCAATTGGTTTAATTTAAATTTAATTTAATCACTGATTTAATTACATTTAATCCAAATCAATTGCCATTAAAAGTGGAACGATTTAAAATTGATACGCTGCAATGGTGAGGTAACAGTAATGAAAAAACGGCAACGAATGTAAAAGTGGATGATTCTGAACCTGCTGAAGTAAAGCTTTACACTGGTCCACATTCGCGAATATCGACGAAACGTCCACTGAAATCGACTGTTGGCTTGTCGACTGTTGAACTTCTTCGACGATTTCATCCATCACTACATCTATCCTCAAATAAGAAACTACGTTCAATCAAATAAAACTCCTGATTACATAACATGAAAATTAAAGTTTGCTTCATAAAACACAGTGAAATAAAAGTTGAAAATGTCTCCTGATTAAAAGTAACCTTACCGTTCAGTTTGTGACATCACTCTCAAAACGTGATTCAGTAGGCGAAATTTCTTGGTTATTAGTAAACGTTATGGATACTGAATCCGTCTTCTACACTGCAAGAAACAGGTGATTACACAACATCCAAAATAGCATCTTTAAGATTGCTGCAAGATAAGCAGGGAACAACCATTAGAGCAAGTAAGAGACTAGAACGACATTGAAAGAAGTATCCCACGGAAGTGAGACAAACAGAGAACAGTGAGTAGAGCAGATGAGATACTTGAACGACATTATAACATTTATTTATACCGATGGTATACCAGAAAAGGACCGTTCTGAGGGGTGATTCACTGCGGATTGATTAAAGAAATTGTGACCATTTTGTATAGAATAAAATTCTCTATCATATGAACTATCATATTCTGAGATACGTCCGTTATAAAAAAACTTGACCGGTCCTAAAGTAGAAAATGTTGGGCAAAAATGAAAGACACATTTATGTAGTACCAAATTTCAGGGTTGGAAATCCACATTTCCTAACACCTATTAAAAACGCGTGTTCGGTCAATTGGCGAACAGTCACTCCGTTCGTATTTGGCGTTCTATCAGTTTACCTTCTAAATGGATGATTCCAAAATTTATCAATGCAAATTTAATCGTTGATTGAATGCCGCCATAGTTCCGTAATCGACTTTTTTTCTCGCTTACCAGCAGAACAACGTGAATTTTTAATCGATCCACCGAAAACATCCGAACCACAATTCAGTGTTTTGTGATTGCATTCTGGGTCATAAAAACATGAAACGCTGATCAAGCTGCAAAAAATTGTGCGCGGGAACGATTCAAAACGTGTTTCACTGATTCGGCCGTGCAGTTTGCCTGGAATCGTTCTTACGGATTGGTTTATTGGAACATATTTGTGTTTAGTGCAGTCGTTTTTATTAGTTCGAATTGCTCGCAATCAGTTCAGAATATCATCGTGCTCGTTAAAAAATATGCAAAATTCCTGGAGTTCCCATGTAATGCACTTGATTAATTGCGTTAAGTAATTGCTTCATAACATAAGGCATTGTTTTCATTTGCCCATGCGAATCATCGTTGTGTTTTGATTTCGTTCATTATGAGCATATACAAATTGTGGAATTTGTGGCTTCTAGTCGATGATTTTTTTTTTTGAAGGTATCGTTGAAATGCGACTGAAAGGACGGCGATCCGGTCCAGCAAAACGCAAAAGTTTTCGTGTGAAGCATGCGCCAGGGACTGCTGAACGTAGAAGTGTCACACCGTCAGATGCGTCTAGCACTGTGGATCATGAAAATAATACAGAAACGTCGGTAGATGCGCTCCGATGCCCTCCGATGAGCCCCAAAGCTGTCAGGAGTGCATCGGTTATGCCAGAAGCTGAAGATGTTACCGTGGCAGACACGCCGAATGCTCTGGATAAGAGTTTTGTGAGTGACGTTGCTACCTCACCAGTTCGTTGTGGTCGAGAAGGAGCACCGAGGCGCCAAGTTTTTTCTGCTCAACCAAGCAGAACAATGAAATTCGGTGATTATTTATTTATTCGGTGTTTTCTTGAAGCATAGACTCCAATTCATTCACCCTTTCATTGCAAGTGATGCTGATATAACCGAAAACGAATTGAACATACGATGGAAGCATGATTTTTGGTCATAAAGTTTTTGGGTGTCAGCTTCATGAGTGGATAAATTTATTCGCTAGCAATTACAACGATTCACTGCGAACAGAAAGCATCCTTTTTTACTGATCGGATTAAGGCTTCCTCGATGATCAACACATTAGTTTTCGTCTTTCGTTATCGGTGATAATGACTGACGAAAATAACTGCAATTTCTTCATTCAGAACACTCTTGAATTAGCGAACCAGAACTAAGTTTGGGAATGCGACTAGCGGAACGTGATAACTGATTGTAAAGTCGATTGTCGAATTGAGCACTCTTGTTTGATGATACCAGATAATTTTTTTCCTGAATACAGACAGGGATGCAACGACGAGACGGCGAGGAATGAATGGTTCCATTTGTACCTACGAACCGAGGAAACGACACAAGCCAACTTCTGAAGACTACTGTAAAGTATGCCTATTCAAAATTACGAAATCGTTGTATACTGTGCCAAAGACAGCTCGAAATTTACAACCAGCAAATGAGCTCTTATGATTGTATTATTCTAGACTGAAGCAGTCAGTGTTGCTTGAATGCGATATGCTAAAGTAATCTTATGTAAATTGTCGGTAGTGCTATTTTGTGTTTGTAATAAAATTGATCACCTTCAGATAGCACTGTACTTGCTGCGTAGGCTGGAGGAGGGGTGTTGGCAGTGGAGAGGGAATGTCATCTGGAATGAAGCAGTTGAGGAGGAAGTGACGGAGCTCTCATCGCAGGCAATGCGAAGTCTGTAAGTTGTTTCGTGGTTGAGATGGTAGTTATAAGCGGGTTGTGGTGATCTTGTATTGAACACGTTTGTGAAAAGCGCAGCAGCTACAAGGCATAGCGCGAACTTTGAGTCTCAGCTTGACGGCAGAGATTTCGTCAAGAAGGAGCCGGAGGTCGACCCCAGCCTCAGGATGATTTTCAAACTAGGAGGAACCGTTGTGAAGCTCAGCGTTAGGCGTAGTAAGTTTCAGCTTCAGATTGGTATGCTGTCCTCCAGCCTCTGTGAGAAAAAAGTTGACTACAAGAATGTGCCAGTATATGTGTAATATCTTGAGGAATTTCGTTATTTTTCTCCATCATTTTTAAGCGATCATATCAAGATGGAACACTATAATCTCCGTTTGGTTGAAGTTTTGGGTAAATTTATAGGGCCTTACGGATACCGGCAAAGCTCGATGAGATAAATATATCGCCGTCGAAGAAGAGCGCATTATTGCGAAAGTTGGAAGTGGCTGAAATAAGGAGGCGGAAGAAGGAATGGGGTGATAGTACGATTAATTATGCTCAGGCTAGTTTTTTTGTTTTTTGTTTGTTTGCTCAGTATAAGAAGAGACTTTAAAAGACGTAATTGATAAATGTTTCTGAGTTTAGTGAGCTCTACGCAGCTGCATTATTTTATTTTCAGTTTATGATAAACTGACTTTCGAGATTTCTGATGCTCAGACCTGTTTAAGTGTATCCTAAGGTTGAGGTTCTGTCACATTATTAATTAATTTTTTGCTGAACTTAACTGCCATTTAGAAAGTGGGATTATCGAACAATACAAGGACAAATAGGAATTCGGAACGGAAAGATGAAACGTTGAAAAAAGTTAGCGGCGATAGTGTGCTGAACGGAGATAACAACGATGATACGATGCCAGGTGGAAGTGTTAGTGACGAAGAAGCGCGAGAAATTTTGGTTTCTAAACGAATTCAATCAGCTACTTCGCGTATATATTCACAGGTTCGTCGTCTCAGTCGATTCTCTAAGTTTCAGTTCACCACTTAAAATGACGATGATGAGCATCTTGAGGAATGAAAAATAAAAGTGTTAGGCCAACATGATTGTTTGCATGATTTGAGTTGATTGTTTTCTCTTCTTATCATACGCTTTTTAGTTCATCGCTCGTGCATCCAACGATATCAGTAAGGAAGAGTTGTCATCGTTGGTGGATTCAGTGAAAACAACAATTCGAATTCTGTCAAAATACGACGTTAAGCCAAATGACATTTTCGTCTCGTGAATGAATGTGCAATAATTTCTTCTGAATTCACCTAACGCACACACTTTTATTTGTGGACTATATTTTGTTTCGAGTTGACTGCGTAAATGCTTCGAAATTATCGAGCATCATCCATTCATCCGTCTTCTTGAGTAATTAATTATCGTGTACTGCCTGCCAAAAATCAAAGTAGAAATTGCGAGTTGTTGTTCGATGGCAACATTTTTCTGTCTTTTTTGAACCATTAGTTTATGATTTCATTATGTGATTTCTCAGTGGAGGCTGCTTTGTTTAACCATTGCAAAATGTAACCATTCAGTATTATTTTACGTTTGATATGGATCATCTCATTTGGAATCTATACTAAGGCTTTATTTTATGCGTTTTTGGTTTTGTATTTCTTTTGGGGTTGATGGTATGTTGGTTCGTATTAGGTGGATTAAGTGTACTTTCCTATCATTTAAAGGTCATTGTAATTTCTGCGAATTTCACTCCAACTTCGTGTTGTGCACTGAACTTTGCATCGTTCTGAATGATGCTTGTCGTAATCTGTGCTTGACTATTAATGCTGATCATGTTTAGCCATTGAAGGAGGCTATCTTGAAGCCGAATGGTTTATCAGTAAGGTTCATTTGGTCACTAATTTGCTAAGAATATTTTGTGTATTTTCGTTGTATGTTTGAATCATTTCCAGTCTCATTCTGTTTATAAGTACTACCTATTGTATATACATCGGATAATGTAATTCAGTTCAATAAATCAATCTTTCAAGTCGAATTGTTAGTGTCGAAGGTATGAAATCCTTAATGTAATGGATACGTCATATCGTCGTTTATCTTTATCATCTGTTGAATTTTCAAATTTATCTTAATTTGAATATCACACTAAATTGCTCTTGGGCAGATGGATAAGCTCATTATGAACCCTTTACCAAGCGATTTCTTGCAATGAACAGTGACTGTTCTGATTTTTTTTTCTTGGTCGAAGATTATTTGCTCAAATGAATGTTTAGCTGAGTGCTTCAGTTTTTAAGGATTTCTTTGGATAAGCTCTCGGAACGAACATTTACATATGAGTGAGGGATCAAGTGTGACTCGTGAGAATTTCTTGGCATGTTCAGAGCAAATTGGACGTAGTTCACCCGAACTTTGGCCTGAACAATTGCCAGGCGCTTGGGATATGTGGAAGAATGTATGCTTTTTTTACTATCTATCGTATTTTAGTGGGTTCTGAAGAGAGGGAAGAAGTGAATGTTTTATGTGATTGCGTTGTTGTTTTTTGGTGATCGTAAAATATAGTCGAGTTTGCAGTGCTCTGCTCCTGGAACAAAACCGACAAAATTTCGTACGGATTTGGGTCCAAGTGATGTGCGATTCGTCAATGGTGCGAGCTATTATTTGTCACTCTAATGAATAAACTTCTAAAAATGAGTTCCAATTGATGGCTGATTGTTTTGTTGAATGCCCCCATTAATTGTAGACGAATCGTAGGCTGGGTGAAAGACGTTCTCGCTCGTATTTTGAAAGAAATTAATCATCTATAGAATCATTTAAGTGGACATTTAGTTACTTTGCAAAATAGAAATGATCAAAAATGAATGAGTAAACTTTAAAAGCAATGTGATTTCGTCGATAGTAATACTGAGTGATTTGGTGATTCGAGTAAGCAAAGAGAAGAAGGATGTTCTATGTTTTTGGTTCGTGATCTTATCGTAACATTGTTCGATGTTCATTGCATTCAGAATTGGGGCAGTTGAGTCCAGATCAGTTGATGGACTACGTCAGAACTCTACAAAATAACGTTTATACGCTTGGTATGGAAGAAGGTAAGTGCATATGAATTGCTTCATTGACGTTGCTTTTGTTGTCGTTTAGTCGTGAACAGACATTTTTAGATTGTGTTTAGAACGAGCAAATGTTTTTGTTTCATTCATATTTCGACAAATTCAGTGTTGATTATTTTGTTGTTGAAATTTCGGTTTTTATCGTGGCGAGTTGCGATTGATAATTTTTGAACCGATAAGAAATACGCCGTCTTTAATTTCTGTCCGCCGTGTCGACGATAGCGATCTTGAATTCCCAAAGATTAGTAATCAACTCAGCCAATTGCTGACGCTAAATGTGTATTCGTGTTTGAAAATTTCAGCGCGACAGCTCTCACGAGGCAATTTCCTGCGAATATTCGAGAAACGCTCGGATATGCCACATTGATCCTGTGTGGATCGTGCGTTTTTGTTTGATAAGCAGTGATCACTTTGATGTGGCCTATGAGGTCTTTTGGGTGATTCGTGACTCGAGTTGCGTCGCAGATGGTTTTGTTCCATAATATTTCTAACCTAAAACCTGTTTTCGCGGCGATATTTTAAGGAATTTCTTTCCACTGTTATGCATAAATGCAAAAGTCGAAGTTCATGTTTATGGCACTCAGAGATACAGCTATTGTGAAGTATGAAATTAGGTTGAAATGCATTCCTCTGTTTCGTTCTCGCAGTATTCGTTCGTCCATTCATATTCACAAATTTTTTGAGCTTTTTTTCGAGAATTGATTACTGCTATCGGTTGAGCAACAAGCGCTCATCACTCAGGAATAATGTTTTTGTTTGCGATTGTTTATTTTTCATAGGGTATGTTTGTATATACACAGACATTATTATTGCTCTTTTTATTATTTCACCGCTATGTCAACTCATATTGTATCATGCTTACTGATACAAATACCATTGCAACGTATCAAGTAGTCAATATCATTGGTGATCGATTGATTGGATCATCAGTTGAATGATTGTTTATTTGCATAAAACAACATAAAGCAGCAAAATTATATATTCTCATTGAGTCTTCTCATTTTATTTTGATTTTCCCAGGTGAGGGAGTTAGTGTCTTCATTGGAGTCATTACATGATCGTTATTGAATAATAGGCCCAAATAGTCGGAGAGGACGAGGGGGATAGCAACCAGGCAAATAAAACACTTGTCACTAGCTATTTCAATACTGCTTGAGTAGTTTTTGATATTGACTGAGATGAATGAATGCTGAATGCATTTCATTCGTTGGTTGTCTTCAAAACTTCCCCTTAATTTTCATGCAGTAACAGTAAACTTTTGTGCTTGTCTGTTTTGATCGTTTGCGTTTGTAAATGATTTGTTTGCATATGAAGTTGAAGTGTTGCGTACCGTAGCTCGTCGCTTATCAATCGTATTCACATTGTTTTTTGTTTTGCTTTTGCTTATTTTCTATTGCAAATTCCATTTACTTAGAGTCATTCTTAAGTCAGACTCTGTTATGTGCTGTATCTTTACTGGTTACCATCATATTGTCATCATATCAACTGATTCTCACCGTGTTTGAAGAGTTGTTTGGTTTTCGGCTTTCAGTATGGAAATTTCTCGTCTCAGTGAGAATGTTATGTGAGCGAGGTTCTGCTTTCCATAGAAGAATAGTTGAGTTTAGAATAAAATGTCTGTCCAAAGTTTTAGAGATAATAATGGATGCGTCGCAATTTTCAAATTGTTTTCCGTTTTTTTTTCGGAATATGATTCAGTGATAATAGGTAACAGTGTAATTTTGTGTGTATATTACAGTAAAAGCGAATCAATGATCAGCTCCGTTCTTATGTTAAGTAATATGGCGATAGTGCGATCGCGTTATTGGTCGTGATTGTTATCATTCATACAGCATAATTTTACTGATCTGAAGAAATGTTTTGAAATTTTTTCCGTCGGAATACGATTGAGTGTCTGATCGCTAGACAAATCTCGCCCATAAGATGGTCCTTCTCGAGCCGTTGCCTTGCCCGTTTACTTCCATCATTAAGCATCAAGCAGAAGATCATTAATCTTAAGATTATTAAGCAGAAGGCTTAAGCAGGATTAAAGAAGAGTTTTTTTTTTCAAACAGTAAAGTATGATTGACTATGCATATTTTATCATTTAAAGTACAAAAACAAATGATATTCATTGTTATGTGATTGCTGCATACCTGCAGTAATCTGTCATTGTTGAATCAACAAATGACTTTATGGAAATAAATTTGTACTGTCATTCTGTCATTTGCAAGTGCTTTTGACATATTGTTGCTGATTAATTGGAATGAAACCAGCATCCGATTGACTATGAGCTGAAATATCGTCTTATTGAAGCACTGAGCATGTTTTGAAAGAAATGATAATTCCTTGAAACTTTCTTATCGATTAAGTTTGTGTTAAGTGTTGAAAATTTTCGAACTTTGTTTGATGTAATGACGTTGTTTCTTCGTTGAATGAATTTCCGCCCCAAAAAAGAATCATTCTGAAATTCCGTTCTTGTACAATTGTGAGTGATCTGAAATTCATATATTTCATGATTTTCAATTGCAATTTCTCACAACATTTGTCCAATAATTGTGAGGAAAGTTTGCAAAGCGATTTATCCTTCTCAATGGCACTAATAATGAGTGCAAATTGAGCGAATGAGTTTGTTGTTTTGAGACTTATTGAATGTACGAAAAATTACTTACAATTAGCAAATTCAACGATGTGAATGGATGTTGTTTGGTGATAAAGTGATAAACTAGCATTCGATTGAGCCGAAAGGATCGTCTCAGTGAAGCAATGAGAAGGTTTTGAAACAAATGATAATTCCTTGAAGCTTTCTTATTTATGATATCGTCGTACTTCATTCATCCGAACGAAACGAACAGTTGTTTGTGTTTATTTTATGTTTATCGGTTGATGAGGTTTTACGTTTTCTGTGCATTTGTCTGTGTTTTCCTAGTTCGGGAGACTTCGTTAAGTTCATCAGGTAATTGTCGTATTTTGTTGGTAATTAGAATGCACCTAATGTTGGACATTTTTTTGTTTGCAATCAGCCATTGCTGTGTCTACGGCCGCAGAATGCCGCAAATGTACGCATAAATAATCGCTCTAAACTTTTGCATTTGTCTTGAAACGTTATCAGCTCGATTCTTCATCGATTTCGGTTCATTCATTCACTGTTATCGTCGACGATTCATGCACATTCATCCATTTGTTTTTCACCGTTTTATTTAGCATTCATTTCATTCATTTCTGCTTATCAGTTCAAATCCTTCTACCAACAGCCACACAGAGTGTATCTGTTTGATTGTGAGTGTAAATGCTTCTTCGATATCAACAAATATTATCTTCGTTTTTTACGCTTTTCAATATTATCCGTTGGCCATGCAGCAGAGCAAATCGCTCAGTTCGCAAAATGTATCCCATCCAATATCATTATTGTTATTATTATTGTTATTATTATTATCGTTATTATTATTGTTATTATTATTACTATTATTATTGCTATTATTATTATTATTGTTATTGTTATTATTATTATTATTATTATTATTTTGTGTGTGTGCATTTACGATGAAATTTATATTGTAAAATTATTTGAACTTCTCAAAACGTATGATCGACAAAACAAGTGCTTCTTGAATTTCTGCACATTTAACTGTCAAAGTTTCAGTGATGCAATTGATTCAGTTGCATGCAACTTCAATTATGACAATTCATTAGATCTCGTGTAATTTTGTTATTGAGCTGAACCATCTTCGGTGAAAGATGAGACAAACGTTTTTTGAACATGATAGATCGTCAGCATGAAATTTAAACTCTGCTATGTATTGATTCGAATGCGGTAAATGATTGACTGTGCTATTGGCGAGAGATTGTATTGATTACGGCATATTTTTTAGTTGATCACAGCAACCAGTTCTACATGCCTTCATACTAAAATCAAAGCACAAAATAACTTTCTCATGAAAAAATACCGATGTTGATGTGAGGCATCATCATACGTTCTTAGTTTGAAAGCGATTGTCAAAGTAATCGATTCATATTATTTATCATTTGATTATTATCATTTAATTGTTGGGTGTTCGGTTTTGTTTACTTGGGAATGTTCTCTTGGAATAAAAACAATATTGGTGGTTTTTGATGAACATCATTTCGAATATTATCGAACTGACACGTATTGATTTATTATTCGTTTATCGTTTGCGCTCATCGGTATTTCGGCTGTGATCGCTGACAACGAAACGATTGAACAGTTTATTGGCAGTATCGTTGAAAAGATTATTTAAAAGATTATACAAAAGGATTATTTATTGACCTCTTTAGAGCATTGATTAGGTTTGATACTTGCAACTACTTTTATTCATATTCCATTATTAACATTCATCGTTACCATGTTGTCTGTAGCTATTTGTTTTTTAAAATGTTCGTTGTGATAACTATGTTAGTGAAGTATTTGCCGGCAATGTTGACGATCTGTTGATGTGAAAATTTGTGTTGTTTACTTGGATAAACCATTAGGAATTAAGGTGAATAAAATGATGCGAGGAAGTGCTTTAGTGCGATTTGCATTCAACAACACATTGCAGTGCCGTTGGTTGAGTTCTGCAAAAACGTTAGTTGCTGATCACTTCTGATTATTAGACGAATGATTAATTGTAATGAGGAAGGGGCTGTAATCCCTGGAAACATAAATAGTGCGATAATTACAGTATTCGGCAACTTGTGAGTGAGTATGATAACTGACTGCTCAGAAACAGCAATCGAAAAATGTTTTGAAAATTTCATCGGAATATTAGATCCTAAATTGAGGAATTGAAGTGAGAGCATCGATACGATTCGAAATTTTCGAATATCTCTTTTGCGACTGATAAATTTGGATTTCATCCTTTGGAGGGGCCGCATACCTTGCCGCATCCGTGTACTTTGATTGCAGTTTTATTGCAATTGATCTGATCCGATCACTATTATTGTCACTATTGATCTGATCCCGAAATATTTTCATGATATGTCTTCAGCAAAACAACATGCTTGTACGACTTACATAAGCATCACTATGCAAAAATGGTACCTTTTGCCGGCTACGAAATGCCTGTTCAATATGGCGATCATACAATCGCTGATTCTACTGTTCATACACGGTTTGTCCACCATTCATATGATGCCACACCGTGTTTTATAACTGCACTCCAGTTGTATCCCACTCACGATCAGTTTCTATCATTACTCTTCTAGCTAGAGGTGGTTGACACAGGCCTAAACTTCGTGACTGTCTGAAATTCGAATTTACAAAAAATTTTAGCAATGCAGTCTTGGACGTTTGAAGATTGAGAATTTTACATATGCATTTTATCAGTTGTTCCGCTTGTTGTATCAATAATATTGGGTTGAATCGCCTCGTAGACATTTGGAGCGCTTGTCGATAGATGATTGACTTAACCAATTGAATTTTAAAAAATCATATCGTTGATCATCTGTTTTTCAGTGAACATGTGAGCATTTTCGACGTATCGCACATGCTTCAAACACATATTAAGGGTAAAGATCGGTGCGTTGTTTGCTTTCAATAAGTTTTTTAGTGCTGATTTCATTTTCATAAGTAAATGGCAATGTGTCATTAATATTGTATTGTTTTGTGGAGTTAACTATGGTTTCGTTTGGTGCATGTGGAACCGAGCGATTCCCAATTTGTTCCATGTATTGCTTGAACCATAGGTTTTTATTCCACGGTTTGTTCGCTCTTCCGAAACTTGCTATTAATACTGGTAGTATAATTAACGTGGAAGTGATTTGATGATGAACGCAGATATTCATCAGTTATGCTATCGAGCATAAGCATTGAGCATGACACAGATTCTGTGAGCAACGACTAGATTTCAGTGGCAAACCATATATCATTGAGAAAATAGCTATATCTCCTCAAGAAAGCGAAATCGCTCAGCAAAATAAATGTTTTTCTGAAAGTAGAGATTCTGAGCAATCGAATGGTGCAAAGCAATTCACATGTTACCGGTCAAAGCTGAGGGTATCGGCACCATGAAGATTATAACATAGGTTTTGCAACGACTAGATTTCAGTATCGATTTCATTGAGTCGTTAACAACGGCTGATGTGAAGGGTTTAAAGCCCAACCAGGGAACATTATCAGTGTTCACGAATGATCGCGGTGGCATACGAGATGATTTGATCATCACAAAAACATCGTTCGATTACATCTATATGGTGACGAATGCCGGTTGTATTGATAAGGACTTGCCATATTTGCTGGTCGGTTGTTATTGCTTACGGAAACAACGTTCATTTTAGCCGACCGAACATTTTTAAACTCTGGCATTGATGTTGTCGTTGAAATCTTATGAAATGTATTGGAGTTAGCCACTATGTCTTTATAATCGTTTAATGATAACCCGAGGTGAAACTAGTAAAGATGGGTGATTCTTACACTGTAATTATCAAATGAGTGTAACGAAGGGTGCAGAAGAATGAATAATCTGATAGGGTTGATAATAGGCAGGTATAGACTGGTAATGAATTACTGTGAATAGTGAAAATATAACGACGAAAAGTCATCATGAATACGAGATCTCAGCCAAGTGATTGAATAGGGAATTGGCACTTAATGCGCAGAGTTTCAAAAACATCTACGTAGAGTAGCATGTGATAGTAATGTTTGGAACGTTTCAAGGAGAACGCAAAGGAATGGCGTAGCAAAGGAAAAGATGTTGCAATAGAACCGTTGGAAGGACGAGGCTTGGTGGCAGTTCAAGGCTCGTTTTTTTTTAGCTGCTGAATTTCTAAGCGGAGTCTCCCGAACGTTTACGTAGTCACTTCACAGTCTCACAATCAGCATAATTTTACTTTGACACGAATGTCACAAGTTTCCTGATTTCTGCGGCGATGATGTTTTTTGGGATTTTAACATGTCCATAACATTTTTGAGAAAAATTTTGCTCAAACCTTTGTTAATGAAGTCTGAGTAAATGAGATCGCATTAAAGGTCCGGAAATGAAGAAACTACTCGAAAAAGAGACGGATTTCGATCTGAGTAAACTCTATTTTATGAACTCAACGATTGGAAGCGTGTGCGGCATTCCGGATTGTCGCATAACTCGTTGTGGATATACTGGAGAGGATGGAGTTGAGGTAGACAGCTTGGTTTGGTGACCTTATGATTACTACGGATAAAGCATATGAACTCATTTTGTCGAGCCTGGATTTTAGAGCATAGCAAGTGATTTGAAAATGAAAATTGTCAGTGTTTGTCATCCTATCCCCATTGAATCGATGATGCTTCATTGATCAAAAGCTTCCAGATCTCAGTAGATCCGAAACAAGCAGCTGATTTGGTCGAGAGGCTAATGAAATCATCTCAAGCCAGCGTGCGATTGGCTGGATTAGGTGCACGAGACGCACTTCGTCTTGAGGCTGGATTATGCTTGTACGGCAACGATATTGATGAGAACACGACGCCGATTGAAGCCGGAATCGCGTTTGTCGTAGGTTAGTGGGAGTGGTGTTTGGATTCCGTCTGCCTCTGTCTTAAGCATTTGTGGGTTTGATCGGGAAGATTATTCTTTAATGGATGTATATATGCATGCACACCAACAGACATGTACAAATCGGAAATAGAATTGATGCAATCGGTTACCTTCGTATGCCGAAAACAATTGCTGTTGATGGTGCTTCTTGAAATTTCTTCTGAAAACGATCGCTTCGATATGCTTCCCTTTCAGCTAAACGCCGTCGTCAAAGCAAAGACTTCCCAGGTGCGGAAAAAATTGTCTCCCAATTGGAGAAGAAAAACTGGCCAAAGCGAAGAGTTGGAATTATTTGTGATAAAGGACGTGCGCCGAGAAGTGAGAAATTCTTTTGTTTTCTCCCCAGAAATGTTTCTGAAACCTCGATAGAAAACGTTGTATTCACTGTAACCGTTACTGAAGGATGGCTATTTCACCGTTTCACCAAGCGAATCATTAGCAACGTTGTTGTTAAAATTAAACGTGAATTGGTCTAGTAGAAACGATCAATCTGCCCAATCCACATCAATCGATATGAATATGAATTTCGATTTGAAAGATCGTGTTCAATTGCAGGTCATTTGCCGGTAATTGATCCAGTGACTAAGGCATCTGTCGGTGTAGTGACATCAGGATGTCCTTCGCCAACGCTTCATAAAAGCATCGGTATGGCGTATGTGGATCGACCGGATTCAAAGCCAGGCCGTGAGCTGGTCATCGATTTTGGCACGAAACAGCAGAAGATTACCGTCACAAAAATGCCATTCGTTCCGACCACCTATTATAATCCTCCAAAATAAACAAAAAACTGAAGCATCGCATCGTTCTCGCCCAAAAAAAATCCTCACTGATGAGAATGCATCCGAACATTCTCATTAATCATTTCATCATTAACTGTGATCGCTTCCTAGTTCTTAGCGTCTTACGGATATGGCGTAAACGTTGTATAAAGCACAAAAATTGTCGTTATCAAAAACCTCATTTGGATTGAGATGCAGATTCTAGCGCATTTTGCGAAAAATTATATTACAATTAGCGGAAATATGCTTTCAAACATAAATTTTAATTCAGAGAAATTTCTGCTTTCTTGTTGCACTGACCATCAGACTATCTGGTTGCAAAATTGAGTGCTTCATACCGGGTTATGATATACGGGGAACATTCCAATACATTTTCATTGTTCAAATATTGCTGTTTTTTGTATTGCTGCATAGAGATCGCTTTCTTTCGGGTTTCATTTCTTCACTGCTATTGCAAATTTATGCATTTATGCGTGCGATCCTGAGTCAAGCTGAAGACCATTGATTTGATATTCGATCTTCACGTCAGGAAACACAGTGAAGAGAATCTTTGCTGATTGAGATGGGGAACTTCTTCAATGGATAGAATCGTTTTCGGGTTTTCTTTTTCCATTTGACAGCCATATCAAGTTGTTATTATTACTCTAGTAGTGTGAAAATGTATTTGTCAGGTGTATTGTTTTCGAAGTACTGCTGCGAATGTCTTATTGAATATTTTTTCTTCGTACTTCCGGTGTTTTCCTCTTACGGCGATCATTACTTCTCAATTGAGTATGTTTATTATGATTTTTGTTTAGGAATAAAGTATTTTATTGTGTAATCGAATAGGTGCATAACGGCTGATCAGAATCTGTTCGATATAATTTCTTTGTTCAAGAGACGTGCATTCGAGTCTATTTGGCGGTGTAAATCGGAACCGTGCGGTAGTAGTGGGAAAACACCTCGGAAGAATCACTCATGCGATCTGCTCAACAAATAAGATATATTCTCTATGGTATATATATTTTCCAAAAAAATAAGATATATATTCTCCACACTGGCATTTGCTTTCTACTTTGAACGAACTTGGAATATTTACTAATAATAGATCAATGAGTATTAGATTTTACAAAATAAATATACGTTCTCATATTCACTATAATAAATATTAAGGTACGCACAAAACTAGGTGAACACTTCAGTGAATGAAAATACAAGAGGACATTTGTTTCAGTTGTTGATCAGATTTAAGAGATTAAAGCGTTTCACCAGTAACACTTTCAGAAGAGTTTCACAGCACGAACACATAATCACAACTTCCAAAAAGTATCAAATTAAATATCGAATCGAAAATCGTGAGACCTTTCACCATCGACGCAAACGCAAACCTATACCATTTATCCGAAAGATGAACTGAATGTGAAGGATAATTATCGAAGGATAATTCAGTGATTATCGAAGGATAATTCAGTGATGTAACTGAATCAATAAATTATACATACACACAGAAATATGGCACATGCATAACTCGACGAAACATAAATTCATGAATCGTCAACTGTTCACAGGACCGTTCGGCAGAGAAGACGACGGTATTGAAGAGGTTGACTTCGAGAGGTAATTGGCTAGCATCGGTAGTTGACATTGACAGTCGGGTGTTGTGTCGTTGAGAGCCGTCAATCCGTGCTGACACTGATAGTAGGCTTGAAGGTCACCCTTGGCTTTCGCTGTTATCTCACAGCCGTACTCTTTGGTGCATCGTTCACAACCGATGATCCGTCTGCAATCAAACCGATCAGATAAACCGCCGTCCCCAGAAGCTAACGCCTTCTCAAATTTGGTTTAGTTGAGGAGATATAGGCATTTTATTAAATCTATCCTGGGTGCCACCTTCAAGGCTACCGTAAGCTCATGTTTGCCCACTAACATATGAATTTTTTTGCATCAGTCGATCCAGCTTGACCTCTAGCCTTCTCAAACTCAACCTCAGTGGTCACCTAACGATATGACACGAAAAGAGCTGAATCGAGCTCAGCTGAAAATCACCTACGTATCGCGGAAGAATTCAGCAAATCAAAGATAGGTGGAATACAACAATTCAGATCTGTAAGTGAAGTTAAAATAGATGTGTAAGCGATCACCTGCACGGACTGGCGTTAATTCGAACTCTGCCTTGATCTCGCTGTCGACCACATCGTGGACACCGGTCTACGTCAACACTGAAGTGATCCATCGTGTGAATCGTCTTGAACACATTCACGGCCTTCAAATGGAAAATAATGTACGCAACTGAAAACACACGAATGTCTTCAGAAGTTTTAAGAGGCATTAGCATCGTTCTATTGTGAATGATAGCCACCGTACTCAAAAACGTTCTTCATCCGCCATGGAAAACATTTTGATCGAGTTCAGGTGACAAAATAAGATACTGTGATGAGACGAAAACCCGTCAGTGTTATTTCCCGTGAACTCGTTTTCAGTTGAACTCGTTTGATCAACGTAAGCATGCATGCCGTTGTTCATTCGATAGATATTGAAGGGCTCATCCATTGGATTGTGATTTAGAATTAAGATAGCTGCACTTAATCGGACACTGGGCTCTGGGCAGTTGTTTGCCGATCGCCCTAAGCGATCGATAAAATGCTTATCGTAAGTGCGATTAGCTAATGGATTTCCAGTTAGCTGTGTTTAAATATGCAAAGTAATTATAGCGACAAGTATTCATTATTGCTTGGTTGTGGAATGTTTGTTATGCGGATCGCTATGGATCTATTCGCTTACATTAAAATCGGTGATCACTATTTATCGCGAAAGATCATTGGCTTACTCTACCTTTGCTTACTTTCGTGATTAATATCGAATAAATCTTCAATTTCTCAGTTAGCTACAATTCGTTTAACTCTAAGTCAACATTAATCCATATCATTATATTTACACTAATCGTAAATATTCTATCGCCCTGTATGTAAATTATTCCATTTGACTAGATAATAATTAACCTGAACACAAAAATTCTCATTTCCCAATCAACACCGCTCACCCCATAGAAATATAAGAGTATTCTTTGCTCTAAAATTGCAACAACATTTCATGCTATAACACTGGCAGTTTCTAGCTGTAATATATTCTCACTTGAGGAGCTAGAATGAAATCACAGGGAATTATACATTGGCATGACGAAGATTTACTAAAAATTGGCAAGATTCATTCACATGTAAATCAAAATAAGATAGCTGAAAGTGAATTTTTCGTTCTGCATGGCGTATTCCAGCACAACTTATTAGTGGTCATATTGTTTACGAATGAAATTAACGCTGTTGTTCGCAACTTTTTGTAAAACTACTCATTTAACTTTTTCATGGATATATCGAGCATATCGCACTGTCACAACGTTTTTGTAAAATTATCCAATTGTTTCTTCGAAAAAACTTTTATCGCTTGAACCTCTTAAAAATGTTACTTTACGATTCAGGCATATGTCATACGAGCAGATCACATATAGAAAAGCAGATGACTTATCTATGACATATTCAGAGCGTAATCGGACAGTGCTGTCGCAATTGATTCTGGTGCATTAAGTGCGCAATTTTTGTAAAATTATATTCCAAGGCTTAGGCTTAAAATTCTCCGTTGAGACTGGCATAAGCGGCGATGAATCAGTTGTTTAGCAGTAAGCAAACCTGATCATAGAGCATTCTGAGTTTAGCTGCCAGTAGATCGGCGAGTAGTTTCTCTGTGATCATATTACGGTGCTGTTCGAGACACTGAAGTGAAGCACTGGCAACACACGGTAGACATGCATCATGAGAGGCACGATCGAATTTATGCTTCAACACCCAATTCAACCAGCACAACGCGACCATTGGTGATTTCTTATTTACCTTAAGATTTGTTCACATGCACAGTCAATTGGTAATTTGGGCACTCATGCGCCTTTATAGAATAGATTATTACGAAGTGATTGCTGAGAATATGTTTCATTCCATCGGCTTTATATGATGCAATTTTGAGGAGTTGATCGCAAGTTCGTGTGAAACTACTCACATTCTCTTGGATATATCGAGCACATCGCATTTCCAGGCCTTGCGCTTTGAATCTTTTCGATAATCGCATGCAAGTTTCGAGTGTTTCGTCTGAAACAACTCATTCTTTTCAACAACTTACACAACAGCTCGATTACTAATCATTATGGTTGATGGCTATTCATAAGCCAGTTATGATATTGTACTCAGTATTGGTCCACTACAGTAAAAGGAGTACAATTACTCTTTGATAGAGTAACATCCCTGTTCAGAAAAATATGTTTTCTTTCAACATTAATTGTGAAGTGTTCTATGCCATTCTCTTCGTTTCATTTCACTTTAATAGTCATTCGGTCTCTCTGCATTTTTATCTCCAGTCAGTCAGTTCGGAGTCTCACTGAGAAGTTTGTGTTCAATGAACGATCGTTAGTTATCACGAATAACTCAGTGCAATGTGGATAAGCTTCATTTAGTTTAAATACAGCTAATTTCTTTTTTATGAGTACATTCACAAGTACACGGTGAGTCATTCTGTATAATAGGAGTTCCTTTCTTTATATGATACATAAAAATTGCATTCTTAAGCCTAAGTCACCTAGAGACTATTACCTGAGTATAAAGTATGAGCATGAAATGTCAATTTTAGGCGATTCTTACTGGTAGATGAAGATGAGAGAATAAGAGTCACGCAAAAAACGTACTTTTGGTGGAATTTGGACAAAAATTATGATCTATCTATCGATAGGATTCATTTTCGTTGGCATAATGTATCTATGTATGGATGTGTTTTTGATAGAGTCAACTTTGATTGAATTAGTTTGAGGAAGTGACCAAAACCAAGGGGATAAATCACTGAGCGGAGGGGATTTGTTTAAAGTGAGAACACTGGTTTGAGGAATGAATGGTTTAGCTGTTGTTGGCTGAGCGCATCTGAAGAAAACTTGAAAGAATAGAGCGTCATATGTTTTAATGGGTTTTTGAAAGTTTACGAAGTGATAAACTGCGATAATGAATTTTTGCGGAATGCATTAACGCTTCCTTCGCATAATCACAACAAATAACAAATAACAGTGAACAGCTGTGAGGAGCTGTCATTGACGAGCACAACACAATAGCATAATTATTATGTAGAGATTACAAAATTGCTTAACATCATATCCGCATGTTATCTCAAAAGATTACACAGAACATTAATAATATTCTGCACTAGGCAAATTTGTAGCGCATATGCCACAACATTAATCATTAAAGAGCGGCGATAAAATTACACTGAAATTTATGTGAATCTTGAACATGAATCAGTGTTTTTGATGTAAAATATGAAACACCTTTTTTTACGTAATTTGAGAGCTTTTTTCGAAAATCTGACCTGAAATATCTTTGAGAATCGGCGCCTGCACGGCACATTCCAAAAACCAACGAAACTGAGTGGCTGGTGGAGGATGCTGAAATGACGAGACAACAATGGCGAATTCATTCATCGCACACTGATGTGCACCTGATAGAGGTAGTGATTTATTGGCCAAAAATAACGATCGGAAATATTCGCTGGCATGCGACAACTGATACTTGCACACCAAGAATCGTGTATCCTGAAATGGGAATTTGCACTTGCACTCTGCATGTTTACTGCACTGCACTGACTTGGTAGATGATCGAAATTGTTGCAAAAGTGAAAAGTGCCTTCAACTGAATCTCTGATGGATTTCCAAATGAGAGTAGTGCACTGAAACTTTTGAAGTCATATCACAATATTCAGTGCAGTTTAGACCACTGAATAAGTTGCACAGTTGTATATTTGCAAAAAATTCGTCTGTTACAGAATCGAAAGTATTTCAGTTCGATGAGCGTTCATGTGCAAAAAATCTATTGCTCAAATATGCGAACACAAAAACTTTAATAAGAAAGCTCGTCGTTGAGAGTCTTTAGAGTTGAAACGATTGTGCAGTACTTAGTTGAAACGGGAAGTGGGCGAATGATCCCTTCAGAAGCCTTCTTAATAGGTCACTATCGATAGATAGCATTTCCGAGAGCGAAAGTTTCACTCATTGGGATGGATATTCGATTGTAGTGGATAAGTGATAAATGACGAAACACCTGCACAAGAATGGCCGCACAACAACCTTCTGTTTGGCACTGCGATGAGAGATAATCAATTGTTGAAGTGATCTGAGCGGCGTTTTTCTTCCGAGGAGATCTGAAATATGCAGTCAGTCCACTGCGAAATATTGTCTCATCAATATAATGCTGCCATCAAGGTGAGGTTAATAGGTGAAAGACTGATTTGAAATTGAAGAAGTCACGACGCATTAATAATCATCATGCACTTTAGATAAATGCTCTCAATAGGCAATTCTAGCTAGCCCTGATTGTACCTATATTGATTGATTGAACTCATTGAACTCATTATATCGATTGAAGTCATTGCTGAAAAAATATTCCGATTGAAACATGTTCATTTTGTTTGATGGTTTGACAGATTACTCAGAGAAACAATTTGCTTGGAAATACCATATCTATACCAACTTCGACCGACTTTTCTTCTGTAAGGTATCAGAAGGTGTTCGTGGTGTCTTAACGGGACTAAATGAACGAGGTCGACTCATGTGTGATCTTGCACTGTCCAATGTACCATAATCAGGCATTACAAGTCTTGGCTGCACTTGGCTGTCATTTGCTGTGGCTGCCGGTGATAGAGTTGCTCTAGTTGAATGGATGTCGCATGGCTGTTGCTGATTTTCGTATCGTGCATACGACTGAACGCTCCGATAATTCAGTCCTGTTTCACGCGAATCCGGCTGCAATTCCATGAAAAGTTATCACTAAAGATGTAGCGACCAAATTTGAAACGAATTAAGTCTCAAATTGAATGTAATTACTGAATGCACTCCGAATATTAGTTATTTTGCGAAATTATTCTCGAAAGGTTTGATTTTCGCAGTGTTTCGCCTGTTTAGATGACGAGGAAGCGCTGAATACTGAGGGTTGAATACTGACATGAGGAAATTTGTGGTTAAATTCTCAGAGAACTGATTACGAGTAGTACGATTGATCAAATTTCTTCAGATACAGTGAGAAAAGCTCAGTTCCATAGAAAGGTTTGTTCGACGTTATATTTGAGAAATGTTATTTTCATATAGAACATCTTTTGTGGAGTTGTTTATCGGTTGACTGTGCTGCATACGCTCCATGAGCTGCTTATACACCTGTTTTATATCACTCAAAAATCAGCCATTATCCAAAACTACAGTGAAAATGCCAACATTATTGTTATCGTTTAAAGAGCTTTTTCTCGAGCTTTTTCTGCTATTCTTGAAAGTGCATTATCGAATTGATGATACATTCTTCTCAAATCGGAATCTAACAAAAGTTTTCGTTCAAGTGAAAAGATATCAAAACAGTGAAAACTAGAAGAAAGGAGGCGTCAATTCGGAGAAAATCTAAGCGATGGAAGAGGTGTTTATGCCTAACTGATAGACAAATGAATTTCGTAAACACAATTGTGAAATGCTGCGAGTGCAAATACGATCAAAAACTGCGATAAATGGTGCGAAATTGGGTTTGTTCAAATGAACCGAAATTTTAGAAACGACAACAAAATGTTTATATGGAACCCAAAATACACTGATTCTCGCAAATAGAAATGATATAAGATAATATTTATCCGCCATTGCTCAGAAGGATATTGCTTTGATTCACCGGCTTATTACCGTGCCTGATGCCAGAAACTTACAGGTAAGACCAAGCAAGCATCAGTGCTGACCTGGTTCAAAAAGCGGAATAATTGAAATGTGCACATCACACGTTTAGCTAATTTTTAAGGCAGTTTAAGAGAATATCAGAGGCTTGAACGGAACGCAATGAAGCTGTCTAATGTAACAAACAGTCTCATAGATTTCTCTGATATGACAATAAATTCAATGGCAATTTATTAAGCATTAAAAGGGACAACTGAATTGTGTTGTACTCCTACTGATAGGTGTGAACGTAATGATTCATCAATATGAGGCAAACAACTGATAGAGTGAAATGATTAGTTTGAAGCAGAAACGATTCGTCGCTGATTAAAACGAATTCCGCACTCGACAAGGATCACAGACAGCATTAAAGTGACCAACTTCACAACTTCACGATCTGCTGCGAACGTCTTCATCCTCTGTGGTTCCATTTTATGCGATCAGTTTAAAGGTAAGACGTCGATCGATCTGTTCGTAGTGATCAGTTCGAGTATTGCAATGATTGATGAGAAGTGGCATTCACGCGATTTTGTTTGCTCTATTTATGAAATCGAATTTGCACGAAGCATCCGTCATTCAACACATTCATTCGTTTAAATGAATGCTGATGACGCAAAACAGCCAACTTTTTTTTGTAGCCCTACGAAAAGCTTGTTAGCAAACTTTGTTGTGAGTTTAGTGAATCGTCAGAAACATGCTAAGTTGAGGTTGTTCAGAATAGCGTGAAAACATCGAAGTTGAATTTTTTAAATGTGAATAGACTAGAAAGAATGTGTAGACAAGAGTGTTGGATTAATGAAGAGATAGATGAATTTGCAACGGATTAACTGAACTGAGTGCATTATTCGATAATGTCTTGGTTGTTTCATAATGTGTTATTTTTTGTTTCAACATCATTCGATGATGTTGAAACAAAAATGAGCGCCCTTCAAAAAATATCTCTCATTGTTAGCTGATGAAAAGTTACGATGTGAAATAATTCGACGGTTCACAATAATTCGAAGTAATCATTGAAGTCTGTTAAAAAAATGATGCGAATTTTCTGGCAGTCACGAATCGATCTCGAATCAGTCGAATCAGTTTCAGGTAAAGCGGAACGCGGAACGCTTCCTAGGTGTTATGGAGACAAGAATTTGAACTTTCTGCGCTGTTCCCCTTGGTAATGAAGACTAAATGTTCGTCCCACAATAAGTGTTTTATCATTCATAAAGCACACACTGATTTGGTGAGTTTTATCACGAAACAGCAGTTAAAAGCCCGGAAAACATCGCTCACACTTTGATTTTCTCCACTCGCTTCTTTGTTTGCTGTAGTCGTCTGATTCAGATGATGTTTGTCGGAAAGAGTCGAACCAAGAGACGTTTGACTAGCTCGACTTGTTAAATTAGTCCGGGCCAGTTCCTGACAACGTGAAATTCACTTGATTAAATTCACTTCAAGAGCAAAGTGTTGACAATGAAATGCAAACGAGAATGTTACATAGAAAGTTCCGATTTCAGATGATATACCTTGTTCGATTGAGAATTTGGCTGTTGTGTATCACCGTAATAGTCATCAATATATTCAATGTTCTTACGTCCTCCACTCAACCACTGCTATAATTCAAGTTGCCGATTAGTTGTATTAATGGATAGTGAAGTTTGTTATAGAAGCCTTCAAGTCTCTTCAGAATTTCAAGTCTGGAGTTCTTGAAATGAAACGAAAAATTTACTGTAAGACAAACAAAGTCGCTCGCTCAATCAAGGCAGTGCAGAAAGTGGATTGCTAGGTAGCGATTCATCTATCATCTATTTGCAAAATAGCGATTCTTTCGATTGACATCCTCACTTACAAATATATTCAGAACCAGTTACAGAGAATTTGAAGAAAAGTTATTTTTCATTCAGATCGAATTTCTGAATCAAAATACCTCAACAGAAGGAGTGTTGTGTGGTGGAGTGTGCACAGAGGTCGTCGTGGAATGAGTACTGCTCAATGCAGTATGGGTAAATTCCGGAGCTGCTATGGGGGCATGAACTAAGGACAATGCACTTGATTGACGATTAGACGAAAGAAGGGTGTCATTTGCAGGCGGGTCAGTGATATTATGAGCTGCGATATTACCAACACCGCAGTAAGTTTCCTTGAATCCACTTGATTATTGCATTCCAACATTGAAAAATGTTTTGAAATCATTGTCAAATCATCTTCCTGTTTCTGCCGGATTTATAGCTGATGCGAATGCACAAAATCGTTAAAAATTTAGAGTTTAAAATCTTCACTCATCATTACAAAGCCCATAAGGTTTTAAACTTTTCTAAAAGAGCTATTTGAATGATTCAATCCAGATGTTGATTCAATAGGCTATAGGCCGTCGAAATGATAGGTAATTTATCATCTCAAGTGTGAACGCTAGAGTTCAATTAACACCTGCACACCAAATTGCAATAAACTAGAACGCTTCAGGTGAGTTAATTGCTATTTCCGAATGGCAACTTTCCTTGGCGAAAGAAAACGAATTACTCTAAGTGTATTGAGGAACTCTCAAAAAAAAAAATTCCGCTGGAGCAATTTATTGATTAGACGGCAGTCAAGTCAGAAATAACTCACTTCGAAAGTGTTACGGTGATAAGTGTACGGAAAGTAGTTGTTTTGCACTGGTAGCAATTGATAATGGCTATTTGCAATGGTGTTATGCGGCCAAGGTTGAAAGTTATAAGTGCTACGTTTAACGGGTGATTTGGAACGTGATCTGGTTCGATCGAGCATTTTTTTCACGAAATTCGCCATCTCGACAAAACACTGATCCACCGATAAAGCCCAATGAAGATGGCGGCGGATTCGTATGTGCGTGAAGGTTTTCGAGCGATTATTATTTATTGCTCAGAAATGTTACAGTCGAAGAAATAAAACACTGAAAAAGAGCATCGAAACAGCAATTAGACGTTCCTCGAAAATCATATTAATTTTCCCGTTCAGTCTGCATCACGATCAAATACTTCACTTGCTGTAGAGGTATGAAATGAGGAAGTGAAAGCGCTCTGAAAGCAATCGAAAACCAATCATCACCGCACATAATAATTAACAACTCTGCACGAAAGCATCCTATTGATACACACTATCTACTTCACGGTAGTCAGATGTCAAAGAAATAGCTTAGTCTCAATTTTTTTTGTTAGCGATTCAGTGATCACAATCAAAAATTCAATTCAAGAAATCAATCGTTGCACCGAAATTCGTTACTTTCATCAATTTGTTTTCAAAAAATCATTTGGATGACTAACAGCCGTCGAAACTTTCCATCCTCATCTGTTGACAATCATTCTGTGGGTATCGTTATCGCTTTCAAACAGCACATTATGCAAAAATGAAAAAGTTTCATTGATGAGCTTCAAGAATAAATTGCTGATCAAGTTAAACATGGAATTTCAACTCGCTGAAAGTGATTTTAGAGGAAATTTTTGGATAGAAGTGGGCTAGAAGGAAGTAGTGATAAGATAAAGGAGATGTTTCGAAATGGAACGAAGAAATAAGAGATGGCTGGATGTTAATGTGATGAATAAAAGCGTAATGAACAAGATGTTTTATTGAGTGTGACCATTGTTAAGTAAGCTAGTATAATAGTATATGCTTAGGTTGTGATGTGTAGGCTTTAAATTGCTCATTACGAGTGGTGCTAATACCGTGAAATGATAAAATCATACTACAACGTGAAATGCTGTTATACCGATCACCATAATACTCTAGTAGCAACAACAATAACAACACGAGTGAACATTCGATGTTTTAATCCATTAATCTTGCATTGTCTTTCAGTGAGCTTTGTATATTTTGATGCGTTTCAGTCATCGCTTAGTACCAACAATTTTTCAGTTAAATCACTTTTATTTGGTCAATTTCTGCATTTGCAATTCATTTGCTACTAGCAATATGATGCTATTGTGCGCTTACTTTCTCATGAGCCATGGTCACCAATGGCTTCGTTGTATAAACCATTTGGCACATTACTTCGAGAAACGACCGCAAACTGTATCTGTATGATCGATCAAAGATTCATCGGTACTTTCAGTTCTTTTGCCATTTTGAATTTGTTAGAAGGTTGTATCTGTACCAATGTAACGTGAGGCATACAAAACATTTTAGTGGAACAACATTAATGCTTTAATCAGTTAAAGGCCATTATACTGGTTCAGTTGGTGATCGACAATCGAATTCGGTCATGATAATGGTTACTTGTAATGAAATTATTTTATGAAACGAATATATGTATAAAACATGTTTAAATCGGGGATGAGGACAGTCCATGAAAATCGCCGCGGCTACAAAAAGTTCGGGGAAGGGGACCCCGAATACGGGGACTCCCCGCACAACACTAATCTAAACCGCATTGAAATTGAAATGATATCGTGGAGGAACGAAAAACAAAATGCTTACAATTAGAGATAAAACGTGCAAAGACTTTTCAATTATGAAGAAATAACTAACTGCTGAGATTACTCAAATGAAATGCATAAAAAGGCTGAACTTACTTCATTGGAATGCTATGCGGTGACGGCGAAATATATGAGAATGATTATTTAACAATTAAGGGAAATTTGAAAAAAATCGAACAGTCGGAAATATGATGGATACGGAAAACAAAAACCAAATTTTTATTAGAGTTTGAACAAGTTTCGAATAGAAAATAACCTGTTTGAGTGGCTATCAGTGAGAGCAAGATTGCGGATAGCATATCTATCTCAAATGAACGATAAAGAGCAAAGCTATCAATCGAAACCAATAAAACTACTTGGAAAATCAATAAATAACGTGATATTGGATGGAACATAACATAAAAACAAAACATTTTACACGGCGTTAATATGAACAAACGATCCACATAACTGAAACTACTGACACGAAAGAAAACGATATCCCGGGATGCCGAGATTTCAGTTCTGATCCCGATCCCGGGATTTAAGTTTTTGGAAAAATCCCGGGATCTCGGGATTTGATAAAACGGGTGGATTTGTGTGATTTTTGATAGTATGCCCATCTGAAGCAAGCCTTAATCATTCCCATCTCATTTATACGCAGTCATCTTTGCTCCACCTTTGCTTGTTAAGATCCTTTTAAACTGTTCCATTTAAAGGGACCTTAAGCTTGAATATCAAGTAAATTTCCATGATTTCTGATCGAAAGTATCAAATGTGTAAGTGCTCGATGTTTCGATGAAAATGCATTGCTTGTTTTTTTCTCTTTTTGGATAAACTGTGAACTTATAATTTTTTCAAAGTTCAAATGATATAATTCATGCGATGCATTTCTTTCTTTGAAAATCGAAATTTCCGAAACGGCAGAATTTAGCTGAAGTTAACACTGAGAGAAAATGGATTTGAAACATTGCGTATAAGTGTTCGAGAATCAAGAATTTCATATTCACATGCAAGTGTACGGTTATTAGCTTAGACCCGAGATGACAAGATGCCTTAGCATAGAATATGCAGTATGCCTTGCGGCATGATCATTGGCATGATTATGTGAAATATTAATTTGAATTTCAGTAATTTGGTTTCTTAGATTTGTTGAATAATTTGTTAAATTAACTCTTCTCTGATTAATAATGAACATATTGGTTCGAAAAAATGTGTTTAAACATGTCCCACATCAACAATTCAAAAATTGTTCGATCCCGGAATAATCCCGGCACCAAAATCAAATCCCGATTCCGGGAGTGAAAAAAACATCGGGATTTTGCAAACTCTGCTAAGAACCAATTGACTCTATCGGCGGGACTATTGCATGCACTGATAATAGGTCTGATCTTGTAATAGTTGGTTTCTTGGTTTGCGTTGAGTTCATTTGGTCTAGAGAGATTTTGTGAGTGTTTTAATGAGGGCATATAAGACTGAAACATGCCCCTTGCACAACATGGAAGAATACGTTTAGATGCATTTTGGATAGCTTTAAAAGGCTGACAGAACTTATTGTTCTGTGTGATAATCTCACGGAAAATAACGCAGTGATGGAAATGTTAATGACTGAGCAAAAACAAAACGAATGCACAATCTCACTTAGGTTCTGTTAGCTTTATTGGCCTGGCCTTATCTTGTTAGCTTTATTTCCTTTATTTTTTAGCTTTATCAACTCGAATTTTTTTGTGCCATTACAATTTGCTCAATTGGTTTCACGCCGCTATACACGGTCGGTTGGGTATACCTTGGACGTTACTTGTGCGATCGCAGAATGGCGTTTTGCACTGTTGTTGGCGCATTGGTATAATCAGTTAATAGAAAAGGTGGCAAATGTTTTAATTTCAAAACAGAAAGTTAATAAAGTGATTTTTTGTGATTTCGGATTTTTTTTTGTTTTGCTTTATAATGGTATATGCGGGTGGATTCGTTTATTTTTTAAAGTAGCATGATCATAGATCAATCAGTTTAATTTGTGCATTCACAGCTGTTGTCTATCGATTTGAATATGCAATTGTTGCGAATATTGTGGAGGGATGCTAATGTTAATTTGTTGATCTGACGGGATCTCACGGACGTGTGCATAAAATCCGTTTTGTTATTTTGTGTGCTGATAGAGAAATGTAATGAAGATGCTCATCCTGAAGGAATTTCGATCACAACTGTGAAGCCAACCAACGAAATTTCCATTCATTTTGTGTGTCGTTAATGCCAACCGATAATCGATAATGGCGAGTGATCATTTGAATCGACCGATAAAACCACCCAATCAGCTGCCGGATTTTCCGGATGCATATTTTTCTCAATTCTCTTCGCATCGCCTGTTGAACTCCTCTTCGGTAAGTTCACTCATCATTCATCGATGGAATTGAGCAGAAATTCAAGCGAACACCAACAAATTTGCGTGTAACTTTGATTTTTTCTATTGCATCGATTGGTGTCAAATGAACCCTTCTTCTCCTATTTGTGTGCCTGTAAATCCATCTGGACGTTCATTTTCATTTTGATATCTGTGACGATTATCTGTTCGCATATGACCTACTTCACATGCTCAAACAGCAAATATCGTGTGCCAGATGCAACTTAAAACCATGACAGCTCAAAAAATAACCTATCGCGATTTGTTCAGTTACGATGCCGCAATACACTTCCATAAGTAGCGCATTGAGATAGCCACTTAGTTCGTGTTCCAATTAATTCGAAAGAGTTCATTCACTGGTCCGTAAAATTTCCGCATCAAATAATGTTTTTGATGATCACATCCACTCGTTAACCCTGCAGTGGCTACACCACTAATCACGATCATAATAGTAAATGACTGGACGTCTCATTTCGTAATATTTTCAGGCACCGTTTGTGTGTTGTCGCTTTAGCCCGCAAACTTCACATGAAGGTTTCTTAGCAGTAGGTGATGAAGTTGGAGTGGTTATGGTAGGTAATGTTGATCAGATGAAAGCGCACGATTCTTGGTCGAATTTCTATGAAAAAGGTTTTGTGAAAATCTTTAACGAATAGCTAATGATGAACTTCACTTTTTATAGTGCATTCAGAGAGCGTCTGTGTTTTATCAAGTTATATGTTTTTGATTAAAAATGCACTGGTGTTATCCTTGCTTCGTTTCTTAGTAGTGGTTCACATCAGTTAAATTAAACATATTACAATTATTTATGTGGAACTGATTCAGCGTTCCGAATTGATGCGGGCTGTGTGTTGGATATTGATTTTATGCCGAATCAAACGGCTCATTTGATCTCGATATCGGGTCATTCGACTGTTGGTTTATGGGATGTTGAGAAAGGAATCGCCATCTTACAGTTCGTTGGCCACGAAGGTTCTGTACGTGCTTTGAGCGTGTGCAATGACTCACCCGGTATGATCGTTTCATTACTGCATCTGGTTTACATCTGTTTTATATCCGAAGTAGTTTAATTTTTTTAAATGATCAATGTTTTAATCGTTTTTAATATTACATACGATTATATGTTCGTATGATTATTCAAAAAGTGCTTCGAAAAATAAACGATTTCATATTTCGTCCAAATTTCATAACGTTTTCATACTGCCTGATATGACTGGTCGTGCTAGTGTCATTGACTGATGAGAGTATTTCGAAGCACCAATCTGGTCAAATGTTTTATTTTTGTTGGCGAACACTTACTCTATCGAGACATTTTAACGCTGTCTTGATAATGACGTTGCGCCTGATAATGATAAGAAATCTCTACAACTCATCAGTAAGACATCTTCTGCTTACTATTTGCTTGTTACAATCTGAGCAGTTTGAACGGGAAAGTGAACAGTCGAATAAAGGAATCGCCAATGTTCTCTGCAGATGTTTTCGCGACCGGTGCGAGAGATGGTACGATCTGCATTTGGGATCAACGGGAAAAAACAAAATCCGGTATGACAGTTGCACCGACTAGCGTCATTTCATTGGCTCATGTCTCGAGAGCGTGCAGCGGAGGACGTTAGAATTTCATTTGTATTTAGTGCGTTGAAGAACTGACAAGCAAATTTCCATTCAGAGGGAATCGTTCAGTTCAGATCGTTGAATTGGAAGCATTCAGATTTGTGAATCTCTCTTCTTGACTAAATACATTACATTGATGAATTGCAGTACGATCGTCGGCTTCAAAGCGACGTAGTACGTCATTGAGAGGTAATCCAGAGCCGAAAGGAATTACTTCGTTAACATTTCTAGATTCTAATACCCTCATATCGGCTTCAACATCAACACAAACGTAAAATTTTACGTGATTTTACCCATTTTCATTTTCTCCTGACTCATTCAACAACTCATTCAGTTCTTTTGACTCATTCAGTTATTTAGATCCCTTTTGTCAGAGCGCATTTTTTATATTCATACTTGAAGTGCAATGTTTTTTTCTCGGCGTTGTTGTAATTTTGTTCATCCGAAAAGTGGTGTTTTGTCAAATTGTTGCGCAAATCTGACAGCATCTGACGTTCTAGAGGGATTCTGTTTCGTGATCTGCGTTATTGGGGTAATAACGTACCGGTGCGAACTCTCGAGTATCCGAGTTCGATGGCGAAACGCGATTTTGGTATGTGCGAAACTCTTTTATGCAGTCATATCGGCATTTGTTTTCATTTCCACACTGGCTGATGCATACCTTGAGTGCCTTAAAAATTTTCGATATTTACTATAATATTCGAACTTTGATTGGAGGAATTAGAATCAGTCTTTTTTTGTTCCGTAAAAGACAGAATCAATCGCATTTTAGGTGTGGCATCGATTTGCTTGAATCATTACCGTTCGTCGTTGTTCGTTGCAACAACTGATTCGTTCGTATGGGAGTATTCAGTCAACTCTACGAAGAATACTCCCGGTTTATAGATCATCATTATTGTTTTAACAATATTATCGTTATTATTCGTGTTTCTGATAATATTGTTGGATGGTTGTTTGGATTATTTTGTCGTTGTTGCTGTTCTGTTTTTCGATTGTTTTCATTGTTTTCATTTTTTTCGATTGTATTCGTTAAGAATTTCTGACATCTATTTATGATAATTTTGAAATCGAAGTTGAGCTCGTCGAACTGATGAAAATTTCAGTGGATGTCTTGCGTGGCGTCAAGCGATCATCAGTTTGTGCATTTGATATGAAACTTTGCGCATCACCAGTATCAGATCACTTATCTTATGGGAGTGGAGAGCAGTACGCTTTGCTCTGGGATTTGCAGGTTCAGTTCTAGTTGATCAACTGTTGCTTACCGCCTAGTTGCTTTTAACTAAAACGCTCAGATCCCATCTACATGCCATCCGTTTATGTATTTGAAATTATTTTAAATTTTATTTTATTTTGTATTTTTTATTCAAACTAACTTTCTTCTCTTAATTTTTTTTACATATCTTGATTTTCTTTATTTATTATTTTTTGAAGGTTTTATTTCTTTTGTTATTTTGTTCTTCGTTAAAATTGTTATCCTTATTTTATATCCAAACTTATTTATGTTTTATTTTATCTTAATATTTTTCTATTTTATTTTCTTACTTTCATTATTCTATTTTAATTAGTATTTGTGTTTTATTATTTTTTTCAATTCTTCATTTTATTTTTGAAGTGAACTTGAGTTTCATTTTCCAAGATATCCACAAAGAGTGTGTACAATCGTAGTTTTTTTAAAACAATGTTCTAGGAGAAGAAGTATCGCAACAATTCCCGCAATGTGAACACCAGTATTTCCACTGACTACTATCCGTATCCAAAATTTGTATTGGGTGGACACACCTCAGAGGTTCGTTTCTGAATTGCGGCGTTAATTTTGCATCCTGAATGTTTCGCCTTTACCAAAATGGTTTCATTTGGAATACGTTTCTGCTCCGTAACATCATGTATCGTTTGGTTTTTGATGTTTTTAGAATAGAATATCATTTTGTTTTCTAAATTTCATCAAGTTAGAATTTAAAGACTCATCATCTCATTCGTATGAAATTTATCATCGATAATTCAGGTATCAGTGGCACAATTCAGCTGTGGATCACGGTATATTGCATCAATCGACGATTCGATTTGTCGTCTTTGGCAATTCGATCGTTCGTTGGTTGAGAAACGATCGAAATCTTTGATGAAAGCGAATGGCTTCGAACAAATCGAATACTATTCACTTCCGCATTCTCAGGGCACTGCCAGTCAACTGTGCGTTATCTTTAGTTATTTACTTAGAGCAGCGTGTATTTTTATCTCGTTCGATTCAATCGCACCATCTGCATTTGTGTACTACAGTTCAATTATTGGTTGAGGAAAATCGCCACAGAATGATTTTAAGCGTAACGTGAGTTCACGTAATTCACATAATTGAGATCACTCACGTGCCCAGTGTTCATGAGTTCATGAGCTGAAGTGATATTGATGAATGCATTAATTCAGATAGTTAATCATAACAATTGTGTGTCTTTAAGGGAGAAACTTTGTGTTACTCCAGTTGATTCACCGTCGACCAAGCGGAAAGCACCAATTAAAAGTCCGTTCACGAGTCCTTTCAAATCAGCTCCAAACTCTGGCCGCTATCTGAACGCCGAACGATCACCCGTCAAAAAGATCTCAAAGTGAGTCAGTCTGAGTCAATCTCTAATGACCAGTAGTAACTAGACTGCCGAGATCGGTCATTATCAAGTTGTACATTATCAACCGTTATGTATGGTCAGGGTCATGATTATTTGCTATCTTCGTCGAAAGAGGCTGAATCAGTAAGACGTCAGCCATTAATTATCACGTCAGTAAAGAAGGAGTCAAGGAGTTCTTCAAATAGTGACAAGGATCAGTGCTTTATTATTATCAGTCCTGATCGTATTTGCAGTATTAAAGCATGTAATATACATTATCAAGTATTAATGGTAATCATTCATTGTGAGTATTATCAGAAGTATCATTGTTGTAATTTAATGCAGATTATCATCATCGCCACTTTCACCACTACCCAACATTTGCAACGTTGAACTATCAGCGAAACATGCGCGATCCTCTCGTCGTCTCGATTTCTCACCCGAAAATGTATTCGCGTTCGAAAATGAGTCTGTCGACGACAGTCTCGCTTCAGTTGGGTCACCAAAATGCGCATTTTATTACAAGTTCGTTTCATTTTGAGAAGTCGTTTGATTATTTTTGTCAATTGATTTTGCAAAGTCATTACAAAATTGGAAGCTATAATATTACTATAATCTCAATAACAATTATCACAATACCACTGATTTTATTCATAATCATGGAATTGATCCGAATGGATCTAATAATCTCTCAATTGAACACATCAAAAACATGGATGGAGTTGTCAGACTCATTCGTACATCGCAAACCGATTGTTCGTAGCACTTTTGGTGCGTGAATGTTTGTGAACTGAATTTGATGAGACTCAAGTTAAGGCTGCGAATTTTTGATGTGTTGATGGTTCGGCTTATCAACTCATAGCCAGATAGATATGCGCTTCAATATGAACTGAATGAACATTGTTGCAGATATCCAACCGAAAATTTACCGAACTGGGTTGAGGAGAGACATAAAACAAAAAGTGAACAACAGCGAAAACATCCATCACCACCAATCACGATATCAGTCACTCCAAAAAGGATGTGTTCAAATATTCTGCAGTTTTTCAGTCCACCATCTCCAGGGTTCCTATTTCACTCTTTGGTTTTAGACACTTTTGAATGTTTCTATAATTCATTCGATTCACAGCTCTTTTTGTTATTTGAAGTAGTAATTCTCTAATCGATCCTTTCTGTGGTTATTAACTTGAATGCTTGAGAATATTAGATTGAATTGTGATGGTCATGAATTTTTAAGAATTGCAAACTGTTCACGTATGATTTCGCATGCGGAACGTGAGATACAACGTTCACCCCGCAAGCTGTTGCTAAAACAGCGTCTAAAAGAATCTGCGGAACGTGCGCAAAAAGTTGGTCGGCAAGTGACACCACGTCGTTCGAAAGCAACCACTCGAAGAATATCGTCGACCGGTGCGAGAGGCGCGAAGTCATCTCATCGAATCATTACAGACCCAAAAACACCAACTTCAGCACCACCAATCAGTGGTCAAGTTTTAACCGATAAAATATTATCTTCATCCTCTTCGCCGCCAACAACAACCACTACAAACAGTGCACCTCGAGTGGGTCGAACCATTAAAGATTTCTTCATGGCGAAACGTAATCTCAATACGTCTTCTTGAATGTAAATATTATGCGAACTAATGCTTTTATATGACTAGGACAGTGCGCATTCGAGGCATTTACAATTTATGTGACTTTCGAAGTGGTATGAGAATATCTTGAAATAGTGTCTATTTCACGGTATTCAATAACTTTGATGTGTCTTTTTTTCATTTGCTCAATGCTTTTTTAACAAATACTCATTCTGATATCATTTTAAATTTGTTACAATCTTTTACATGCTCATCGCTATCGTTTTTTGTGTTGATTTCTATTGACTCCAGTATGGATACTCATGTAATCGATCTTATCAGATTCTTGCATCACTTTTACTGTATTTGTCTAAAATTTTTTGTTTCCTTTACCTTAAAGTGAAATCATTTGAATTGAACTTTCAGTAGAAGTCTGTAAGAGTTGTGTCTGAAAAAAACAAAATTTCGACGCTTCATTTTGCTGTGTTTAATTTTATGTTGTTTTACTGATGCAATGCTGTATGATGACGACCTCTGTTGATGATTTTCTCATATTCTACTTCATCTCGTTTGATTATTCATCTTGTAAATTTTTGTTCTTTTGCAACATTTTGTGAATTGTTGTTGTTTCTAGCGCTACGATATGAAAGATATATATATTTGATTCTATTACGTGTTTTTATGTAGTGCAAATGGCTTTATGCTTACAATCGACTCTTATTTAATCATTTGATCTTATTCGATGAGTTCTGCGATTGAGTGAGGTAGCAGCTACATGTTGTTCCTTCGGAAAAATTGACCAGCTAAAATGTATTCATGAGTTTTGCTGAGTGATTGAAATTGGACAGGAAAGTTGTGATTGAAATTTTCAAATAATTCATAGCGGTGAAAGCGAACGTTCGGTTCGTGGTCAAATATCCTCCGTTAGGATTTTTTTCTCGGTTGTTCTGTTTTTTTTACAGCGCAGTCGATATTTCAAGAATGTTTTTCAAAATTTTATTGCTGCCTTGTTTTATCGACTCGTTCATTTTTGTGTTAACTTTGTTATATTCTTTCCTGCTTTCCAAGTGTTCCAATTAATTTTCAGCGTTCGTTATGCCCTATCTCATTGTACAATAAGTGTTCTGAGGCGTGTAGTTATGCAGATTTAGATGAATTCATTTTGCTGAATTGTAAAGATTTTAAAAAATGAGCTTCCGATGAAGAACGAATCTTTGAAAAGATCCATTTTGAGACCAACTTTATTGTGAAGATTGCCAATGGCACCGCTAATCGGGAGAACACACTGAAGAAGAATGCTCTAGATGAATTGTAATGGCTAGATTTTGCCGATATTTTCCCAAAAAACTGCTTGAAAGCTGGAATGTTTTCCACTAATACTTATTGTTCAAAAATCTCGTTGTTCGGGTTCACGCCGTCTTGTTAACTTCAGTTCAATGAATATCCAGATTTTCATTCATATTTCCATCGTTACTTCGTATTATAATACATAAATTGCTATTCTATCGTTAAACATGTAATATCGGTTTTATTAATTGTTAATGATCATTGTTATCATCGTAATAAAAGTGTAGCACTACTTCCTGTAACTTTATCATTCAGTCATTTCATTGACATAAGTGGTTATTTGAATGAGGCATTTTCGTTCACATTCTCGAACTGCATCAAATCTTTATCTTGTGAACTGAGGTTCCACAGAAGCAAGTGTTCATTTTTACAGAAATCATTCGAAACAAAACATAAGCTGATCGTTTGAAACCTTATTTAGATCAGACAGTCATTCACCATTTCCTTCACATTTCTAAACAATGAATATCTATCGTTTATTACGCTCAATATGAATGCACTAGAATTGCTGATTTGTGTGCTCCGACATGATTTTCGGTGTGAGATGTATCCGTCGTTTCGTTCGAATTATATTTCGTGATGCGATTTGGCTTGGCTCTGGCACGGTACTCTTTGGACTGGTGTTGGATATCTACTGAAGCAATCGAACAATTGTGCATCGCATTCGCACAAAGTTTGCTGGCATGCAGTTTGGTGATCTGTAAGAAAAGTTATGAAGTCAGCAGCGAAACCAACGAGATGGGTACAGCGGACTGGTACCCTTCTCCCTGAAGAGTAGAAGAAAAGAAAAAAAAAGAATAGGGAAAGAGAAGGTAAACAAAATGAAACTGGGAAAAACTCCAGGAACGATGGAAAGGAAATAGAAAGAGAAAAATGTACTCTTTTTTTCCAAAATCTAGCTATTTTTATGGACCGCATCATCTGGTCCCACCCTCTCACCTATCTTATTAGAAATAATCCTCTTGGTAAGCCATTGAGTATAATCTTATCAGAGCGCGAAACAATTATGACTTGCAGTGGAAAGATTATCAGAGACACTAATTGACGACACGAACAAATCAACTGGCAGTGAGGGGGATTTGGCCATCCATCATTTTTTGTGTTTCATCTAAGAAACGTCGTCTCTCGAGCGATTTAAGCAATTTTATCCTTGTTGAAAAATTTTTTTCGGTGCTTTATTTTTGATCACTACTTTGTCGATTGTGATCAGCTCAAACTGACCGCCCCTACCTCATTCTTCAAATCAGCGAACTTTGTATGCATTCAATTCATGTAACCAACCTTTGCAGGTAGCTTTCCTGTTCGAACAGTCAAATTGATAATTGGTTATATACAAACTCGTCTGATTGTAACACGCATGAATGTTAACAGCACACTGATAACATGCATCATGCACTTGACAGCACCTGAAAATAATCACGGTCTGAAAGGTTTCTTGCAGAGAACTCACGTTAAGTACTATTCATCATACTAATGAATCAAAATAATCACTCAAACGAAAAAAAGCAAATTATTTCATGGTGGCAATGGAAACTGAAAGTAATAAGATCACTGAAAGAAATGAAACTGTATACGGTGGTACGTACTCGTCAATGGCATTCACTGGTTGATTGCCTAGACTTCCGAAGCCACAGTAACATCCATAGTTGATGTAAACATAGCCGTTGTTGTGCAGTACGCATTCAGACATTTTCATCATATTCTTGAGTGATTTAGATTGGATCGGAATAGCGTCACTGCAAGTGATCAATATCGATAAAGTGATCAGTAATCGCATCGTTTCCTGAAAATCGCAAGAAATTTTATTCTTTCGAGTTTAAGAATAGTTAAGACGTTGTTGGACGTCAATCTAACCTCTATAGCACTTCAGTTATGTGTTGTTCGCGAACCAATTACGATTTGATATTTTTCATTACAAAAATTTTTACGTCTCGTTAATAAATAACTAATGTTGTAATATGTTCACGTAGTTTGTGGACGTTCTCATCAGATTCAAGTGAATGGCTATTGCCGTCACATATTCTCATTGAGAACCTCCCAGGAGGAAGTTTTTAGCCGACTGATAATGAACGGAAAATTTCGAAATTCTGTTCACTTTCTTGGTTCAGGGAGAATTTAAAAAACCAGCAAAAAAAATCGTCTGGATCGTCCATGAAAAATGATTTTTTCCTTGAATTATACATGATTTGCTGTTCTGCAGTAGATCAGTTAATGCATTTTTGATATTGCTTTTATGGTTCGACAGCAAGAGAAGGAATTAAATGGTGTCATTTGATTGACATATTGATCTTTATCAAGTTGGTTCGTGATCATTGATATTATAAGTCTAATGCAAAAACTGTCAGGTGATTGCAGCTTATCAATGCAACTCATCATATGAATTTTTAATTCATTAAACTTTCAAAGTCATTAATTGACACGTATATGCGTAACAAATCGCAGCTTCTCAGCCATAAATATAATACAAAAACAATCACGTGATCATACGAATTTTTTAGTCGTTATTTTTAGGTCTTCTGTTGGCAGATGTATACGTATCAAATCACAACATCTCAGTCGTAAACTACGGAATACTATCGATGAAATCGCGACGTTTTAGAAGTATTCATTACAGCTTAGAAGTACGAAAACTACAATGCGCATGTAACGTATAATCAGGGCAATCACTACAGAAAGCGCATAGTAAATGCTTTCAGAATAGCATAAAACAAGTGGATATAGAATGTCAGAATCCTACAAATACCTTTCAGTATCAGCCTCAATCTTAATAAACTATCACGAGCACTTCATACAGTTGCAGTTAGTGCAGGTCCGAGCGATGGCAAATGAATGATGATCAGATAAACGCTTCAAATTCACGGAAACGCTCCGAGTGAACAGCATCTGTAGCTAGACGGGATCGTAGCAATAAAAACTGATATAATATCCGTGTATTGGTATATTAATCATGGAGGCTGCGATATAAATTCGCTTACACATACGAATTCTGTGTTCGAGCCGTGAATGACACACTCACATACTGCAGGATTTCTGCATTTGACTGTATGATGTTTGAACAAAAGCCACACCAAAGAGGCAGCTTTTTAGGTAGCCATTTACCTTGAACATGAAAATGATTGCCTCTGCTGGCATTGTACAATTCAAAGCAAATACAAAAATTCAGTGTTCTGTAAATTCAATCATCGAAATCAATAATTCAGTGATCTCTAAAGTCGCTCAATGCACATCTGAAACAGTTTACTGCATGGTCAACGATAGAGATGTGGTCAGAACTACGCTGCAATAGTTCTTGAAGATCACGATTCTTCGACGGCTGACGAAAACCTTGCTTCATCCTATATCGGTGCTAATGCGTTGTTTTTTCATCAGTTAAAAACCATTCGCTTGTGATATTTTCACCGCCGCATACGGAAAACAGTCATATCAACAAATCGCTCGCTGAATTTGCGAAATATTGCAGGTAACTGTTGGCATATAATATACTTCAGGATCGAAGTATTTAGTTACTGCTAAACAATCTGCTAACTACTCGTTCGTTACGTGATAAACGTTGCATAGTGAAGATCACACCACCCTCTGGTATCAGTCAATTTTTAACTTGGAAATCGGATTATGTGATATGAGTTGCTGAGCATTTTTAACGATTCGGTCGACAGTCCGTATGCATTGAAGTAATTTTGAATGATAAAAATAGCGATAATTGGCTGATAAATTAAAATTACGCCACCATGTTTGTACACTCTCAACAAGTATAAAAGATCACACCACCCTCTGGTATCAGTCAATTTTTTACTTGGAAATCGGATTATGTCAGGTGAGTTACTGAGCATTTCGTTCATTCGGTCCAAAGTTCATATGCATTGAAGCAATTTTTAATGAGAAAAAATAGCGATAATTGGCTGATAAATTAAAATTACGCCACCATGTTTGTACACTCTCAACAGATATAAAAGATCACACCACCTTCTGGTACCAGTCAATTTTTTTCTTGGAAATCGGATTATGTCAGGTGAGTTACTGAGCATTTCGTTCATTCGGTCCAATGTTCGCACGCATTGAAGCAATTTTTAATGAAAAAAATAACGATAATTGGCTGATAAATTAAAATCACGCCACCACATTTTTACACTCTCAACAAGTATAAAAGACCAACAACGCGCAAAAAAGCTTGAGCGATTCCAGTGGCACAGAGTGCAGCATTCAGAAGTGAAACTATCCTTTCACACTCTCGGTCAATCCCGTCCCAACCATCAACTCCGCTCATAAATCCGCTATTTCCACTTCAAATTCAGGTCAAACACTGAATATGAACCAACTCAGCTAGTGAGCTGACGTTCATATGCACCCCGTTGGCTATGCTACTTGGCTATGCCTGACTTTCCAATACTACTTCGATGATCACCCTTTGATTGACTCAAGCATTCAGACATTCTTTGTATGAGTTTTAGGTTTCACTCCAAATGCTTCACTTCATTTTGGCTTTCGCAGTAGTGCTGTGCACAGTCGACAGCGTGCAAGTGCACAACAAAGCACTATGGAATTTTGACGGAATGGCACATTGCTTACTACATCACGATGGTCTACTCTACAATAACTATGGATGCTACTGTGGTGTTGGAGGTAACGGTGTACCGATTGATGGAATTGATGCGTTCGTTTCATAATCATTATTCTTAACACACTCAAATTGTCGTTCTCGTTCAGAATCATACCAGTCTCATGCTTGCAAAAGCATACCAATGTAATGTTAGTATCAACTGGAAAGTTTGCATGAAACTTACTGCTGCTTATCGAACAACTTTTCACATTATGCAATCGACGTTACGTGATCAATGAAATTCGTTTTAACATGCTCAGTATTATTTTTGATAAATTTTTCGGCAAAATACATTCGAAAAAATTTGAACCATCACAAAATCTTCATCAAGAAATCATCAAACAAAGTTTACTCATTACTAACAATATGTTTCTAGTTGTAAGTGAGGTGCTCAACTGAACGATCAAATTTACCTCGATAAAGAAGTATCGCTTTTCAGCTGTTGTATGAATCACGATCACTGCTACGGTACTGCTGTAAAAATGCACAAATGTAGTAACACACTCGAAGAGTACTTCGATTTTTACTCATGGGAATGCAAAAATAATACGATAATTTGCAAACGTTGGTTTAAAATCAAATATTGACATCATTTCTATAACGTCCACTTAATGAGACTCTATTGACAGCAACAGCTCGTGATAAAAGATGATCGAGGCACAATAGTAATAATACTAATAAAATACTAAGCGTGATCATTTAAGATAAGAGGGGATACGTAACTTAACATGCTCCTCAAGGAAAGCGGACAACTCTCGAATTGACGGTAACTTTTTCCGTTAGAGGTAACATCAACCGCTCCGCAGCAAACACGTTGAATGGAAAGGGCATTTCCCAACTTCTTCACACGCACACATAAAAAGAACTATCATTCCCATAAATACGAGATGCTATGAGAGTGACACAGCCACTGTCCCATAATCTCGGCACTGATAAATACGTCATTAAGCAAACTGAAAATCACACCATCGAATGATTTTCAGCGTTGAACATATCTATCGCAATCGTGGCTCTTCGTTAGCAAGCAGCAAAGATAAGACTAGTAAAAACAACGTCAAAAACTGCAATTTCATTGAAATAAAGATAACGACTGCATCAAGTGAACTAGATTGAACGGCACTAATCGACAAATCAAATACTGAAATGATAAAAATGAATGCACATTTCAGCAGGTCAATCACCGTGCAAAACAGCATTATGCGAATGCGATAAGACGGTAGTCACATGCTGGAGTGGCTTCCCGACTCCAGAGCACAAGCCGTCGTGTAAGGTGAAAGAAACTCCGAAAATTCGAGCTCAACGAGTGATATCAAACTAAAGTCTCGAACACAACGATCAATGAAGCAAAGAAAATTTGGTTCTCTAGCCTCGAACTGATAATGTAAAATAATGAATATATTCACATCAGCTGCAAAATCACGAACTAGCTCACCACTGAACACACACATTCCTCCCAAAATCACTGAGATATAATTTGCCACTTATGATTATTTCTTCTACAACTAATACTGCAATTTATTTTAGTGTCACATCTTCATTTGTTTTTGGCTTTACACTTCTAACTAATATCTTCCACTTTATAGTTTACATGCTTTGTATTTACGGTTACTGTTTCTTGACGCTTTGATTGTGAGTTTAAAAACATTGTGCCGGCTGGAATATTAATTGTATGAATATTGTCATTATTATACATTGGTAAAATTAATAAATTATTACGCAACAATATACATCAACGTACATAGAAAACCCTCGCAACATACCCTTGCAACATTCTGCTTGACCGTCCACTGAAGTGCTACGTCAGACTTGAGAACTGCATCAGATTCCGTAGATTCTCTTGATTTCACAAAGTTTCACGTGTTATCAATGCTCAATTTCAAAGAAGTGACTAAATTTCTGGAAGTATGTCACATATTTCACGAAGTCACGAACAATTTCATTACGCAACCAAACTCGATATATTTGATCTTAATGTTAGTCAATAATGAACCACCACTATAGGTTTGTCGGGAGCACTACATTTAAACTTTTAAACTTTCAAACTTAGAATACTTTCACGTTTGCTCAAAATCGAGATGAATTCTTCAAACCATCGGATTGAGCACATTTTCTGGTTCTGCTATAAAACTCGATACATTTGACCTCGATATCATTTCCGAACTGAGCATATTATCAGGTTCACAAGGAAGCAGAATGGTTTCTTCGCGTCATCGAACTGAGCAAATTCTTTAGTCTTGGAGAAAGATATATTGTCGATCGATAATTTGTAGTTTCACGGAAACAGCTGATCCCACAACCGACCGACTTTTCATCAGGGGTGATTGAACCTCATTCATGCTACAGTTCATTCACTAAAACTACAAGTTTGTTAAGGAGATCGCCTTATTCCCGAACATTTTCCGTATGCATTTACAGTTGTCTGAATCTCGATCAGCCACAATTAAAATCGTGTTATTGCAGCTGTTTTGTCATGCTGTCAGCTTCAGTGCGGCTGAGTAAGCTCAGTGCAGATCAATGTTTTTGCGACCGACTGTTTTCAACTAACATATCAAACAACTGTGCATCTTTTGATGAGACTTTTGAGCGCACTGCAAGAAAACCTATCTGGTACCGACCAACTCCGATCTTAGCCCCCAAAAAAAAACAACGAACACTGAGCGAAAGAATTGTCAGCATTTTTGTATCGTGAAACCGAGTGCAGTGCTCACATGTTTTACTTATACATAGTGTCTAAATTCTAAAAGCAATCACTTTAGAACGCCAATAACATCAGAGTTTGAATGTGTCAAATCGGAAGCACAATGCGCACTGGAATGTTGTTTTGAATTCAGATAGTCTAGCAGGATGTCTCAGTGACACCGAATATCATGGTGAGATTTTTGAGAGTCACTACTGCAAAAGGGTATGTTTCAAGTTTTTAATAACTCAAAAGAATAACTTTTAATGCTGGTTATAACATCGCTGATGAACATGAAAAGATTCTAAAAGGATTCTAATCATGTAAAAGAAAACATTTCCATCGATATAGCTTTGTTGAAAGCAGTTGTTGAATGGTTTGAGAACGTTCTCTACAGCAGCGATCAGTATTGAGAGTAGTACTTGAGTAGTATTGTGTATTCGAACCGATTAGTAGGAATCATTAGTTTACATCCTTGAAACTTGAACCAATTGTTTGTCAGCCTCACAGTCAGGAAAAACGTAAAATTTGGGCAGCATAATTTTTGTCATGAACTTATTTACATATTTGCTTATAATCCCTATGAAATGGATTGAATGTGAATGATGAAAAAGCGGAATGTTAGAGTTTCCCATTGCACACGATCGATATGCATGTTATTGTGGACAAAAATACGTTGACAAATCATTCTGGCTCAATCAGTGTGTGTGCGTTCAGTTATTTGCAGTCTATGGAGGATCATCGGCTATTAACGTCAAAAACACATCGTCGATTCTTTCGTTACGTTCTTTTCAAATGCTGATGAGATCTCAGTATTTTGTATCTATGAGATGAGGTATTATCAAATGCAATTGGCCACTCCATCGTAAACACTGTCGACTGCTCGAACGGAGGCATTCTATCGATAATTGAAATGCAGAAACGAGAACCACTGGAAGTTTTATGATTTTAAAATGTGCATTACGATTAATAATTAAGCGGACATTAGCACCTTTTCAGAAAGATGATTTTATTCACATCATAAACGCTTTCTCATCCCATAATCGAAATAATGATCTTTCCAAATTGCCAACGTATCATCTGCTAGGTGAAGTGCTATTGAATGATCAACTGAGTTGTATTATATCTATCTTGTTTGCATTCTTGTATCATTCAGTCATTTTCTTAGCAACTGTTCATTACAGCAACTCGCATACAAAAAAAACCTCATCCAGAATAAAATTCAAAACCAAACCGATTGTCATTCTCAGTCCCTCTTTTGTTTTCTCAATGAAGGAAAGCTTGTTCCATCACGTATTTGAAACAATAATGAAGTATTTTGCGCTGAATACACTTAAAGAAAAGAAAGCATTTGGCAATGTTATATTGACGGCCGTTCAGACTCAAGATAGCAGGCAATATTTCAGAAATTTTATTCACATAATTTTCTAATTTGCCAATCATGCACTAACATCTTTCATATCTCCATTGAAGTGTAAAATATCAAAATTCGACGGATATGTTCTGAGTTTCAACGTTCCTTGACGTCGAAGCTTCCGAAAAACATCAGTGGACAACAATTTTGAATACGTTGGTTCAAAATCGATTTGAATCATTCTAGCGTATTGTGCTTAACAAAAAAAAAGTTCAGTCTCTATTGACTGAGCACGATTCGCTCTTGCTGCCTAAAAATAGAGCAATAGGCAAAAAGCCTTAACTTATAATCGTAACTGATGCATGACTATTGATGTGTAATAGCGTTGGTATGATGCGAAGAAATCAGATTTCTCCTCTCGCCAATTCATCGAAACGCGGCATCCTTTCGGGACGACTTGAGCCAACGATTTGAGCAATTATCACTTTATTGACGATGAACAGTTTGCGTGGATCACTAAATGTGAATGTTTATCGAGTGAGGATCGTCAAAGTGGAAACATTCAAAGCGTTTCAAGATCTATTGCTTTGAGCAGCGAACAGATTTTGTTCAGATCTATGAAAGAGTTCATTCGGATGCCAGCCCTTTCAGCAACTGTTTTGAAAGATCAGTGTTCACTTCAATAACATTTTTTGCAATAATCATTAAATAATTCACCTATTCCAATAACATCACTCAGATATTCGTCATCATTGATGGTTCTATTCAAGTCAAACTGCTCAATTCCTTCTCTATTCCAATGGTTAGAACAGAACAACTGAAAGGCGGAATACAACAGACTACGACAGTCCACCAAAAGTGTGCAATAGAAATGTCACTGTTCATTAACTGTAGACCCAGTCATAAATGTTCCGTCAGGATTTCAAAGAATACAGCAACAACTATCGAATATATGAAACTTTGAATTACAGGTAAACGAATCGAATATGATTGGGAAAAGAAGCAATGAATTTTCAAGGTAGGACTGTTGAAACAGCGAATGCTAATTTAAAGGGACACTACAATTAATAAATCAAATGTTTCTACCAATGTGAAGTGGGTATGACGATGGAACGCTTACAGTTTTTGCTGTGGAAATATGAATTAAGTGTGACTGTTACGTTGAACTGATGTAGTGATTGAGTGGAGCGTATGGAAAGACCACAAAAATTGTAATTGTGGTGCTTAGAGAATATGATTTATTTGCAATTTGAGACGATTAAGGCACACTTCTTCCATTCTTCTGTCTGAGGATGTTTTTGTCTGAAAAGATCTCGGTGAATCATTCGGCATCGTACAGGTACGAGTCTTAGCCAGTATTGTGTTTCATTCAAGCACGTCGTTGATGATTGATAAGTTTGTGGCTTGAAAAAGGCATTCAAATCATCTGTGAAGTCGAGACGTTTCTGCGATCATCGACATATCGATTTAGAAACCAAAAATTTAGAATTGAGTGAGAGAAAAGTGGTTCACTTCTTATTTAGTAATTTTTTTCACTTGCTGACGTTTCTGCAGTGAGTTCAGGTGGTAGTTTAAATTCATCTTGGAATGTGAACTGAAGGCTGTTCTGAGTGATGACTGGGTGGAGATTAAAGACTCAACCAGACATTATTACCATATAACCGATTCACCTGACCCATCTTCATTCTCAGTGCTGCTGACGTCTGTTCGGTGCACCAACAATAGACAAAAAAGTGTTTAGATTTCAAATAAAATGCTTCGAACGGCACCACAAACGATAGTGCTTCAAAATGAGCTGTTGTTGTTGTTGTTCTCCGTAAAGCTGTGTGATCCACTTAAATTCTCGTTCCTCATACTATCCTCACTCGGCACTTCGCGGCCAACAATTTCTATGTAATCACATTATTTGTAATCAGTTACAGTTCCTTCATTGGTATTCGTTTCCTTTAAAAGATTCTATTGTAAGCAAAATAATCGTCGCAACTACACATCCTATACTAACCCACTGTTAAAACATTATTATATCCCATATCAAGCTCTATACAGTCGTCATTTTTGTATCTCCTATTTGTTTGTGAATCAACTTTTCAGTCCACCTCGTTTAGAAACTCACTTTGATTGAACTACTATGTTCCACATGCGGAGGAAATGAACGTTCCGGATTTTTCACTTCAACTCAAAACTTCTGCTCAGCTTTCCATTCGTTATCTCAGTTTCATTCGATTGTAATTTAAGCTTCAATCACATCACTGTTTAAGAACTGAATTCCGGCTTACGTGCGATTGCGATAAGTCTTTTGGTTACTTTTGATTAAGATCTTGTTAAGTGACGTGAGGAAATGGTTTTGCACACAGGCAATAAGTGAAATTTTGCTAGAAAAACGGCAAAAATCTTGAGCAGTTTAAAATATACTCTGAGAGACTATTGTGTTTACCTTAAGATAGTTTAAGAGTGTGGTATTCATGATAATTTTGAACATTTGAGAGAATAATTCAAGAATCCACGTGAAGAATCTCTTAATTGTGCATAGTATCACTATTATGCATCCTTACAATTAGCATATTCTCATAGCACCGTACGTTGCAATCAGGTCTTCATATAGTCTTCTGTAAACTAGTTGATCTGCGTGAGTGTGCAGAATGATCAAATGAATTTTGCGCTCCAAGTATCGATAAAGGTTCCTCTTGCTAGGATCGGTAGGTGATGTGTGTCTCTTGTGCTAACCATAATTAGTGATTGATGATGATCGTAAGTGTTGTTGATTACGAACTCCTTCTTATTGGATTCTGGAAACGTAAACGCAAATTCAATGTGTCGCTGAATTGAACGCAATAAACTGACAAAATTTGAACGCTCTCGAAATACCGGTAGAACTGCCTAAAAAAGAATTGGAAGAAGAGAAATAAATCATTGGATGCATCAATTTTATATTGATGATATTTCATATTGTCTGTTTTATTTTATTGATTAATTGTTGAAGTCATTTCTCACTCTTTTGTCAAGACATTTCACCTTAATTTACGGAAAACCGTTGATAGAACATAGGAGGGTTGTTCTGAAGGAGTTAAAAAACGAACGAATCAAGAAGAACCATTCGAGAGGAATTCAAAAAAGATGTTAATTAAATAGAAGACCAGTTTCTCAGATGCATTCAATAGTCGAAACGTTTTCTGATTGCTTCCCTATGATTTTTTGACGTTTCTTGCTCGATTATTTCATTGAGAGCATGCACAGTTGAGCAGTTTTTCTCACTTAATGTACTTATGAGAACAAGCAAACCTATCTGGTTATCGAATCATAATCACTGAAATTATGATGTGGAAACGGTGTGTCTTGTTTTAAATGATGATTTCATAATAGAGCGAATTTAAAAAATTCACTGAACATGGGCTAAAGTGCATTAGGTGGTTCTTAACGAATAGAGTTCTTTTATTGTGTACTTCTCTCTCGCATATTATTAAAATTTTACACCAAATAACGTCCTTCGTCATCGACAAAATCAGAACCAAAAAATCTGAACGGTGTTTCGGTCCGCTCAATTGGGCACTTATAAAATCAACATATTGGCAGCATATGTGCTTCGCTTCCATTAATTGGATTACTTTTTTTGGGTCAACGTTTCGGTTGAATTCGAATGTTTCGCCTAGCAACAACGCCATCTTACTCAACCGAGCGTATTTATTGGGAATGTCTTCGTCTACTTTCGATCATTTGAATGCATCATGAGGAATTTTATTAAGGTGATTTGTATTGTATTGAAATAAACTTCGAAAATTGTCGAGCTGCTGACGCGTAAACGAAGTGACGAATAAAACTGCCTCAAGGTGCTCATTCAACCCTCAAACTTTGCTAGCCGACCTAACCTTAGGTTGGGGCCTTGTTCATTTCTTATATATTTACATTACTTCTCATGCATTCAGTTTATAATGTTGACGATGCCTATGATAAAAGTTGAAGTGAACGTGTTGGTGAAGATAAAGATAAGTTGAGCTTGAATCGATGCTCTGAATAGCAAATGATTAAAAAAATTTGTTTGTGTTGGTATTGATAAAGGCGAAGAAGTAAGTTCAGCTTGACTAGATTGTTGATGAAATGCACGTATACGTGTGTCAATTTCTGTGATTGATGCGATCAAAACTGAAAGACTTTTGTGAATGATCAATTGGCGAATTGTTGAGTTGATTTCGATTGGCATTGAGATGACAAAACAGATGATGAAAAAGGGGGCAGCTGTCGAAAATGACTGAAAAAAACAATTTTGGAGTGAAAGAAGGAAAAAACAAGAATACTTTACAACTCGGGCAGTTGAGTTGATGATGAATCGAAGAAAGAGATATCACCAATCAGCACTGTTATTGCGAAGAAATCTTATAGATAATCGAAATTTGAGTGCTTTATTGAAATTTGTTTGTGTCTACGGTATAATGATGCAGTGCAGTTTGTTTTTTGTTGTTTACGACGATCGTTTGCACTGCAATTATCGCACGTAACACAAATAACAACTGTCTTCTTGAAGGCAACCAACCGTCTGAATTGAGTGTGAGTGTGAAACTTGTTCGAATCGCTAACAATCTCCAACAACAACAACTTACAGCCGAGTGCATGCCTAACCCAGCATCATTCCGATTCCAGTCAGCGAAAAGCGCAATGCCCAACAGCGAATTTCATGATGTGTTATCAATAGCCTAGTTCCAATTGTTCAGAACCGTTCCAGAAGCCAAGATTAGCATCCTCTAAAAACTTCAACAGTCATTCCAACATCAAGCTCATATCATTGCTCCCCTGCTTTTTTCCTGTCAATGATACATTCACTCCGTTTGTTCATTGCGGTACGCGGAGCTGAATTAACAATAGCTGAATTTCTGATATAAATCGGATTACGACTGGTAGAAGGGTCAGCGAAATGTCAACTTTGAGCAAGGGAGAGAATGAGAACTAGTGATTAATAGAATTCCGATGCAGTCATCGGAAATTAGAAGTTGACGAACTCCAGCTTGTGTCGCACATATTGTACTCTGCTCAATGGTATCTGTAAGTATTCAAGCAGCATTTCAAAACATTTCGTTAGACGGCTCCTGTCGCGATTAAATAATCATGAAAATGAAAAAAAAGAGTTTAAAATTCGAAAAGAGAATGGATTTATTTGAATTTATTTATTTTAAAACGCTACCATGAGAATCTAAGGAGACTAAACAAAGGCAAGATAGGAAATGTGATAAGAAGGGGATAAAAATATAAGCCATCATCAGGATTTATAAATAAAAACGAATAAAAACAACATGAGAATATGAATATCAAAAGAAAGAATGGCGAATTATTCATCCCACATTTCTTGTTCTGTATGGTTTATCTTTATCCTTGTAAATTATTGTAAGCCGTATTACTAATAGTTAAGTTATATTTATTATTAATAGTTAAGATGACTAATGATTTTAATAGTTAAGGTCCGAATATCCGATTAATTCCAGTCCGATTAATTCGAAATAAGTAATAAGTAATTGGAATTTTGAAATTTTAGAGATATTATCGCGAGGTGCTGTTATCATTATTAATGTTATTATTACTGTTAGTATAACACTGTCGTCATTATGAATGTCGTTGTTGTTTACGTCGTTATCATTATCGATTACATTTTCCTATGAATGCTATGGCTATGGCTTAATTACCCAAGTTTGAGATTAAATAATTAACGCCACTCGTAGTCTAACAGTAGTTTGATGCGCTCCCAAAAGTGGTTTTAGTTTAACCGTGAAATTGATATAATTATTATACACTGTTACCTTTAAAATTTCCATTTATGCTTTTTTTGCATTCTCCTATGTTCAACAGAATCACATTAGTGAATGGAATCGACTGTGCGAACTTACGCATGAGTAAGCGATTTTGTTCAAGCGTGCAGGCAGAAGATCCTTTGAGAAAACTGATCAACAGTAAATTGCATGACTTCGTTGAATGCACAATATTTCATGATAGCGTCGTTGAGATGCGATTGTTCTTCGAACCGCACTATTGGAAGGATGGAAGCGATGAAAAGATTCTTTCTCGTTCAGTGAAAATATTTTGAGGGATATTATAGGGTAGAAAAATAAGACCGTGCTATGGGTTCCGAAGAAGGCTCGAAGGCACCAGTGCGTCTGGAGACCGATCCGGCCGCTGACGAGACCAGCAAACTTCAAATCGAACAAGAAGCACCGAAGACTCCAACGAAAACTGTGGACGATTTCTTGCAACTCGGATGGTACAATTTCCATGCCGTTTGCTCAGCTGAATTTATTGTATTCAATATGCTTTGCAATATGGTTTACATGGTTTACGGAGGTTCGTTGCAATTACATTCCATTCCAATTTGGAGAATGTAAAATCATTTTGTACTCGAACTAGAGCCGTAGTTATGTCTTAGAAACACGATGTTCGAAATAAATTTGCTTGGTAACGGTGACGAGAATGTTGCTCGGTCGTACAAGCACACATATTTCCAATTGTCAGCTCGATACGAAAGTTTACCTTTGAAGTCACTTGACGAAGTGTAACAAATGCAGTCCCATTTTGGCCTGATTCTTCGTAACATTGAGAGAATCAAGACTCTCTATTTGTAGGTTTCCAACCAATCGTGAAAAGTTGTGGTGACTTTCATGCGAACACAACCGGTGGTGATATATGTGCCCAATACGATCTGTGGCGACCGCAAAATGAATGCGTGCCCCAACTAGAATATCAGTTCAAATCGGTAAATGTTGAGGTGAGTGCCCAATGTTGTACTCTTATTTGGCCACATTCATCGGCACGCAGTTGTAGATTCCTCAGGAAAATTGATCATAAAATCCATTATTATGAGTAAAGTGATTGTTCAACACCCAAATATTTCTTCCGATCGTTCGGAAGGGCTTGATGATGGTCTTCGTCTTTAGATTTGAATTCATCCTGCTCAAAATGATTAGCGAGTGAGAATTTCAGTTCGACTATTTGTGTAGCGAAGGTAAGGCAGTGAAGACGAGTATTTCGATTCAAATGCTTGGTATCTTGTTCGGTACAATTTTCTTCGGACAAATGAGCGACTCGTATGGCCGTCGAACTGTAAATCTTATTAGTTTTCTTCTCTTCACCTGTCATGCTGTTTTTTAGGTCGATAATATGATCTGATAACTTAGAATAATAATAATAGGGTAAACTGTAGAAGGAGTTGATTAACATTGTTTTACGTTTGTTTTCCAGTAAGCAACCATCAGGAATCAGTGAATCATCAGCACGTTTCGTAGAAGCGTGTGTTAATAATTTCATTGAATGATCTGATTCTCCAGCAAGTTTAGTGATAAACTTGTGAGAAATACAATTGTAGAAATTAGTTCATTGGTTTTGCTGTAGTCATCGAGATCCAGTGAGATTTAGTTTTAATGAGAGGATATCTTAATTAATTGATGTTTTGAATGAGTGAGTTTGATCTGCATGTTTCGATAAAATACATCGCTTTTTCAGGTGCTCTTGATCAGTAGTACAACTGCAATCATTTTCGGTGCAGTGAGCTCGTTTGCGGGTTCACTGTGGACAATGACCGCATGGAGAGTGCTGACCGGTTTCCTTGCCGGTGGCGAAGTTGTGTAGGTTATCAGTGATTCTATCCTGCCTGGTTTCGATAGTTGTAAAGTTTCTCAGGCATTAGTCATTCAACAATTGTTCTTCTGTCTCATCAGTATAAGCAACTGACTTGTTAACCTTCTGATAAAAGCAGACAAAGCTCATAAACAATTTTGAATGGTCACAACCAGAGTCATCAAATAAATCGTGTTTCTCGGAGATATTCACAGGTTTTGATGTGTAATTAAAACTAGCTCGGGTGCCGCCTTCAAGGCTACCGTACGCTCAAGTTTGCCCAGTAACATATGAAATTTTTTGCATCATTCGGTCCAACTGGATCTCTCCATGCAGAAAAACATAGATTTTCCTGAGCGATTTTGCTTTCCTGAGGAGGTATAGCCATCTTCACCGATCTATCTCAATTCGATAGCGCAGTTGCGCTCATTCATACAAATTGATCACTATAGAGCAATCAATACGTTCATATTAGCAATAGGTGGATTGCGATCTTCCAGCTAACCGTCTTCCCAGGTTTGCCGGGGCATGATTCCGATAATGATTAATTATAGTGTGATCATGGTCTACAATATGGAGGTGACACCGAAACTGCATCGTTTATGGATATCAACCATCACAACATTCTCGCCGAACTTCATGATCATGGCAGTGGTAGCGTATTACTCGCACGATTGGAGAACTTTCGCTCGTGCAGTCAGTGTCGTCTCGCTACCGGCCATTCCTCTTGTCTAGTCAGTTTGAAAATTCATCGCTTACACATCGAGCTGATGCATACTGAAACTCGGAACAAACCGAAGATGAATTGCGCTCGCTCATTTCTGCCTCTGTATATCTTCTTGTAATCAAGACGTGACCATTATTCCAGTTGGGGAGTGATCGATTATTTCTCCACTTCAGCACATCACTGTATATTTTAAAGGGCCATATCAATTCTACCCAATAGGAAGTTGAGTGCGGACTAGAATGAACGTTATTCCAATAACAATTACAGCTTCTCGCTGGAAAGTCCCCGATGGTTATTCCAAAAGGGTAAAGCAGACGAGTTGAGAAAAGCGTTGAGACGCATCCGTGGAAAAAAAGTTGAAGATCCGAAAACAGAAATGGAGCTGGAAGAAATGCTACGAGAATCCACAGTAAGATTTTCTTTCGGCCAATTTTTTAGTCAAATTCACAAGAAAAACTTATTGAGTGATATAATAAATGAAATCATAGCCTAGCTTAGGCTCGACAGCATCAACGACGTTGATACACATTGTGCCCTTGATGCACTAGCTCGGTAATTGGTTGATTAATAGTTGCATTCATGATATTGGTACAACGGTCTCCGCGGTAGCTCAGAGCTGGAGCTCCAGCCGGTAATTGGTACGACGCGGGTTCGATTCCCGTTCGCGGAGGAAAGTTTCACTTGAAACCGAGTGGTGTACCAATATCATTAATGTTGTGAGCCTGAGCCAGGCTATGATCCGGCTTATAACTATTTTCCAATTAACTGCATTCATTTACATCCACTGGTGAAGTGTAGCAAAATAAGATGGAACAGTTGACATATGCTTCATTCGCAAACAAGTAATTGAATGCATGGAATACGTACAGATGAATTTAAAGTGAATTCGTTCACGATAGATATTCTTGCGGCAACAAGCATAAATGCATTCATTTCGAGTGCTACATATTTTCGGCCGATTATTCAATGGCACATGAAAATTTTAGCGTGTCGCAAGTGAGAAGGAAAACAAGCAACAACACTATCCATATCATCTCTTCTATACCTGGCAACTGCTCACGTATTCGTGTGTCATTGGCTTGGGAATGTAAGCGACAAGTCATTTTCACCGGCCAAAATCGCATTTCAGAGTAGTGACGATTTCGTATTAATATTCCGCATTCTCGACCAATGTTTTTTCGCTGAAATTATGCGCCACATTTCCGTAAGCTTTGAGTCCGTATGTGAACAATTCAGTGGACAAATTTTTTTTCCAGGTTCATCACCAGTGTTATCAACTATGGATTACTGTTCAATATGGAGAGTTTGTCCGGATCGATCTACATCAATTCGATATTCTTCGGCGCCTTCAGATGGATGCTGAACATCGGCGCAGGTGCTATCGATTTCTTCATTCCATCGGTTGGGAGAAAAGTGTTGCACTTCATCTCAGTTGGATTCATCGCTGTGTGTATCGTTATCAATTTCATTGTAATGGCACTCGGTAAGCGCCTCTACGCTCCTCACTGCACCTCAACAATATCATGTTGAAGGATGTGTCTTAATTTGATCACACCATAGAGATGGTGACTGATTCAATCTCTTGGCGGACAATCGCAAGCAAGAAATTCCAAATGGATTCCTTCCTGGCTCCCAAGGGAATAATTCTAGCTGAATCCGAGAACTTTCAATTCATGAGAGGAATTTGTTCTATGCAGTAGCCACGAATCTGAAGATACCATTCGTTTGAAATCGGCTGTAAAGTTTGGCATAAAATATTAATCTAAAGTTGCAATGTTGATGCAGAGCTGCAACAGCAGGATTGAATTACTGTAGGTTACTGCAATCTTCAAATTAACTGAACAGTGAACGTGAAATGCTTGATGCCAAAAAATTCCATATCCTTACAAAACGAAAACAACCGAAATCATTCTGGGCATTTCCAGTAAGATATTTATTGTATTTCAGATTTGAAACAATTCGATTTCCTGATTCGTTATGGTGCATTAGCAGCGGCTGCAATGTGCGCTCAGTTGTACCTAACCAAAACACTCGCCATGGTAGAGCTGTATCCGACGGCAATCCGTAACATCGCTACGTCCACTATGGGTATTCTCAGTCGAATTGGAAACTCCATCTCGCCTCAACTGTTCTTTTTGGTAGGTGCTCATCGACTGAAATTCTTGTTATCATCAAAACGCTACGCCGTAAACAAGTCAATTGCTCACGAGAAAAATTATTCAAGTTTTTGTATGGAACAAAATGACGATTGGACCACAAAAGCATTACGAAACTATCATGAGATAAATGTTGACTATGCATACGAAACAAGTAAATTACGAAATGCATTACGCATTTTCAGGGTGAAATATGGTTGCCGTTACCCTATCTGACTATGGCACTGATGTCGATCTGGGATTTGATAAACTTCCAAGTGTTCCTACCCGAAACGAAAGGCAAACCTCTCAAAGATCACTTGCCAGGTCCAGAGGAGTGTATCTGGAGAAGAAAGAAGCGTACACCATCCACTGCAGCAAACACCAGAGAAAATGCAGTTTAACAACCCGATTGTTTCGAACCGTTGCCGCAGCACTACTCATTCAAGCACTGCGACGACTTGCTAGACGCAGCACTGTCAGATCCTCCCTGAGCAAAAACCCTCAAAAAATTTTTGACATTTCGTTCTGGTCGCGGCTATCTAAGGCCTCAATCTTTCAACATTTCGCAATGTGTTGCCCCAGAACTTTTAGACATTCTGCAAAATGGCGAATTTTTTGACAAAATGAACAGTGCTCAATGGTGAAGCAGCAATAAACGCTTGTTGATGTGTTCAAGATTGAAAATTTCGAATATTGCGATAATTCATTTTTTGAGCAAATGAATGTAGATGATGGTAGTAACCGTTTACATTAATTACAAGTTTACTCGTGATTGCTCTTAACAAGTATTCTTATTTTTTAAATGTCACTAGTATTAAGTGTATATCACAGTACTAATACTCCAAATTTCAATCCTATCGCATTGAATCCGTTCGAAATTTCACTTCCGTAAACGTCTACATGAGCAATTTGGTTCCATGGGCAATTCATATCACACTGACGGTTTACGCAGAGTTTTAAAGATGGTTGACTTTTGATTGTTCTTATGGTAGCAAAAGATAGTTGATTGGGTAACATTTGTGTCTTGGTTGCGATTAATTGATAGATATGCACTCCAGAGCGGTAATTTGTTGCTCGTTGAATATTTGACTGAAGATTTTGATAGCTGTCAATTGAAATGACTATTCTTTGACATACTCCGAAACATGGTCTATTATGAAACCCTCAAAAATTATTTGTTTGCAATCTCTTGAAATAACCCCAAATTCATCATGAAAGCAAAGTATTGGATTTGTTATAATTATGTTTTTCTGATATTTTCTTATTTTCACATTTATTCACGATACTTCATGCTTTACCTAATAATGATGTCAGTTAGACTCTTTAATACCAGATAAATATTTTTGTATCGATTACTAGATCAATTAACTGTTTAACATGTCATTTAAATCATTCTTTCATATTGTGCCAATTCAAAGTAAAATTTACCAACTCGAAATAAAATTCTATCCAAAAAAGTTGTGCAACGGTAACAAAACTAGCGAAAGCAATTCCAGGAGCATACAGACTGGCGCAATCGACTCAGCTGACTGACTTTGAACGCCCGATTATCACTTGAATACGGAGTGAGAGACAATAGCTACTTTTTGTGCACTTAATCCAAAAATTGCAGTCAACAAATTGAGATTCATATGTCACATGGAATACCAACGATCATAGTTCTTTATTGCTATACCCAAAAGACCAGAATAAACCACAAACTTAAAAAACCACAGGTAATAAAAAAATAGTCCAAGAAGAGAACGGTTCAGTCGCCTGATCGTTGTTGTGTATGACACTGATCATTGCGAGTTGCTTTCGGATTTGAAAAATTTGCCGAGTGTTTTCTGATTTTTCTTCAACCATTTCTACAATTGAACTTTTTTAAGGAGGTGTACAATGAGTTGAAACGCTTTTTTGACAGAGTTGATCAGCTCACGTAGAACTCAATTGATAAGTGCCGCGCATTTGATTGGAATTCGCTGCGAAGACTTCAATTACTTGAAATCCGAATACGATATGACTGTCTCGGAAAATACGCTGTGCACACATAATACAATACATTTGGAGGATGTTGACATTTGTATTCAAATGAGATTGCTCGGAAAATATTACCGTGTCCGCGTTTGCCTGTTCCAGTACCTGCTGGAAGATATCTAGTTGGGCGATATCCTCCTTGTTTTTAGCCATGAATTCTTCTAACTGAAAAATGAATTGTTTCAGCTGAAATTCATGTAAAATTCATCGTTACCTTTACGAAAAATTTCTGGATTGGAAAACATAAACAACGGTCGAACCGTAGAGCAAAGTATTACCTGTTTTAGGAAATCATCACCTACACCCCTTGCTGCTGAGCCTATTATAGAATTTAAAGTAGATTCTTCGTCTTTGTAGCTGAAATGATCATTTTGAGACTGTTTGAGAACGAGTTAGCAGCATCACCATGTTATCCAATATGGACCATAATTTCTTGTGTGAAATACCTACGCGAGCGATTGGTTCACATTTATGATTAGTCTATACTGCTTCGAAATAGGCCCATGGAAGTTTCACTGGATTTAAAGTCGTAACGGGACCGTTAACAACCACTCAAAAGTTGTTATTTGGCATGAAATTCGGCTCTTATAATCAGATATCAATAAGCAAGGCTTGTTCGCTTAACAAACAAGAGCGGAAATTACTCTTCGTAAAGTTTTTTCCAGTTTTTCGTGAAATAATCGAATAAGGTCTTTTTACTGCTGTCTTCATATGCTAAATAGTAGAACGCCGTTCGCACATCCTGCAGACGAACCAACGGGTGGCTTCGATCTACAACCTTGTCAATAAACCTGAAAACAGTTGCTCATTGGATGCTGGATGGATCAACTGATCTCATGTGAATGTATAGTACGTTGGCTGAATTCGAAAGGTGTAGTGCATAGTTTTCCGGAGAGACTGATTTGGCCAACGATGTAAACATCATAGCGGTTAAGGGAAGACAGGTTGCAGCAATAAACACACTTTTCCAAAACGGAGACGTCTTTCGAGCAACCGAGCGCGTAAAGGAGGCGATCCTTCTCAGCTTTTACTGACTCAGCTTTGTACCACTCCAACACTGCATCCCATTCTTTCTGACCACCATTTTTCACACCTTCACAGTACACTCGGATACGGATGGTGGGCACAATTCTGCAAGTGATGCACAATGTATTTGGAGACATTCACGCAAAAAAGTTCACTTGATGATCAGTTACCTTATTGTTAGTAAATTGTTGATACGGCAAAAAATTTTTTATATGACAATTCAAAGTGACAAATGAGTCGTTAACTCGTTTCAGAATGTCAGGCTCCGGCGAGTTAACGTGATAAAAACTGCGAAACTTACTTGGCGCATTCACTCGTGATCGCACCCTGACAAGCATCCATTACTTTGTTCTTGAACATTGTTGCCATATCATTTGTACAAGCTGAATATCCAACAGCACAAGCCAGTTCTATCATATATTTTTCAATTTCGCTGTAAAGAATCCAAGTTGTTTTGAAAAGTTTCAATGTGTAGTTTGAAGGGATATCCATCTGTCACTCATTGCTAACGAAATTACGCTGGATAATGCGAAATATGCTTATAAAACTAGAGGAATCGCTATGATGTTATATAAGTGACTAGGAAAATGAACCGATTAAGACCGATCAGAATAGGTTGGACTCGTCACGGTAAACCTAATGGAAAACTGTTATCTTGAAGGGGCTCCACACAATTGCTGAACGTTTATCAAATTCATTTTGAAGTGCGATCACACAATTGCTGTTTAGTAGCTGTGTTTGCTAGTTCCCATGTGTACGGTATCGCCGACGTGTTCAATGGAGTGATGCACCACGAAGAGAACAGGATCTGTGAGCCTATGCATAAGGACTTTCAAAAATTTCAAGAAATTAAGTGAAGATACACAACTGGGACATACTTTTGACTGTACATCTTGTCATCCAGATACGAAGTTTCGAACGTTGCCCAGTTGATTTTGTCATACAGAGGCGCAGTTATACTTTTCATGAAATTCTAAAATTAAACACTAAATGCTTCGTTGTTCAGTCAATCCGATAGCGGTGGACAATATGCATTGTTTAAGCAAACTGTTAGCCATTAGTCACAAGACTTCTAAAACAATGAAAATCGTTTGTTCAGATAGTTCATTTCTATGAACCTTTCATACGTTAACGCTTCGTCAAACGTGTTTTCTGAACTTGAGAATGAGACTACTGATGGGCATAGTAACGATAGGAAATGGGAAGTAGCTTCAAGGCATATCCAATAAACTGAAGCAACTAATACAAAATGAAAAGCATAGAAGTCACTATTCAGTTCGTTGATCCAAAAGATTGCGGAAGCAAACATTTGCTTCAATTTTCCCTATTCCACACAAAATCGTTTGTTGGATCTTCAAACTGAATAAGCGAACGTACCTTGGCATCTTCCGCCTCCGGGAGACCACTGAATTTCTTCACGATGCCACTTAGACTGTCCGACACCATATCCCAAACAACGAATTCATCTTCCTTGCCCAAGTATTTGCTCATTTTCAACGGTATTTCATAGTTGATCATATCCACCTTAGCCAATGCGAACGCGTCCGCAAGTAAGCGAATACGAGTGTGCAGATCGATTTTCTGAACGTTAAACATCGAAGGTAGAATTTGCTCGGAATTGTTTCCACGAACTACTTTTTCCCCCACAGTCACAAACGCCAGGGAGTGCAGGAAGTGGTTCATCAGAAACAGAATTTCATTGGTTTGAAATAAGTCTATTGGCGACATGCTCGGATTTCTCTTTGCAACCACATGACGAGCGAATATCGCGTGGGCGATAATCCTCTGCTGAGAAAACACCAAAATTTTCAACCTATTCTTTGAGCGCTTACTTTATGATCACTATTCAATTGTTTGATAATTTCTTCCCATATTTCTGTATCGTATTTGACACGGTAGAATCCTCTTGTGCCGCTGTTCACGATAAAGTGTCCACTTTCATCCAAGTTGATTGTTTTCTCCTCATCTAAATTTGAATCCGTTTCAGTAAACCCACTGGGAGAAAAACTTTCATTTTGGTGGCCGACCAGTCCTTAGGAGCGCAGTACAACCGTGTTGCTTTCACATACTTATCTGATAAGAGCTTTCTGCTATGAACATAGCGATGTTGTGGAGCAAATCAAAGAATGGGATGGCACTCTTCAAGGTCATCGGTTTGAATATTGACCATGAGATGTCTAAATCAAGCATGCAAACGATCTGAATTTTGAAACAAGGCTATCTTGTCCGAAACGGTTACAATGTTTTTAACTGCATACCTTCGTGAAGCCATATCATCTTTTCTTCACCTTGACTGTTTGCATACCAAATTGGACTATCATATTTGTAACTGCAAATTCAACTTGATCAGAAGAGGGAATGAAAGAGGCCCTAAAAACTGAACGCTTCGGCTTCAGCGACTTACCCGTACTTCGGATTACGATATTTCGCTTTCTCCATGACGTTTTCGTCCAGTTTGAAACGTTTTTGCGATAGTTTCACGCTTCCACGGTTCAGTCTTTTGACTTCGATCACTGGATAACCCATCTGAAATACCATACGGCAGAACTTTGACTGTTCAGAGTTATCGACAAAACAACTGAGTATAATTTGATTCGCTTGTTTGAACAATCATCAGCTGATGATGGTTAAGCGCTGTTAGTGCTGTCTGTACCTGTTCAATCCATTTGGATGCAAAACTAGCAATGTTCAGTTTCTTTCCATTCCAGTCCAACACCGTATCGGGCACAGCTTCGCCGAGCATCTCCCACAGGTTATCGTGGTCGGCATTCGAGTATTTATACTTGTTCAGGTAATTCTGGGATTTATTATTTCATTATGTTCCACTGAAATATGTTTTAATCTCTGCAATCGAGAGCAAATCAACCTACCGCGACTCCCTTCTTGAAATTATTATCACCCATTACTGCCTCGATCATGCGGATTATGGATGCACCCTGAAATTGCCTAGTTTTAGAGTTAATTCAATGCATGCTCGCTTGCTGCTTACGATCTCGTGCTGCAACCACGGCTTTGACTGCAACTGGGAATGTGCTTTTGCCAGTAGCGATTTCAAAAGGATCCCTTTAATCTGTCTCAGAGGTTCTCTTATCACAGAAATGTGCCTTGGAATCTTAGAAATCCCTTGGACGGAGTGATATGGAAACATATGAGGCTGTCAAAAACGAATGCTCTGGGCATGCAAGCGATTTTTCAAAGAGAAATTTCAGTGTCCTCATTGGGACGCCAACCCAATTGTAAAATGAAATGCCTGCGATTGAGTGAGTAGATGTCATTCCTTGTAAAATACAATAAGTAATGCTGGCAGCAAGAAATGAATAAATTACATTGAACATTGTTGCGCTACACTGTCGGCACAATGCATTCGGGCGCGCATGGTCGACACTAAAACGATACTCTAGAACTATGGAGTCACCTTTTTGTAGGTTATTCCGTCGAACACGGACACCAAATCTTCGGCTTTTTCGATTTCGAAGAAAAGTGGATGTGAACTGGCGTATGCATCCCTCTCAAGAGCAATTTCGATGGCATCATACGCAAAGAAATCATTCTAAATATGCATTGTTGGTAAAATTGCTCGGTCTATTGAAACAGCATTCTATGATCATCTTGTATTGCGTTGGTCATCTTGGCAACAACGAATACACATTCATTGGTGCCCACAATGTTTTGTCGTATACAATCGCTAAATATTCAGTGCTGAAGACGAAATGAGCGAGAAGAACGCAGAACACAGTGGAAAATGATAAATTTTGATAAATAATTCTGGATGCTCTGAATGACTGAATACCATTTTAAAATTGTTATCACTGATTGCGTCCGTTCCCAAATACTCCATAAAAGACGCGAAACCTTCATTGAGCCATAGATCATTCCACCATTTCATTGTGACAAGGTTCCCAAACCACTGAAAATTACACACATGATCAAAGATGTGAATAACGTCAATCGTGTGTTTGTTTGTGTTTTCGAGTAATGCCGTGATGAACTTCACTTAAAAGTTTCATTTGTCGAAAGATCAAATAGCATCGAAGACAACAACCAACTTGATGCGCCAGTTCATGTGCTATCACGTTTGCGACGTCCATCTTTTGACTTTGCGCGTATAAAGTGCTATCGTATAACAAAAGTTTCTCCCGATAGGTAATAAGACCCCAGTTTTCCATCGCTCCTGCTGAGAAATCCGGCAATGCAACCATGTCTGAAACTCAGGTCTCATAGAATGGATGCGGTGGTTGTTAATCTAATAATTTCTCGTCATCCAGCTGAAATGCTCTTCTATTTGAAATGTAATCTGTTCTAGAAACTGTCATCGTCCTCGTGTCTATCAAACATTTCAACTTCACCTTGTTTCTCGAGTGGGTATTTAATACCATAGAATTGTTCGAAAAATTCTAGTGCCTTGATCCCTGCGCTAAGGGCATATGCTGTCTGATTGATCCCCTCACTGCGTGCCCAGATGCGAATCTAAAAATTTGAAGTAATACGCTTCGTAAAACATACAAAAAAGTGCTGAAATTAGCCAGGCTCAATTTCATAAACACTGGTTCTAGAGCGTACACGCGTCCCTTTGAGGATCACTGCTAACAAATAGCTGGAGTAGGATTAAAAACTCACCCGCGTATCCCCACTCGTTCGTCCTTCTACGAAGTCGAGCCCGGAAACTGTCAACGCAACTAGATATGACGACATTTTCAAGGTTTCTTTAAATTCTGTCGAGACCCAATTAGCATCATCACTGAAAGAAATCAGTTTCAGTTCATGTTCACAGCTACCTTTCAGCCTTGTCGTGCTTGCTTCGGATTACATCTTTGCATGAAGTAGATAATTTTCATTCTCAAAAGAATCATAAAATCTGACTTCCAAGTCAAGGTTTTTGTATGACAATTGAAACACCCGATTTGGCATCGCCAGTCTAAAGGCAAAGGCACAATTCATCATTTTACTTGCAAAAAGCCTGAAGGTTTTCTGAAAAATTAGCCTGTGTTCTTGCACGAAAGACACTCCATATATTAACACCATTATGTTCGACCGTTTGATAATGATTTTCCGATCTATCACAACAATATAGTCCACCACAGCGTAAGTCTCCTTACAAATGCGAAAAAAACTAACGTTGCCTCTTTTTCCTTCAGCTCAATTCCGTTCGATAGCGCGGTTGTTCCCTTGGGATGTAATACGGTTATCTTCCAAGTAGCTTTCATTTGTGGCTCATCAAAGCATGGCACCATTCGACGAGCATCGGCTGGCTGCATTTGTGTTACGGCTATGTATCTAAAACAATGTATGAATGTCGTGTATTCAATTTCATTGGTGACGAAATTCACTCGAGTTCCGCCGAATAGCACGGAAAGCGTTTTTTTCAACTTACCTTTGCTTTCCATTCGCGTCTGAATATGTACTGAGGTAAAGACCAGCTAGTTTCTTGTCATTTATTGGACCACTGTAATGCAACTGAAACAGATGAAACGTTTGATTATTCCGTACGACTGCAAAATTAAGGCATTTGGTCAAATATTCCATAGCAGTCTAAATGTTACCAAAAACTCTTAGCACTCCTAGTTTCGTTGCTAACGTTTGTTGTGCACATTGCGCTGAAGAATTACGAAAAATATTTCGCTATTGATGAATTCTGAAAATGATGTAAAGATCGTTTAGTCTCGAGTTGGGATAGGTTTTTCTTAATTTATTTCCGTTTTTGTTCATATTTCCTTCGGAGAGATATGGATACTTGTCGGCGCTATTGACAACCCTGATGCCTAACAATGCCTTCATGTGGCAGCCAGTCGTGATTTCTTGATTCAAGAGACCATCACTAGCATGCTCAGGTCAAGGTTCCTCAGACAATTTAGATGTCAAAAGATCAATTTTAAGTGAACGTTAACGAACATCGAGAACGTATTCGTGATTCGCCTCAAGCTCACTATCAAGCGTGAACGTCACCATTTGAACTGTTTCATTTACAGTCACCTTCATAATCTGAAATATGATGCTTTGTTCTGGGATCACTTCAGGTTTTGCAAATTCCATTTGTCTTTTCATGCAAGAATGTGGCACAGAAATTTTTGATGTACCTTTTGATTCGGTCTGTAACAACTGTGTTCAGTAATGTTCAGTTATGAGGTACCTCAGGTGTTTTCACTTCATTCAAGCCCGTTAAGTTGTACGCTTTCGGGTCTTCATTGAGATTAAGATCGAGTGCATTCAAAACAATTTTGTCCGTTGCTTGGTTAACGCGAAATTTGATTCTTAGAACAGCGTCGAATGTCGATTCCTTCTTAGCCGCTATCTCCACGAATCCTTTCAAGTAGATTCGGATGGTTAAATCATATCTGTAACACATGCACCAGATGAACTATGCAGGATTTTGAGTGTTCTGAACCCGTGTACTTTTCAAGTGTAAAATCATGATGAACCTGACATTTTTTCACGGGAGACCACATTATCTGAGTGCCTCACGGTGCGGTGCATTACAGACTCCTAACAGGAATCATAATCAAAGGGGAAGGATGTTGGAGAAGATGACTGTGAATCCATCAAGTTAGATAGTTTGGCGAGGTAATTTATTTCGAGTGAACTATCAAATTTAGAAATTAATGCGATGCGTTTTGTTCAACGGAAACGATCACTAACATGTACCTTAAGAAACCTGGCAAATTTATCTGAAAACGGATTCTTTGAAAAGAGTATCATAAGGACGAAATTTTGAAAAAAAAAATAAAGCAAACAAAAGAAACTAACGAAATCGGTGATAAAGTCTCTGGCAGTCGGAGTTCCTTAGCTGTGGGCACAACAGCTTCTGTTTTTGATTCACTGGCATCCTGAGCTACGGCACGCCTGCATCATATTAGGTCTTTAATGACCTAACAATGAACTACGGTCGATACAAACTAAGGCTTGCACTCGTCATATATCATTTGCTGTTCGGACAAGACTGAATATGAGGTTGGAGAGTTTCAGCAAAAGAATCAGAACGAGCATCACTTAGCAGAGACTGAGAGTGAACTTGTTAATGTGCGTAATATTTAGGTAGAACGATGTAGGTTGCACCGTTTCAAATCCGCAATTGTTCAGTAACTTCACTTTGAATGTCATGCTAAAACGAAAGAAGTGCTCACCGAAGAATAAAAGGAATGACGAGAATGTAGAGACATGACACGGGAACCATCTTCAATGGGATTTTCCCATATAAGAACGGCAATGTGGTTGTGGTGGCCGATTCTGTAAACGAATACGGACTCTAATCTGCAAGAAGGTCAACCGTTTTTGTAATAATCATGCTTGTTGAAACGTATGCATGTTTCGCTACAAACATTCACAACGCAAATCTAATTTCGTCGTTCATTTTATATTAAGCATCAACTGCACGCGTTCAGAACAGTCCTGGAGATTAAAAGAAATGAATTTTAAAAAACTGATCCTCATGTATCGATCAGCATGAAGCGGCTGAATTTCATCCCTACTATGGTATGATCAACCGCACGGCGGGGATCCTCGGTTCGTGGCTCTCCTTCGACACCAAAAGAAAGGTAAGCCTTTTTTGACGGAACCTCTCTGATAAGGCCCCAGTATGTCCAGGACACTTTTTGAGTAGACGAGGCATTCGGGAGAGACCTGAATGGAAACAATTGAGAGATTCTCTGCTCACAGCCATGAAAGAGACTGATGTCGATCTGTTTCCTAATATTCTTTTTAGGAATACTCTTCCACTGACTGATTTCTGCTGATAGTGAGAGCGAAGTATGAGATCAGTTATACAAGTGGCTTGCATAGACTTTCACTGATGAATTAATCCATTTGCTGACGGTAGTTTCTGGCAAATAAATTCCACTCGTAAAAACACATTTTCGAGGCGACTCGCAGCTGATGATAAATATAGGTGGATGTCGGATGCTCGCATATCTCGTCGATTTCCAACCCAACTGGATGAGAATCAGAACCGAACCGCAACGGTTGATTATGGTAGCTCAGTGTGATAACAAAACACAGCCGTTTGTGTTTTATAAGCATTTGTGTTATCACACTGAGCTAGAATGTTTGCTTCATCCATAATTCGATTTTGAGCGATTCAGCTTAAACAAACACCAGCGTAACTGGAGTCAGTCTGAACCTTTGTTTAAATTTATCGGAAAGCACTAAAAATATTTGCTTTTCAATTCGACATGGGAAATTTCGGTTGTTTTGAAATAAATCTAGTTGAATGACTGATTTATTTCATTTGTCTGGCTTTTCGGATGCAGAGAGCGATCAGCTGTGTCGTTGAAGCAATTCCCGTTGAATTCAACGAGGTTACAATTTGGAGCGAAAGTTCGACTCAAATGTGACGTTTGAGGATGCAAAACGGTTCTGATTATGAATATGAATAAATTTGTTCATAATGAGCGAGCGAACATGGAAAACTTAAGCATTTTTTGAATTTGTTTGCTTGAACATTTGTTTTTGAATTCGCAGCATTGTTCTGACGCTTCAGAGATGGTTTTCGTGGAAAACAAACAGCTCCAATTGATCGGTAGATGGAAACCGCTGAACTAATGCAGCGTTTGTTTGTGTTTCTCGCGAATCGGTAGCACAGCTGGATGAAAATGGAAATGAAATTGCACTTATTGCCAATTATTTTGAATTTACGACTGGCATTAGCACAAATTAATATTTTTGATTCATTTCGAGCTGTCGTATTTGTCAATGGCACTGAAGCATTCCTCATTTATCGAAAAATGAGCGCACCCGTCATGCACTCAAACATATAACTCCATACGGAACATTTCTATCTCGCAGTTCCAATGCATTCAAGCAACTAAGAAATATTTGTATCACAGTGGAAGCTGTGGTCATTGCAAAGCATTCCGACTACGTGCCGGTTTGGATCAACGATTCCAATTTTTTTTCCGCACTCTCAGATAAATTCAAAGCAACGTTCAGCAGCTGAAACCTGAAGGTGAACCCCTAATTGCTAGTTACTTCTGTCGTAACTGATCGTGGTTGATTGATTCAGCCATGAACACTGTAGTACCTGATGATTTGCTGCATACACTATGCAGTTTCAATATATCTCGAAAATTTTCGGTCGAAAGACAGGGATTCTAGTCCGTGTCTACTAGCCGCAACAATCACATCATTCATATTCACCTTATTGTTATCATCAGTTTTCTCATCTGCAAAATGCACGAGCAAAATCGCCGCTGAAAATCGTCGACTTGATGAATCGTATAGCATTGATTATTTGCATGTTGTAATTAACGTTATTCAGCTGTTAATTAGCATTATCTTTATTGTTGCATCAGCATTATTATTGTATTATTGAGGTGAAATGCAGAAAAATTACATACCAGGAAGATTGAATTTGCTTATTAATTCAATTAAAAAGCTACTGAACTGAATTGAATTTTTTGAATTAAATTGATGACAAATTTGAGAATATTCGATTGGATCCTTACGAATACATTTAAACTATAATTATTTAGATTTTGATCACAATTGAACATCATTCACTATCGTCGTCATCATCAATATTGGAATCTGGTTTTGCTTTAGGAACGTGCTGTAAAGGGCCTTTGGACGGGTCCATGCCAATCACCAGTGATTCGTGTTTGTCACTCACCGATACTCGATTCGTGCCATTGGAACGCAATCGACGACTCAAAATTCCACGAACTTTCTTCTGCAAATTGGTGCAGTTAACAGTCTGCGGAACATTTAGAATGCTGAAATTGTTTCTCTGTTTTTTGTACAATCTCGATCCAAAGTTGCTTCTCGCAGCTTAAATATACAACTTTGGCATCAATGAATCATCAATGAATTCCTTCATAGATATCAGATTTTTTACGCGATAGACCATTAGATGTAAAAGGGCAACCAATCCCGCAGAGGATCTTTGAGAAATTTGCTTAGAGGGATAGTTTAGTAGGATAAAAATGATTAACAATCTTTGAGGTTAATTGCAGGGATGTATGACAAAATGGTAATGCATCAGTGAATTGCTTATTGATCAGGTTGATTTCATATTCTTTTGAGCGTTCAGAATGTGGCGTGCTTGTGGATAACGATGTTCTTATAGCTATTATTTGATGATTTATCTGACTGATCGATTTTTACTTACTATTGGATTATTATAATTTAAAGTGTGATTTTATTCATGATCGTTGGAGTAAGAGTCATATAGGATATGAATCAATCTATTGCTAGATACTGATCTGTTGTTTTGATCAATTCATTAGGTTACTGTAATATAGGATATGAATCAATTGATTGTTAGATAGTGATCTGTTGTTTTGATCAATTCATTAGGTTACTATGACTTGATCAGTGATGTAATCGTGTGGTTGAGTCGACCAAGTTTGAAGGTTAACGACAAAGTGTTGAAATCCACAACAATCGTTAATGATGAAACAAATTATGAAAAAGAAATCATCGCAAGCTGCGCGTTCAACATGGATAAGATTCACTCACACGAGAGCCTTGAAGTTGAATTTTCTTTTTCTCCCGTTGCGCAATTTTCAGCACATCACTATTCATCACATAAGATGGTTTGTCTTTTGACGTTTGTCTTGATTGTGAGCTATTGGATCGCTTCGGGGTGACTTCAACTGACGAGTTACTTTTAACGAAACATGACCATTCTTCTAAAATTTCAACTAAACGATAATGTCGTCAAGCAATTCGTTATGATGGCCCGTCCGTTCGCATGCCATCGCCACTCCCATTCAAATCCACTACAGATCTTCAATAGCGTTGAACTTAAAATATGTCATGAAAACTCTCATTGCATGGCGCAAAAATCACAACAGACTACAGATAGAGCAAATAAGGAAGAATCTTCTATTCATTCATTGAATTGTCCGCTACGGTGGTTTCTTTAAGAACGTGAAGAGATTAAATACTACTCACTACGAAAGCACTACTTAAATACTACTTAAATACTACCATTAAATACTTCGTAAATACTAGTCAAGAGATTAAATACTCGCTAATTGATGCCCGAGAAAGGAATTTTGGATTATGTTGAAAATCGGATCAAGATTCACCGAAAATGAAAGAAATATCGTTGATGACTGGAAGTCTGGACGCGCATTTAGAAAAAGTTCATGGTATGGTGATTATGTGACAACCTTGAGTGCTTTAACCATGATTTTCCGAGCATCTTCTTTGGATTTCGGTCGTTGACCATCGATTTCAGTTAATTGATCAGCTTCTTGAAGCATCTCAGCTGAAAGGCTTCCCGCCTCAACTCGTGAAACAATCACTCCGTCATTGTTATCCCGCAGGAATAGACCAAGTTTCTTCTGATTCCCCAATTTCATTATCATATCCTGAAATTCGCTGCAATATCGCATTTGACATCGCAGTGTACGATTCTGCTTGAACTATGTTGTGGCTCAATTTGCCTCGTCCACTACGATGATGCGAGGATTGTCGTGTTCTACTAACCAGGCGATTCAAAAATTTGAGACTGGCAAATTTTTTCCATGAGCTGAAACAGCTGAGCCAAAGAGAGAACTTTGGAATGCTCATCAACTTATAAGCGTCTGATGCCTTTGCTTTTTTTCGGCTACATTAATGATTTGCTACTTTCGGAATCGCAAAATTACAGCGAGTTGAAACGATAGTCTGAAAGCTAACCAAATTCTCGAATTCTGAAGGTACCATTTGGTTTTTGTCTACATCTACAAAGGGATCCGTTTGTGTGGCGGCACTGGATCGTGAAAGTCTGATTTTGGTTACAGAATCCGGTGACAACATTAGCGATTCTAGTTGGTCGCGAGACTTAATTTGCTCACCGTTCACCGTTAAAATCACATCACCAGGCTGTAATCAAGTACAAGCAACACTGTAATTTTGCAGTCAGCAATCGGCGGCAACAAAATAGTAATTCAAAAAACACTGATTGAAAACTACAATCAAAGTAATGTAGTCCAACGCTCGCAGTTTGAACCAGTCTACACCCTCAGAGAAGCTTTTTTCAAAAACCTGCGAGGCCTCCATAGGTGGCCCTCAAAGACCCCTGTGACATAGGTATAACTGAAACAATAGCAATTCATCATCAGAACTCACACTTCATTTACCAGTCATAACAAACGTTGCAGCAGTGAGCCAAAAATGTTTTTGAAGCTCTTACAGAAGGAAAATCTCAGCAGCACTCAGTAACTATGCGGAGATCTGCATGACGAGCTTTTGCTGGATCAATTTTCTCAGCAGCTGAGGTCGTAGTGAAACAAAGATGATTTTGAAACTGGAACCGTAGCCGAAACTTTGGAAAATGCGATGTTGTAGCTGGAAGCTGGGCCTCAATTTTGAAAAAATGCGGAGGACCCTCGCACTGACTATACTGATGCCAATATCAAACGCTAACACTCGTAAAACGTTCTGAACACAACTATTAACAAATGAGAAGGGTAGAGGAAAGTGCACTTTAGCAGAAATTATATTCAAGCATAACTCTCCACAAGCATAGCTGAATGAGTAATACAACACCGGGAGCAGCACAACAAACAAATACTTTATGGTAAATTTTTATTTGCCTACACGCAATTCGTTGGAGCCTATTAAGTAGTACTGATAAAGAATTTGGAGTGATGAAAATTACTCACAAAAAGTTTCCCATCCGCAGCACCTCCGGCAAGAATTGCTGTAACCCTGAGTGAGTCATCAGTGATCGCACCAAGTTTACCGTCTTCAGCCAATAAGTCAACTTCCACTTGATCGTTTTCCATTCACTGACACCTATCCAAGCGCGACACTGATAACTGATCAAATTCCTCTGACGAATTGCAGATAGCACTCAGCCTCAGCCGTCACCCAAAACAACCACTCGCTTAATTTCGATTATCAAAATATGTTCGATGAATTCGATACGAACAAATGTCACCGTTTCCTTATGGAAATATTGTTTTCGAACGATGCAAATTCAAATGCCCCAAGATTAGCCACTATTATCAGCAAAATATTATCAGCTGTTATCACTATTAACTACTATGATCCAACCATTAATAGTAAATCAGCGTTAATTATTATCTGTTTGATTTCGACTTAACAATTTTGAATAAACACCAGAGCAATTACGGACCGTTTTTGTGAACGAAGTAGATAGCATCAATATCATAGAATTATTGTCGTGCATCGAGAAATCAATAGATGCTTTGAAGCTTTGATCGATCTTCCTTGTGGCAAATCATGTTTATTAGTTCAGATGTGATTGATATGCGCTAACAATTTGGTATGGCAAATGAAACGACCTTAATTTTGCTTGTAGCGAGTGTTGGGAAAATATATATTTCCGTTTTGGATTGACAGCTGATTTTCTGGTGGTTCTAGGTTATTTGTTGTCAGTAAATTCAGCTAAGCTGCCCAGCTGTGAATAACTGATATTATTTTTACATAATTTCAATAATTCATGACATTAAGTGAACTCTGAACGTTCGGGTTTCATTTACAAGCAAAAACAAGTTGCCAGCTTTTTATAAATTGAATATGGAATATTATCATGGTCGGCGATGTTTGAACTTCGTACGTTGACAAAATCATATGACTGAATTTGTTTGTGCCGACTCACTATAAACTAGAAATTATAATTTATGAGATGAGGGCGAAACTCACTTGCCTAATTCGATAACAACCACAGTGTCTGTTTAAAAAAATGCAAAGTGTTTAATGTTCTCACATAATTAGATTCATTGTGGACAGTGATTGTATTTGGTTTAGTGAAACCTCGTAATTGTTTTTGAAGGGTCATAATGCAAAATGTCTGCCATATATGGAAACAACTTTCATACTTAGACGGCTCACCGCAATTGATTCAATTGATTCAATTCTTCTCATTGCCATCCTTGACTTTGCTCAATTTTAAATGTGGCTGTTATCGAATATCCCCTCCAACGACACACCTTACACAACAACTACTCTTGTTCATTTTAAATTTACGATTACTCCTAGTTTGTTGGCAAAGTTGTTGACAATATCAAAGTCGACCGTATGACTGGAACATGGCAGAGCTCGTGGAATGTGCTCAACCACGCAAACATCCATTGCCGGAGCCTGTTGCTCTACACTTGACCTTGTTTTTTCATTGTATTCGTATTCTTCTTTGCTTATGATAAGTTAGTAACTGCGCAGTCAATAGTTTATGCTTATCCAAGAAAACGCCTATAGTATAACTCATATGGTTGCTTGAGTTCCCCTTATTCAGATTAGATTTTCAGATTTTGTATTTCACTGAATCGAACCTGTTGCAATCTGTGTATTGGCTCAACTAGCAATTCAGTTCAACTCGAAAAGCAACTTAGCTGATTATTACGCTGAACTCAGTAAGTTGATGCTGTATATCATTTACATTAAAGTATCACGCTCCTGAATTCAACACATCATTTAATAGCACCTGTTCTTTAACGACTGGCGCCTTACACATTTTTCTCTCTTTTAATCAGTGGAATGATCAGTTGGTCTGAAGTCTAAAGATGTAATGTTTTTTGCGTCTACTTCAATCATAATTATTCCTCACTGATCGTGTGTTTTCATGTAACAAAAATTTCAACCAGTAAATTAGTCAATTTTCGAACTCTTAATATTGGATTACTTGGTCGTTACTGATAAATAGATTGTAGTGCACTCCGTCTAAATCTATTAGCTGAAGAATTTCGTATTTTTACACTCATCGATTGCTTCTCGATTTTACTTTACTTGATAACTGAAATGCAGTAATGAATGTCACATGTAGGATTTCATGTTCAGCTCCTCAGTGAATAATCCTCAGACATAATCAAAGTTCAATTACCACTTTATCTCCTCTTCTGAGCAATCAGAGGCAATGAATAAATGACCTTCTGTCAATCCGCAAATCTACTTTAGTGATAGGGTTTGAAAATTGTGATCCAATTCTATTTATATAGTTCACAGGTTTTTCGGTGAGAAGCGCAATGTGTTTATAAGGGTACGTATTAATCGTATAAATGAGTCAATTACTACTCACCTTGAATAATTTTCCTGTGTACCTATTGAAAGACGATTTCTCATTGTTGTCTAGACTTACTCGTTCATAATCGATCTCCATGGTTACAATCGTGTAAACTTCATTTACAATTATCACGACATATTCAAATATTAATTATTAATTGATGTGTACCACCCTTTTCGAAAGCCAGTATTACCATTTATGTTCCGGTGTTAGTCGAGATCACTCTACTACTCGACATTCTTCGAGGTTCGGTTGTCTCGGCTGCAGTAGCACACTTTTCGAAGTAATCAAATTCAAAAATGTCGTCCCTGCGCACAACACATTTGCATTATCTGGGCTACTAGCGACATCGTTTGTTCGACAATAAATCCTGCTCGAACAGATTGCATCAGCTCGATTTGAACCAAACGTTGATGGATGATTTTTAACCTCACTTACTAGTTTATTATTTCAGAAGCCTCGAAAATGACGGTCGACGAAGTGAAAACGCTATGCATGAAATCACTGGAAAAGGCACGAGTCGGCAAGGATCCTGACTCTATTCAGCATGGCAGGGACTTTTACAAGTAGTACGTAACATAAACTATGCAACCAAATCATCAAACAACGACTTTTTTGTCAATCATGACACTTTGCTTATACTCAAGAATCCTGTTAAAGTTATTGCTTTAGTCACTACATTGAGTCTGTTTCTGGAGCGTGAACTCAATTGAACAGAAATGAATGCTCAATGATAATCGCCACGCTCCGTTCATGTCATTTACAATTTCAGCATGTTCGGTCATTATCCGGATCTGCGTAAGTATTTCAAAGGAGCCGAAAAGTTCACTCCTGAAGACGTCCAAAAAAGTGAAAGATTCACAAAGCAAGGTTTCTTTCTCAACATTTCCCCTTAAAGCACGCAGTCGAAGTCTTCCGAAGCAGTGCTAAGCATTAAGATTTTTTAAAAGATACAAACAACTGGCGGCGTTTCATCGATATATATGTACACGATTCTCCATCAGTGATAGAAGAATTAGCGCAATGTATCTTTATACTAAAAATGTTGGGTTGACGTGTTGATTGCTGTTCCAAAAATTTCATCGGAACATCAGAAACCATTTAGAATCATTCGGTTTGAGATGTTGAAATTGATGTGAGGCTTGACCAAGTGAGTGTACACATTGTTTGTGCAGTGTTGTTCATAAATTGCTTAAGGTCAGCGACTTCTGTTGGCATGTCACATCCTGGCGAACACATACGACGATCCAGATACGTTCAAAGCATACGCACGTGAAACTGTCAATCGCCATCGTCAATACAAATTAGAGCCATCATTGTGGAATGTCAGTTCTACATATCAAACTATAAGTGATCCATTGATCATTGCTGTTTTCTGCCTGAAAATTGTTCAGATCATTTTCATGGCTTGTTTCAGGCGTTTTTCACGGTTTTCACCGAATATCTCGCAACTAAGCAAGACTTGGATGAAGCAACTAAGAAGGCATGGCTGGAATTGGGCAAACACTTCTCCGATGAATGCTTGGATCATCTAAAAGATCTTGGCCTTCCTCATTGAACCTTCTTATTCGTTCAAATACTTCTTCTCAGTATTGAACTCATTCATCTTTGTCTATTAAAACTTACTCATTAAACAATATTCTTTTCAGTTTTCCATCTTCTAGAGCTTATCAATGCATCCTCAGATGTTTTATACTAACTATCTTTATACTTATAAGATAAGCTATACCTATACTTACAATTAAGCTTATCGTCATCTTTTTACTCACTCAATGCATTCAATGCATTCTCAGACACAGGATAATATCTTAACCTGATCGTTGATGTTCATAATATCTTAATCATATCATTTTTCAAAATGTAGAACGATTTGTTCATCTGTCTGCCATATCATAGATCTAATAAAGTCTGAATAAACAAATTTACTTTCGAAACATGTTTCAGTAATACAGTGCATATACAACTGGTGTATTCATATGATGTGGGATGGATGCTCTTATGAATATGGCAAAAGTTGAGCATCACTTTCCAATAGTTCCATCTATTATTATGGACAAGGTGAAGATTGTTCATGGCACTTACAATTGATAAACGAAAAATTACATTTACGCAACCCATAATGCACGTTCCGTTCCGGAAGTGACCACGTATTAGGGATGTGCAAAGCGATTTTTCCTTTATTACTACCAGGAATCACAATGGACTCTCAGTGAGCTGATGATCCTAAAACCACCACAGGTGCACGTTTACCCATCCATTTCAAGGCAGTTAGTTAATAATGTGATTGTCTAACAGGAATTTCATCGCCATTCTTGGCGAAAGTTTCCATAAGGAATGGTTAAAGTCATTTCGCATTCTGCATCTATAGTGATCAATTGCAGTGTCTGATTGGATAACATGTACAAAGTTTTTCAGCAAACGTTATAGATGATGAATGACACGTTTAAAGGAAAATTACTGTTTCCCTGCCGTTTAATTGGAGTATGTGTGGTTTTTAAGATGAAGATGACAAGAAGATTGTCGACATCATTCATGTTTTAAATTCACTCCGAACCGGTTCCTAGTAGTGTACCCTTCCGGTTATGGCGTTCTTCACGATCAATACATTTGACGCAAATCTTTCAATCAGTCGTCTTAAATCAGTGGTTGACATCACGCAAAAAGACGATTTTACGGAAAGTAATCCAACGGAATATCATGAAGTGAGAATTTTCGGGAAATTTCTAGGGCTAAGAGTTGAAATGAACGATTGGCATTACATTTAATGTGATAATCAAACTTGTCAAATTTGGAATGGGCAGAAGCGTCCACAACATACACGACGGATTACGCTCGTTGATTCGTCGCAGTGCAGTCTGTGACGAAGAAAAAGTCACAGCAGTCAGTCCGGTAAAGGACTAGAAGACGTACGACTGAACGTCTTAACAACAAGCTGACAAGCTGATCGGAACTTTATGTGATTGATGACTTACACTGAAATAAGCTGCTGCTGTCGGTTCTCCATTCAGAGTTTCAACGTTTCATGCGTCAGTCGGTGTCATCAAATCAGCTGTTTTCACCTGTGATATACTGGCGCGTTATGCGATCACTCTTGATCTTATTAATTTTCGAGTTCATCGATGAAATTCACACCTTTCGAGGTGTTTTAATTAGCAGCAACCATGACGGTTCGTTTTATGATCAAACATTCTTTTCGTTTGTTAACAACGCGAAGAATTTTAAGTGGTAGCAAAAGGTGGTTAGCATTTCGTGAAACGGAACGAAAATTTCCCATCATACGCTGATAATAGCAATTCGCCACCTTTCACCTTTTCATTATCCATCTTGATCGACACACCTGACAATGAGGGCAATTTTGACACTTTTAACTGTAGCATTGATTTGCCCAGCTACACTTCGCCAGACAAAAAATTCCGCGATAACTAGAGGCAATCGCCTCGCTCACAATTCAGCAATGGTGCTAAAATAAGCGGAATTCTTTTGCTGAAGTAGTCGATGAAGTATTATTGAATATGTTGGTTCAATTGCGGGGTGTCTTTCGAATGCTGCCTTTCCAGGATTTTTTACGCAGGTAGACACAGAAACAAGCAAGTTCATTCGATCCATATGTGGTGGCAGATTACGGCCGAAGGTGAGCGATTTTATCATTCCATTTTACTGCATTTCTGAGCATGTTGTAAACTTTTCAAAGCGAATGTTCTGAAATTGTAACATTTTAAACTATAGAGCACCTGATGAAAATCGGTTACTTCCTGCAACTTATTCAGAATATCAGTTATGAGGTACACAATAGATGAGAATAGGATTCATTCGTAGCCGATGTGTGATTAAAACAAGTACAGATAATCCGTGACGGAAGCGAAAAGAATCTAATAAGAGCATGCCGTCAATTTTCTCTCATTGAATTGATGGCGTTCGAAATCGAACTCTAGAAAAGAATGTACTTTTATAAAATACAAATGAAGTAATAGTGAAAAAAACGAGAACGTTCACGCAATGGTTCTGACACTCGGGAATGCATTCAGAAATTTTATTCATCTTCTTTCAGACAAAACGATCTGGAGCTCTTGTGAACAGTTACCCATGGGCCGTATCAATTATTGATAAAGCTAGTTATTTAATTTTGTACCCTAGCATAATTTTTGTAGGCACAGCCGTGAGATAGACGGCTCTTCAAGTATATTAGTCAATAAGTATATTTCATGATAGGTCCGAAATCACCGTTCCTGCAGTTATGATGTTCACAAACATAAGCGACCAAGTATGAAGTTGCTTTCTTTTGAGAACAGTTGACTCGGAATGGATGTTGATAAGAACAAAAACGGCTTTTATTTTCCCTGTGACATTGGCGAGAGTTGTCGCATGTTTGACCTTTCGAAATTTGTTTTGACAAATACGTTCCGACCTGATTATCTCGCCAGCATCACTGTGTAAGGCATGACGCAGACAGGTAATCAATCATATGGTGGTTGTTGTCATGCAAGCGATTCTTACTGATGTTGATAACCTTATTTCGCATTCCAAAAGGCATATGACCACGTTGTTGCGCGATGCGTTCGTTTATTAAGATGGTGAATATCATGTTGTTGGTGTCAAATTGACTATAAGGCATCAATTTCAAATAATAAACCAAAGTTATTGCATCGAAATTTAATGCTAGCGGTGCACGTCGAGAACGTATTAATTTTTTTCACTGATACTTGAAAGAATTCTAGTCTCCGTTCGATTTAAGAGCAGCTAACGAATCAACAAACTGTGATAGATATTTTACGTTAATGGACGATCAAAATGTCAGAATGTATTGATATTAGGTATTGAACTTTCCTATTGGATAAAATTGTTTGATAGAAATTGCACCTTACCCATCACGTTCATCACACTTCATCATGAATCAAGAACTAGGGTTTTTTCTTTAAAAAATCAACCGATTAGGCAAACTTCAGGGTAGGAACAAGCTTGGTGGTGTGATAATCTCACCGTTGCACATTCTAACTGCGGCCCATCCATTCGTAAAATTTGACAGTCTTCAAACTGGCCCTTGCAAGTATGTTTCTTTCATTATCATAAGGAATCGCATTCAACATTCGGAAGAAAACAGAAACAATAAATCATCAATTTCGATTGAGTGATAACGAGTTTCTCGTCAAACTGGCGTCAATTCTAACACACTTATTGATCAAGTGTGCATTCAGTTCTAATCTTCGCATGAAATTTCGATTTTTCTTTGGAGCCACCAATAACATTTTTAGTGATCATCATAGATTGACTGAAAGCGAAAAGAGAGAATAATTACGGTTAAACTTTGGCTAGCTATATCGATAAGAAATTTGCTTTGGTTTATGCACAGGAATTTTGGCTATCGCACTATGGACGAGCTACGTAATCGTTCAGTAGCTTATGGTGGTAAATGTATACGCGGCAAGGACGATTACTTACCGAACGATCCACTCTGTGAAAAATCTGATATGCACTTGAACAAGGTGAAATGTGATCACTCTCCTTTCAGATAGCCTTCATGAAAATGACCGTTAAAATGACTGTTAAACTCCAATGAGACTGGATCGTTAAGGTGAATCAAAAAACAAATTGTGGTTACTGACCAATTAAGTGCGAACTTATGGTCACACCTGGAATATCAGCTCAGCCCGATGATACATTGCAGATCCGATCGGTTTTGGTTGATGATGAATTTGCGATGAACAGTTGCATGGATGGGCATGATTGGGCGATAGTTCAACTACAGCGACCACTTATTTTCAACGATACAGTTCTACCGATTTGTCTACCTGTACCAGGACAGCCAATCCAAGAATTCCTGACAATTTTCGGCTGGGGACGATCCAATGGTATAATTCAACAACTGTTATTGTTTTCGTTTACTGACTGCGTACATCCGCCTCACAATCAGCAAAATGAGCGCATGAAATCGAGTCATTGAACAAATCTGACTATCGTTCATTTTCAACCACAGTGTTCTACGACAGCGGTCCGCTGCTTCGTGAAACTCCAATGAGACTGGATCGTAAATGCAGAGCGCCCTGGAGTGATGACATGCCAACGAACGTGTCCGACTATATTTGCACGAAATCACTGAGACCAGATGACTACGAATCGGCACGCACATGTCACGTGAGCTTATTGTTTATTGCTAGGTTGCTGAACAAATTACACCTTCAGTTATGGTGTGTAGCGATTGACGTGAAAATGAATTTTATTCATTACTTTCATTAACATATCAACATTTTTATAGAACATCTGATCGTACTTTTTGAAAAAAAGTGTGATGTTGGAAAATTCATGAGCAACGTTTGTTCAACGTTGCATTCAGGCCGCTTCAAATAAATACTAGATTAGATCAGCTAATTCGAGCAGATCGGATGGTCTATGATTCTTGCGTATTCATGAAATAATTTCCCAATTCTCAGGGTGATAGTGGGTCAGGAATGCAACAGAAGGACAGAAACGGAATTGCCACTCTGATCGGCATTACGTCGTTTGGAACAAAAGGCTGCCCACCAAACGAATTGGCCAGATTTACGCGAGTCGATCGGTACCTCTATGAAATTTGTGTCACTACCGGTGTTTGCTATTCATTCGAGTGAATATCAGAAAATGCACGTCAACATCACCCAAAGGTGTCATCAGTTCGACAATGGAATTTTTCTGCACTTCGACAATTTTTTGTCGTTCACTCTCTTGAAATGGCTGTTTGTTTGTATGATCTAGCTAATTGTGAGGTAGTTAAAATTGTGACGATAGCAACAATCTCGAGGATAAAACATTACACTTCGTACTCATTATTCGACGCTCGTTTTTTTTCTTCCTCTCAGATTGCATAGCAACACTGACAGAAATCTCTCACAAACGAGTGAATAAGTGGCTGTCACAAAACAAGAATAATGGGCGAACAAATTGGTTCATTTAAATGTGCTTCCGAAGGAGCTATGCGCCAGGCTGCTTATCTTACAACAATTGAATTTCATTGGAATGCTCCAATTAGACATTACGAATTTCACCAAAATGACGTCTTTTCATTCTGGAATCCTCTTCGCAGGAAATATCAATCGATGATCGCCGGACAAAACACTTCGATCGTCGCTTCGAGCACTATCATTATGGAGATTGTTGAGGTGTGACGATCGGATCGAATGTCTGTGACAAATAATACCACCAATAAATCAACTGAAATCTTGTAAAATCGGTGCTTGTACGCTTGTTCTCCCATATTTGCAGCATTCGAAGAGCTTTCCGCCTAATGAACACTCTTGTAAGAGTGATCCGTGTTTGTACTTATCCAGTGAATAGCTATTAATCACGCTCTTATCAATACGTCTAATTAGTGGTCTAGCACTTACATTGAAAAGTGTGAAGGCAAGTGGAAAGCAAACAACAGAAAGTTTATCGACGCTTTCCGGTTGCAAATGCAGTCGACGACGTTTCCGCCGAACGATGGGACTTGGACGACGATTTATTATCTAAACTAGACGAATCGATGTAATCATTTTTCAATTCATTCTTCCAGTTGATTCGTAATTCTACACGAACGAATGTTCCACAGATCCTATTAGAAGGTATCGAAACCTCGGACGAATTTTTGAAAATAGGTGGATATGAACTGGAAAATCCGAAAAATTGGAAATGTGCTGAGATATGTTCGATACTGACGCATATAGCGAATACATTGTTTGAATGAGAAACAGTGAACACCTGGTCATATGGAGGTGATGCGCTGGAGTTAATGAGTGGAGTGTGATCGTGGTGATTCGTGTACGCATCGCTACTGGTATTGACAACATCATTAGGTGGGATATTGCTGTAAGAGGCATTGTTGTTGTAGAAATTATTGCATCGATTCACTTGTGTCGTCAATGCAGTGATCGGTGGTGAAGGACTGTCGCGCAGGATTGACGCTTGAAATGGACCGTTCCTTGGTGGTTGATGAGCGGACACCATGCGATCTCTTGGCAGTTCACCATAGCATGATGATCCTGAGTGAGGTGGAAAGTTAGTAGGAAATCCTTTTTGCTAAAGCTGACAGTTAGCTAACAATGAGATAGATCTGAGATGAGCAGTGTGGAGGTTTTTCACTGCTATGCTCTTCACAATGCACTGAGATCAGCCACTCACATACTCGGTCAGTTTGACTCAGTGCGCTCGAAATCCATGGATCAAAAAATTTATCAATTCGCTGTCTTGAATATTAATGTCGTTATTCCAGTTAAACTACTCTATTCCTGTTCCATTCCAAGAAATGGAATAGAACAGTTTGCAAACGAGGAACGCACAGAGCACGATAGAACAGGCTCATTTTGGAGTGGAATAGAACAGAACAGAACAGTTTAAAAAAGGTGGTATAGAGACATCACTGGTCTTAAAACAGTTCTATTTCTAGCAGAGAGAAAGCTTGGAATTGCAAATATGTTGGTTTTTGATGTACATTAAGACGCAAGCGTCATGAATGAGCATCACATGGAACCTCAGCAAATGTAATTATGCGAGTTCAGTGGATTACAGTGTTTTAGCACCGCTAATATAACCGAACAGCTCATCAAATTTTCGAATTCAATTAATCAGTATACCTCTAATTCTATCAGCTCTGTACAATCCATTAGTGGTTGAATAGTTCTGATTTCGATGCATTCCATACGTTTCACTTCGCCGCTCACTTGATCGTCGCTCACTTGATCGTCGCTCACTAAGATTTTGACATCGGCTAATGTAACAAACAAACGCCAACTCAAGCATTGTTCCGAACACGAAAGATATACATCCTACAAATTTGCTGTCAAGCAAGTGTCGATTATATGAGTGTATGAATATATGAATCAGGAATTCCATAAACCAATGAGCTGATTTTCGGTCAATCGGTGAAAAGAAATTTAAGATAAAGATGAAGATTATTTTCTGAGGTGAGAAAAATAGCTTTTTTTTTCGAGCAGAAGCAAAATCTCTTTAACTGACTGAAACGACCCAAGATGATCGAACTTAGGTATTCCAAAGAGAACTGTGAGAAACCCCAGCGAACAGTTGACCCCTACTGTACTCAAACTGTTACTAACACTTCCATAGTTCCACTTCTAGACCGACGAAGTCTGTGCTGTTCGCATTTTCATTCGATGAAGGGTGGTATCGTGAATGAAAATAATTGGATGAAGGTATTCTACGTATCGAAAACTTGCCAAGCATCCAAACATCCATTGCTTTTATGTACGATACACGTGGCAGATTCTTGAGGATATTTCCAAACTGAAACGTGAGGGCTAACAGAGATGAGACACCAACTGTTGTCCTTGCAGGCAATGCTTTCGGTTCCATGCAAAAACCAACCCAGCTCACAATTATGGTCAAATAGGTCGGTACGTACGCTTGCAATATGTAGAACCCGTATCGCCGCTTAAACGTAAACACCACCTGAACACGACGAGCATATAATGAATGTGCTTATTTCGAAGGTTGGAACTCTAGCGTGGTTCAGCAGTTATTTTTTTTAAATGAATGACCTGTAGCTGATCCCAATAACCGTTCGGATAGAGCATAGTTTCGTTATTGGCCCTAAAGAAGACCATATCGAAATCGGGAAGTTGAATCTGTTTCATCAGAGTGACGGCCTCGTCCATCCACTTCAACTTCACTTCTTCACTGTTATGCGAATATGATTCAAAGACGAGAATGCTGCAATAACACATCACAATATCACCATCTTCTAGCACAAGCGGTTTCAAGTCGTTGTTTCAAAAGCCCCTTAATTCCGTAACTTGGTGTTTCCATCAATATGGACAAGACACTGCCGGTGCCATTCTTGTAAACATAAACATAAATGGCGATCTCTAAAACTTAGCAGGAGTCGAGACTGTGAAGTTTCCAAGTGAAACACTTAATTGATTGGCTTCCGTAGTTGATATGATTTGATTCTGTGATGGAAGTAACGAAAAGCATAAAGGTACATTACATACCACGACTGAGTGTCAAATGGAAAAGTCCTGAGATCAAGGTCACAAGGCGCCTTCACTGACATTCTGTAGTTAATCCACACGGTTCCATTCTGTAAAAATACGTCGAGATAAAATCCGCGAAATTCTCTTTGTAATCTGTATATTCGGCTAAATTCACTAAGAGATTCCTCAGAGACATCGATATTCTCACACATTTAGCATTGCATTATAGACTAACGTTTAACGAGAGAAGGAAAATAAACTTCGATTGCATTTGGCTAGCATTAATGAAATTTTGCAAGACAAACAGAAGATTATGCCACCGTTTTCTTCCGTGAGCGACCGCATTCCCCACCAGAAGAACTCAGAAAATAACTGGATAACTAGAAATAACTAGACATAAGGAGAAATCGCATTATGAAATTGCATGCAATTTATCGTTCGTCAGGAAACTTTGGTGAGAAATGATCTGCTTCCGTAATCACCAGAAGCAAAACACTATGGCCGTCGCACTTATTTGGTTCCATTCATTGAGTTTAAAAAAAGCTAAAAGGATATTCAAAAACCTCATAAAGTATAAACATAATGTTGGCAGTGGGCGATGAGTGAATCACTGTTCGCTTTGAATTGATAAGGCACGTATTGGGCGTCCAAATCGAGTTGATATACCTAAATTATGAACCGTACGTCAAATTTCTCTTAACTCTTTGGAATATCCCATTTTTAAGCTCCTTGCAAGCATTTCATTTGCAGATAATTTTATGTTCTTTCAAGGACGGGGCCTGATTGGGAGAAATATATCAATTGCGTGTTCCACTTAAGCATTATTTTGGATCAAAAATTGCCATCATCTGTTGTTGCTTTTGCAGTCGACCGCAGTTCAGCATTAGGAATTGTTATTGTGAACACCCTAGCTTGGTTGACCCAGTGATTGATCAAAGGGATGAACCGGAGCCGAATTCACTAAGTTTATTGTGAGACTATCTGTTGCGACGGAGCGCGAAAGAGATGATTCGTGAGAGACACCAAAGTGATATATGAATTCAACCTTCAAATCTGTACTTTAGCTGTATATGTATAAGATGTACACGGATAAAATGTACTATCGATTCGGATGATGAAATGTAACTTTCGTATATCTTACTTAGAGGATCTCCTCCCTTTTGTGTTTGTATGATATGAATACTTTGTGTTTCGATAATATAAAAGAGTGTTATTGCAAAATAAACGCCGAAATCCAATGTGCGAACACTCAATGGCATAAAGTGGTGTCTTGATCAGCCGATATCGCGAAACGTATCTGGACCCATGCGAGTTTGATAGCACTGCGAAATCGCTTTCATTAACTCGATCAAGATCTTTTAGTGATAATTCGATTGAAAATCGTTAATCACCAATGAGACCTTGCATTCAGCGTCAAAATCGTGAGCCCAAATAAGCTATCAGCGAGTAAGCAAGAATTTTGGAATGAAGATCAGCTCACCTCGATTCCATTGTTATGTTATGTTTGCAAGATGTGTAATTAGCGAAACTGAGTGCCGCATCATGCCACAGTTGCGAGAATAGAATATCAATTTCAAAATCAGAAGTGATTTCGTTCAACGACGAAACATCCTGAACAATAGCCTAACCTTTTAGTGAATTAGTTTTCGTTGATGTTCTGCTCTTTAGTGGTGGTTCATATTCTATGCTTTTTTTTCAAAACATTTGTTGATAATTTTTCCGATAGTGAGTATAATTGGGCACCGTATTCGAGACTAGACAATATTAATTCGAGCAGAATGTTTCGATTCAACATACATATGTCAAATTCTGATTGAGTTTGAAATTAATCGACGATAAATGCATTTGTTTGATTTGTGACATTAAAATCTAGCATGTGCTCGCTCCACTTGCCTGTACGTGTATTTCGACGTTGACTTGAACGGCGTCCTCAGAGTCGGGCAGCATTTTTGTATAATTACTCATAATCGCATTCACAATCGCACCCTCTTTCCACGCTCCCTTTGGGCATTTCCTTCGCTTTGCATCACTCTGAAATTTTTTTCAGAACGATGTCTCCATTTTTTAGACTCTACGCTGTTAAGATTTCTGCATTCATGAATGCGTTCTGTTATGTTGTATGGTTTGATTGGACGAATATTCTCATTGACAGACGGCTGATTAAGAGAAATCCGAAATGGTCATAGGACATACTAATCTTCTGTGATGTAATTTCCGATTTATCGATGCATTCGCATGCACTGATTAGGATATCCATTAGCATTATTAAGTAAAAAATCGAATCAAATACGAATTAGGTTGAGCATCTTCAGGTTTCCTGCTATTAGACAGGATTCTAACTCATTAATACTTATCACTTAATTATCTTTGAGAAGACATGAGGAGAACGAGAAGCACTCAAGTGTTTCTGAAAAAACGAATCTGCGAAAGCAAATGGATTGTAAGGCTTTGCTGATGAATGTGTGAATGAGATTTATTCGTGTCATATTGAAAAGGATTTATTCGCGGGGCATTTTTTGAAGTGATCACTGGTTCTTAGAAATGCTTCAACAAAATATCAGATATTCTGAAACGAGCGACTATCACGAAATTCTCATAATGAGAGATGACTTGATGGAGAATCGTAATTATGTTTCGTTATTTTATTTGTTATTGGCCACTAGAAATGGGGCTGTTATCGAATCACTGCATGCTGATCAGAATTCGGAGCCTGCAAGTTTGCTAACGTTGCAAACGCATTCTCTTAACTCCTTTACGGCATAGTTACCGCATATTTCTTAAGACGATTATCAGATGAAAATGAGCTTGAGCCAGCAGGGTATTTACGATTACGCATAGCACCAACCATCATTAAAGACAGAGCGAGAGTGAAAACACGAACACCGTATACTCACTTTGCCCGTAAAGATGATCGCCGATAAAAGGAGAATGCACATTCGGAAGCGCATCTGCAGAGCGTTCAATGGTTCTACACCGGCAGTTTGATTCGTCGGCAGATCCCAGTAGCCATAAGTAAGCACTCTCTGAAAGAACTTTGGAGAATTTTTCAAATTTACCCAGCACAACAATACTTGCTTGTGTTATCGATATGAACGCGATACCTTTCCAAGCATCGACAGCTTCAGAACACAAATATTGATACTCGTTTCGATCACATCGGATTATTCAGCGGTGCGTGATTTGAAAGATGTGACAACGTAATAAATTTACACAGATTACGATTATGCATCTTTTATGAGACAAGACGACATCGTCAGCTGATATGTGCGATTTGAGAGTAAGCCATGAAACTCGTCGGCACTCTTGTCAGCGCTTGTAACTGTCACATTTCTTGATAATTTTTGCGCAAACAACAACCACAACTTGAACGATAACTTTAAAAAGCGCACAAAATTCAGGTAAACACATCTTTTCATTCGAATTCAATCACGATGATTCCACCTCAAACAGTAATACATCCTGAAATCCATCACAGAAATTTCCTCTCTTAAAAGCGATGATACGCTTCTCACATAAGGCGTAAGATGATCATTCCTGAAGGATTCATCGGCTTGAAGATATCATCTAAAGCCTATCAACAACCATAACGACCGCCCTCTCAAAGGTTGAATTCTACAACAGCTTGGGCGGAGTTTTTGAGCAACTTCGAATCTGTGATAGAGACGGATTCTAACTTATTGAGCAAAACTTGCGGATGGATGGAACGTTGACACATTCATAAGCATTTCATAATGGTGGTATTATTCGCTGATAGAAATGTAAGCTTGCAGTTATGAATAAAATGTCCTAGAATGAAGCGTTGGAACAGTAGAGAAAGTACGCGTCTTAAATGACGACTACATTCACCATGGGAATGGAAAAATCTCTGGAAACCTCAGCGAGTTTTGCAGTCTTACAATATCTGCCCAAATCTATGCATGGAAGGACTGCAAACTATGGAAAACCATAAGCAGTCACTCATAGTCAATTTCCTTTCTCTCCAGTCCTGTCCGGAGTAATTGAATTCTTCTAAGCACAGGAAATTTAAAATTTCAGAACAAGTAAAATGAATCATAACAAATGTTGCCTCGTTAAGCGAAAAGCGTGCAAGTACATTCACACTTTTATTTGATTATTCCATGAAACTGATAGCACTGAAAAGATGAGCATGTGGTGATGACAATGAACAGTGCGGAATACGGCTCCATGCACTATTCTCGACATTTCATCCGTTCCCTCTCATGAAAAATATTAGTAATCATCGAACATATTGCAGAGCGTTATATCGAGAGGGGGTATAGCTCAGTGGCAGAGCATTCGACTGCAGATCGAGAGGTCCCCGGTTCAAATCCGGGTGCCCCCTTCTTTTCGCACCTGTGAGCGTGTCACTGCATTCCTGAATCAATGCTGAAGAGCGAGTGCTGCCGAACCGGTTTTTTTTTTCTCCAAAAACATTGCACCTAGGGCAGAGGAAATGGCACAATCGTCAGTGCAACCTTACATCATTAAGGCGAATTGTTCTCAGCGCAAAGAAGCACTAGTTTTGATAATGAATGCATGTGATAATTGACGCATTCAGTGCATTTTCATTAGGAAATTTCACCTCTACAAGCCAGAGCGGCATGAGCAACAATATTATGACAGCACAAAATTTATGGCTATTGAACTTATAATGCTGTATCAAACCAAGCCCCAGTAATCAACAAAATAAAATCAAGAAATAAGATCAAGTCTTAATCGCAACTGTAATCTGATAACTTTAGGTCAAAACAGTCGGCAAATTAGGAATTCCGGTTCAACCAAACGTAGTAATAGTTGAGTGCTTCTTGTGGAACCGGTGTTACCAAGGCTGACTGAATAGCAATTCAACATCTCGATTAAGTGTAACTTTACGTACTAAAAGTAAAGCTAAGATATTCAAAATCTCCTCATATTTCCATAGAGATTTCTTTTTTAAACACTTGAAATGTGCGAGTAGTTCATTGAAACAAATTTTGTGTTTCTATTTGTTCCGAACAGCATTTCGTGACATTCCCGAGGAGTATCAAGATTTGAAATATAGCGGAACGGCAAATGTGTCAAATGAACTTGGCGCTGACTGCCACTAACTTCACAGTTGGCTTTTATAATTTCTCCATCTCATGTGGAAATTATAATGAATGACTATGAAAAACTCGTAGACTAAAAGGTTGGCATGACTGTGAACTAATCAACCTTCGGAAGGATATATCCCCACTTTGTATAGGACACTGCAAAGTGCATTCAGATAGGATAATGGTTCGCGTGATATCCCCCTGAAAGCGATAAAAATTGATCATGATCAATCAATCCATCGAATTTCCGCTATCTAATATTTTTGAAGCAATGTGCATTACCGAACAGCGAATGATCATCTGTGCAAAGCGTCCAGTAAGGCTCTCTTTGAAAACATTTATGATACGCAACAATATGACGAAGGTAATTATCATCGAGAAGTATGTGAATAAAATGCTGCAAGAAGCATTTCAGCGCTTCTGATTAGACTTTGAAGAATTTTTTTTATTAATTTACTTATAGTGAATGTCGAAGATTTTTTGCGAGTACATTCTTAAACACAATCCATGTTGCTTTGAGGACTTCGCATCGCCTCGTCAGTGACAACAAGACTATTGCAAATCATTGCGCATTCGATGTGTCACATTTTATTTCGATCATGCTCTAATTGTAAGTAACAACGAACGCAATTTGCACTATTGAATTACTGCAAGAGAAAGGCTGCTGCTGCTGCATTTCATTGATGAAACTGAGATTGACTCTCGTTGACGGAAAAAAACGCTGTCAAATAGAAATGGTTCACTTTCCGTGATAGAATGCTCTTGAATGTGTGAGTTGTGCATAGAACACGCAAAATTGGACTCTTTAAGTTATCAGCTGCTCGAACTGCTTCAAGTGCATTCATTGAGCATTAAATGAAAGAAAAATGAACTCATAACGCCAAGCTGAGGAAGTTTCTTTCAGAGAAAAAGAAAAAAACTTCGCACCGAATAAAACATCAAAACATCCATTGTTTGAGAGCAGACAACCATCAAAAAAATTGTTTTGTGTCGGTCAATGGAGCATCCCTAACGCATTCCACGAAAGTGTTTACGAGAATAGTCTAACGCTCAAGAGGTGAGCGCATGAAGTTTTCCAGGAATCGATCTATTCACTCAGTGCTGTCTGAAAATTTATTAAGATAGGCATGAATTGTTCGCAACAATGAATAAGTTTACCAATTGAGCTAGTACCTGTGCGGCAGGTCTCAGTTTTTTGTAGTCAAGGAAACGTGTAGGAAATTTTCGAATGCTACCTTTAGAATGACTTCAGCTGAAGTCAGAATTCGAAATTCGGATTATCGTATTATAAAATCTTGTTGTGATTATAGACCATAACGTATTTTGCAAAGGATAATGCATCAAATCAACAACGTGACTAACTTAGAAAGTAACTCGTTTTTTTAAACACATCCAAAGCAGAGTGCAGTAATTCAGTACAAATTTGATCGCAAAACAGTGATGATACAGTGATAACGATGACGACAATTATTTTGTTGGTGAGTTTGATAAAATTCGAATAATTTTAAAAACTTCACAACCAATGTGGGAATTGTTGAGAATAATTCGTTTCATTCGCATCAGAGTATCACAGATACACTGGAGCATTGTTTGTATCAGGTACGTGATAGGATATTCCTAGGTAAACACATCAACGCACAAATGCATTCGTATAATGTTTAAGCTGTGAAACATTTGATAGTTGCTGTTGCGAAGGAACACGACGAAGACGAGTTGATAGAATAAAGAGAGTGTTGCAAGCGGAATCTTGACTCGAATTAGTTGAGCACTAAGCATTTAGGCCCAGAGAATGTGATGTGCTTTGAGATAAATGCGCTCACAAATTCAGTTCTAAATTTCATTACGAACATTTTCGGTCTCGGTTCAGAAGAACGTCGTCCAACAAGCTCTGATAAACCATCGATACAGTATCATAACCGACTGAACTGCAACGTGACGGCTTAAGTTGCAATTAACGGAAAAGCAAATAGATTGAGCAGAAGTGATAATTTGGAACAAGTATAGGTAATTGCTCGTCACTACCTTCAAATATAGTCTGTCATTTGAGAAGTAAGTGCCATCGGATGTTTCACATATCAAACAGCTACCCAATAAAACCATAATCCGTTTTCTGAAACATCATCGAATGAGTTTTTCCACGGAAGTGGCTTGTCCCGGCCTAGCGTTCTGTAAACACGGTGTTCGAAATTTAGTGCTCTGTTCATGATCAGCTATGAAGTAGACGTTGGACGGCTCGACTGCAAATCTCTCTAGTTTCCATGAAATCGCTTTCTATTCCATCAGATGTCCTCTGTCATCTCAGAGTTTCCGCATGCAACTCTTTGTATACTTGTCATATTTCTCTGCAGCACTTTCCTAATGATTCACATGAACGAGAACAACATTTAAATTTTCTGGAGTTCACTGAGCATCCGTCAAAAAGCACTACGCAACTAATGAGATTAGCGAAAATTTTTATTGACTGAATCGGTTGTTGATTTATTGAATGATAAATGTCAAATACAGTTGATGTGAGATCATTGCTGGAATCTTAAATGCGCGATTCGATAAAAATTGATGGAAGTTTTGTTGAAGCATATGAAAATTAACACTTTTTGATCAGTTCCACCGCTGACCACCAACAATAATTGCTTAGAGAACTCGTGATATTTCCCCACATCACTTTTCTGAGAACGACATTTTCTGCAGCTTGTTGTACGTCATTTAGAAAACACATGAATGAATAATCAGCAAGGTTTTAACAAGAAAATCAGCTAATGACAAATTGAGTTTCAAATAAAAATCATATGTTTGAGACACATTTGTCATTGGTTCAAAGTCATTAGTTCGAAAGCTAATTGCAGGATTTGATTAGAAATGTTACCATAACTACAGGTCTAGTTACAGATAGAATATCCGTTTACAACTCGCTGCCGAAAGCACCTAACTTTCTGTACCTCTCGCCTTTGCAATACACGAAATCACTCACACACAGCACAGATTGATCCTATCGATCCGGATCAGTGTAATACGGCTACAAAAACTGTGAGCAATTTGTGAGCGATTACAAATTAATACTGATACTTGCAAAATTGTTGTGCATTGCACCTGCGTTTATAAGAATGAAAATAGAAAAAACCAACCAATACTTTCACCGTCTTCGCTAACGGCAAAATATTGGACAGCGATTCAAATTGGACCGAATTTTCAGCCTTTTCAACCATTTTTCTACTTGACGAGCACATGCTTCAATAAGATCGTAATATCGAACGTTTCAGAAGTTGAATTGGCTTTCCAGGCAATCATGTACACTGGTTTCTGTTATTAATTCGAGAGAAGCGAACAATTCGAGCTGTTGTTTCGAATCAAAGTTAAATGCAGATCATTTTGCTCAAGAAATGACCAATTCGCCCATATCAAAGGAATGGCTAAAGCGACCGTGCAAAGTCAACATTGGTGAATTTCAGTGGATGTTTCCTAAAAACGACTTATTTTTTTCCGAAATATTTGCAATCGTGAGAAGAAAAATCTAATGTCATATGGCCATGATTGCATCCAACCGTGTTCAATCGTTTCATCTGCGTCATTCCCATTTCTTGCGAAGAGCTTACTGAGCTGAGCGCAATAACCAGCTCCCATACTTTTCCTTTGTTTATTTTATCGATAATGCATCCGATGACAATCATTGAAAGTTCATCTCACTTTCTGATGGAAACATCAAACATCATTCGCACTAAATTTCAAAATCCAAACAATGCACTAACAAAATGAAACTGACGTTTTTCAGCGATCCAGTATCGCAAAGTTAAGAGAATTGGATCAGCTAAGAAGGGAAGACAGCAAATCGCTTTATACCAATTATCAACGGAAATACCCTTATGCTATCAATAAGTAATGAATGTAAACAAGATGTTATTTCAGTGAGCAAACTAGGCTGAGCAAATGAGTCCTAATCTTCTGCATATTCTTTGTGCGATACTTGAGCAATGCTAGAACACGCCAAATAACCATATGAGTAATATTAATGAAAATATTCCTTAAAAAAATCCTTACTTGAGATTGTTCAATGGTGTTTTTATGCAAATGCTGCTGGAGGTTTCTTGCTCAACGGATTTATGAGAACGCGCTCTCGATCAGGTGCAAAAAAATGGTGGATCTAACGATCACCTAAGGGGCTGCATTGGTGGTCTTCAAAGATTATTGGTTATTTCGTTGATTTATTTCCTTCAATAATGGAATCGATTCGTTTCTAATTTTACTGCGATTACAACTTTTTGCTATGACTGCCTGCAATAACGAGAAAATGGAAATATCAGTCGCTGATATCGTTGTCAAAAGCATGGAAAACAGTTCAACAGCATCAAATGCATAAACCATCGTGTACCGCCAGAAACGAGTATCATGAACAAGTCATTCTTACAGAACTGCCAATGTGCAACAATCATTCCATGTTGTTTTGCTTGGACCTAAAGTGCTCACTGACCAACAATGTGCTGATAGTGGCAACGTGAAATTAATATTCATATATTCACATCTTTTTGATATTTCATTTATAAGTTTACGGCACAAAACACATTTTTCTGCTTACAACTAGGAAACTGGGATGCTTTTTTGCTTAGGCTTCACAAGTTCCGGTGTACTTTCACATAACTGAAACGCAGAAGCAGTTAAAAGCAATTCTGTAAAGTGGATGGATATACAATGCTTGATGGGAGGCAATTACAAAAAATAATAACAATTCAAGACAGTGTTTCCAATCATGATGTTTTTTTATCATGAGTAAGTCATTATCACGCCAACAATGACGATTGTATAGAAGGTGAACAATTTTCAGCCTTTTCAGCGCTCAGTTGAAGCCTCAATCGTTATTACAGATCTAGAAATGCATAAACTATGGATTCTGGTGGAGTATCGCAGCGAAGACCTCAGAGGCAATTCCGCCGCTTTGACATCAGTCAAGCGATTCAACAATAACAATAGCGTCATTTTACATCGATTACTTCAAGAAGCCAAATTGTAAAAAGAATGTGCAGCAGATGATGTGTCAATACATGTGAAAAAATAGAGAACAATGATTTGTTTACTCAGACGTTGGTTTAATGAAAAGAAGAACTGAATGTAATTGATGATGGTGACGAAATCGACAGGATCCTTTTCTGTACTTATTCAGTAGATAACCTACTAAGAACAATTTTGGGCCCCAACAAAGAATCAATATTTTTCCAGTCATTCAAAGTAGTGCTCGGAATTTGGGTTAGCCGCATCCGCCGCAGGATTATGAATCATCACAACAACTTGCGGAGGAATGCTCCGCGAGAGTCCTCACTGTTAGAGATTCCTTTACATCCACAGTTGCTCCGCGAGGGAATCCTGAAAACGCAGGTAAGAAAATTAGTGAGAGTTTGTCGTTGTAACAGTCAAAAATTTGATTCTGTTTATGGGCGCTGATAAAGAAATTCGTATATTCGATCGTGTTTGTGGGCTCTGATGAAGAAACTCATACAGTAGGGATATGTTGATTTTGAACTTGTAATGCACAATTCCCGGTGTATTGCACATTGAAATACGGTTATATCAATGCAAAGAAATGAAACATTCCAATGCTCAAACATGCATCCAGGCAGATAAATAGACAACGAGTAGGATTTTACCAGCAACACTTTATCATCATTCAGTTGCTGTTCGGCTGATCAGATATTGAGTGATCATGGAAAACAAAACTAGGATGATTCCATTGACCTAAGCAATTCAATTTCAAGGCAATCATCCATCGTTAATAAAAAGGACTTTGAAGTATTAATGAGATATACCATCGTGTACTGCTCAAAAATGACAACTTTTAAAAGCACACATCACTTTCGATTAGATTATCTTGGATCATTTGAAATGTATGCGATTAGTTAATGGAGAGCTGAATATTGACACTTGAGAATACTCCAAAAGAATTAGTTTTCGGATGGATCCATCCAATCCATTAGTCGCACTCTGTGATGACGCCAAGAAGGGCAAAGCCACACCACTTGGTCTATTGACCAGCATCGTTGAAGAAATTGAAGGGAAATCATCAACTGAGCCGACTGCGAACTTGGAAATTCCATAGAAGTTTTATGAAAAGCCGACAGACAAAACAATTCGATGAGTTGATTTGTTGAGGTGAAACTAAGCATTTTAATCGCACACAATCACCATCAGTGCTTGACTTAATTGGTGTTTGCATGCATCACTTCTTCAATCGATGAATAATTGTGCGCACATTAACAGTCCAAGGGACATTAAAGTGAAGAAATAATGGCAAAAAATGATTCAAACATTCATATGAACTAATATTGCAGTGTTTGAAACAATGACAGCATTTCAAGGATATTGAAAATCACTAAAAATTCCAACAGTGTGCGCTATTTTAATGAGGAGAACTCATCTGGTTCGTCAAGAACTTTTGATCCTCCTTACAATTAGGTAGTTTCGTAGACCTAAATTTTCAGTAGAAAATGTTATCATCTGAGATGTTACTCAGCTGGAAGAGTGGGAATTGAATACTCAAGAAGATTTCTATGTTCGGATGAAGCATCTTGTTCACACATTTCCATTGCTTCACTTTTCGGTGAATATTTTAATAATGATTATATTGAAAATGTTCAAATTTAGAGTGAAAAATGCTACTAAAAACTGCAAAATGCTACTGTCAGTAAGCGAGCTCAATTACGTCACCTAACGACGTCTTCTTCAATTTAAAGAAATTTTTCCATGTTTCCGTATATTTGAGCTTTTAGGTTATGATATCTAATGTTATCAACAATACATCCAACTTCCGAGCGAATGTATTGCAAAAAGAGTAATTATTGGATCGATAAGATGTGGCTCGGTTGCCTCATTTCATCAAAAGCTTCATTTTGTTCGACTTCTTGAGAGAACGAACGAAAAATAATAATACGGTGGCTGACCAAATGATTTCCAAGCATTCCACAGAGATGGTATGGTTATGCATAACTGATATGACTGTGTGTAATTATAAAAACTCTCAATTGCCCGAATCTCTAAATCTTGCCTGTACACGTTTATATGGCTGAATTTCGCCTGAATTCTTCTCATTGTCGGGATCAACTCATCTTCACGCGGCATCCTTGTTCAAAATATCAGTAGAAAATTGTTCTCTAAGGAAATCAAATAATATAGAAGAGTATAGAAGGTATACTGCGTGACGAAGATTGTGAACATTCGAATCTATTAGTTTCGAATTGAAATAAACAACCTCATTGGCAGTAAACTAAATGAATCCAACTCTATTCAAGCATCAATATTAATAATCCTTGTGTGAACACAATCGAATGGAATTAATACCGTGGAGGCTATGAAGAGCATGGATGGATGCTGTGATGCATGAAGGAAATTTATGTTAATGCGCGCATCTCTCGATGATAAACTAACTATCTGTTGATACACGCTTGATTCATTATGTAATATACTGCGTTGATTTTGTAAGAAATACACATATCAGACAGCAATGAGAATGCGTTCTACTGCGATCATTCGCGACGTTTGTTAGGCGAACGAACAAATTATAATAATGGAATCGTATCAATTCACATCAAGCACCAATCACAATGCATCCAATGTTTTTCCTACTAAACAGCCGTTGTTGATGCAGATAATGCCAGATGAACAACCTCATTTCACTTCAACTTCCAAATCGAAAACAACTTTATCGAAGCTAGTTATCAGCTGAATGAGATGAATATCAATGAAATAAAATTGAGTGGCTATATGGTGAGAAGAGATACGCGTTTCATGCAGAGGCAAAAACGCGATATTGGATTAATGGAGGGTATTCCTCAAGGCATATTTCCCTTCTTGATGTATTAATGCCACTTGCATGGTGCGCGTTCAAGAGATCACTAAGCTCAAAATTTTCATTATATTTTACTGATTATGAACAATAGTTTGATGGAAGGATAGACGAATTCGATTAGCGCTTGTGAACATTTCGCGATGAATAACCATAGAACACGCTTCCACTTGGTTCATCAGTTGATATTGAATGTTCATCTAACAAATAATATAGGTGTGTGAATGCAGTCGGATGAAAACAAATGTATTCATGTATCAGCTCTCATTTAGACAATCTCGTGTAGAAATAACTGACAATGAGTAATTAGAGCTGGGAGTGAGCGTGTCAACATGCTGATTGAAAATTTTACGGTTCGTCATAAAGCGCAATGTTGCTGAACAAAGGTAACATTTATGGAAAGATTGCTGATGGCATCACTGAAAAGGCTTTCACAATTAGTCTCAAAAGCGAGTGGCTCCTTTGGATAGTTTACAGGAGCGTGGCCGTATACTGCAACCGAGAACTTGATCGTTTTAGGCGGTTTGAAGGCGAGCCACAGAGAAGGCAGACAACTGGAACTCATCTGTAATCCTTTTGGAGGGCAATCAGGCGCAAGCACTCGCAACTGATGCTCGATCCACCATAGAAATATGGTAAGGCCCCAAGAATCATGTCTACAATCAATAGAAGCAATGGCATACACATACTGTGCTAGCCAGGGACACAAAAGATACGCATTGAGAGCAGTATATCAAAAAGCTGAATAGATTGCAAGATGATGTGTTCATTCTTGATTATGAAAATGAAATGACAAATTTATGCAGCTAAGAATGATGTTTTTTTTGCACCGCACAAAATTAAGGTTGCCGCTGCAAATCTGCAAGTGAATTATAAGCACTGAAGTGAAACCATGATACTGGATCCATGAACAACGATAATATCATTATCGCGGGGCAATATCACCACTCAACACTTCATCTAGAACGCCTAACAAACGAACTGTGATTTATCTCAGTTTTTGTACATTTCATTTTGTTGATTTCCTTTCTGTTCGCATACCCTTTCATTTATGTATCAATAGAAATTTTTTGTGAGCCAATTAAGATATGGATTTGTTATGAATGATAATGATCGTGGTCATTGGAATCGCATTTGAGCGTTGCTCAGTTTGCACCTTCATCAAGTATATATCATAATCTCGCACCGCATCTCCATATCAAAACGTTCTGGTTCTGAATGTACATCATGCTTATCAACTTATTACAAATTTGGTTCTTGGGAAAAGCACTCATACAAAGTTCAATTGCGCTAAACCAGTAAGTTTTTTGGAATTGTTCTTTTTGAGGCCTTCTTGATCGTTGAAATGATATCGTTCAGCGCGGTTTTCATTCTTGAATGGATTTCTTGAGCAATACTGACAATAGGATGATTGTGATTGGAAAATGAATGGAGTGAATGCAATCTTGGTTAACTGAATTTACGAAATAAGAGTGTACCCGCATGCGAATACTAAACTTTGATCGACCTCTATCAAACGATACGCACATTTCCAACAACAGACATTTGTTGAATTCCATGCGATTCACTCCTAGAGCTGAATCTTACAACACAGCAAAACAACGCCAAAAAATCACCCTTAACATATCTATTTGTTTATTTACATACTCAGCTAATTAGCACACATTTCATATGTAGGCCTCTTTAGGATCATTTTAATTATCATCATTGTCACAGTTCACTGCTCTGCTCTGCTCATTCAAGTTTGACTCAATCTTTTGCACAACCGGTCTGGTCGTATTATTTTTGGCTGGCTCGGCTGTCACCTTTTCGCTCAGCTATTATCGTTCGTTAGTGCTCTTTTTCATGATTATTCAATTTTCCTTGCCCTTGCATAAGTTACGAAGTTTTTAACGTCGTCACCCCTAGCACTATCCTCCGCACGTTCCTAGTGCTATTCCTGCCATGTCATCCATTCCTGTTTGGCTGATCCATATTTCCATTTCGTTTCCTCTGATCTGCCTAACGTCGCCAAATGCACACATTCATCGAACAGGCGTCTTGTCAGATCCATTCCAACCAATATGAGGAGTGTTTATGAAACTTCTATCAATTCCTACTTTATTCTTAGTGAAGAAAAGTCGTATATGCATTATTCATTCATGAACAACACCCCCAAAACCATTAATATATAACGAACCAATATCGCAATCGCATTCTCGCCGACAACACTGGCTTGTATGTCCGTTAAAAAAATGAAATAAAACCTCACAAATAGCACTGAAACAGTAGCAGTAATAGCGAACTTCATCAAAAAAGGACAACATTGTTATAAAACAAATGAACAAACCCAAACCAGAATCATCAAAACCAAACCGATGCTCATTCCATATTGTTATAAATTTGAATTCTTAGACTCTCAGAAACAACGGTCAAACTTTTGAGCGATTGCAGATGAAACAATCATAACAATATCAACATCGAGTACGCTTACTTCAAATAAGGATGGGTAGTGCACAAACTGGTTGCTTGTATATGAAATTCAATAATTTGCAAGCAAACATTTTTGGTTCTGTTATCGTTGATTCAAACATTGGGCATAATGAGCAGATATTCAGTCAGTGGCACAGCAGCACTGATGAACCAATCAATCGGCTCATACACGAGTACTCCTGAAATGAACACATCCGTACAACATCAACTGGAAAGTGCTAAGCGAATCAAAGAACAATTTCAGATTCGTCATCACGAATCATACTGGCACCATTTTTTCAACTGCAATTCAATTATCGCGTTTCGCATTAGTCACAATTTTTATTTCAAAAATCTCATTACTGAAATAATTTTAAACTGAATTCAAGCCATCGGTTGCTAAGATATTTCGCTATAAACTAGATTTGAATCGAATTATATTTCTAGCAAATGCTTGAGCAGCCGCATATAGAATTGCAGATCGATGAGTATTTTTTTTTCCACCGTCTACTTTGCCGAATTCTAGATCCAATGCTCATCCCCACCGCGATCACTATACGACCCTTCGCATCACTCAGTTTCCGCAACAGCTTTCATCAAGAACTAGCGGTTCATTTTTCTGAATCTAGGGACTCCGTTGGATCGATTGGTGCACACATATACATATTTTACTGGGCAAAGTTGAGGACACGCTATGCTCGAAGATAGCAAACTGTATCTCATTGAGAAAACAGCTAGACCTCCTTAAGAAAGCGAAATCCCACGGCAAAGTATATGTTTTTCTAAAAGTAGAAACTCCATGGAATCGAATGCTGCAAAGAAAATTGCATGATACCGGGCAGACCTTAGGGTAATGGTACCCTGAAAATTGTAACGCCTATAGCGCATGTGCAATACATACATTTATCTCAAGTGATCAGAAATATATGAACGATGAGATTACGGTAGGCTGGAACATGGCAAACCGTATTTCATTAAGAAAATAGCCATATCTCCTCAAGAAAGCAAAATCGCTCCACAAAATATATGCTTCTCTGAAGATAGAGAATTGATCTATAGTGATCGCATGATCACTATAGATCAATTGAGAGGCTATACATAACTATAGAAATTTGAGTTTGATGTATTCAAGCTCACCGTCTTCTCAGCTTTGCCCGGAAACATATCATCATTTATACACCGTTCGATTGAGCAGAATCTCTTCTTTCTAATAACGAAATACTGCCTTGAAAATTTCCACATAACGAGGAGATATATCAATTTTTGTGATGCTATTCGGGTAAAGAGATGCAAGCCTACCGTACCCTCAGCTTTGACCAGTAACATATCAATTTCTTCACACCAATCGATCGAGCAGAATCTCTGGATAAAGAGAATCATATCATTTGTCGAGCGATTTTGCTTTGCTGAGGAGATTTAGCTATTTTTTTAAAGCTACCTCAACTAGCGCTGAGTCGCTCATTCACATTCTCTTATGATCACTATAGATCAATTGAGAGGCTATACATAACTATAGAAATCTGAGTTTGATGTATTCAGGCTCACCGTCTTCTCAGCTTTGCCCGGAAACATATCATCATTTATACACCGTTCGATCGAGCAGAATCTCTTCCTTCTAATAATGAAATAAAGGCTTGAAAATGTCCAGTTTGCGAGGAGATATATTAATTTATGTGATGCTATTCGGGTAAAGACATTCAAGCCTACCGTACCCTCAGCTTTGACCAGTAACATATCAATTTCTTCACACCAGTCGATCGAACGGAATCACTGGATAAGGAAAATCATATATTTTGTATAGCGATTTTGTTTTGTTGAGGAGATGTAGCTATTTTTTTAAACCTATCTCAACTAGCGCTGAGTCGCTCATTCACATTCCCGTATGATCACTATAGATCAATTGAGAGGCTACACATAATGCGAGGAGACATATTAATTTTTGTGATGCTATCCGGGTAAAGACATTCAAGCCTACCGTACACTCAGCTTTGAAAAGTAACATATCAATTTCTTCACACCAATCGATCGAGCAGAATCTCTTCTTTCTAACAATGAAATACTGGATTGAAAATATCCACTTTGCGAGGAGATATATTAATTTTTGTGATGCTATTCGGGTAAAGACATTCAAGCCTACCGTACCCTCAGCCTTGACCAGTAACATATCAATTTCTTCACACCAATCGATCGAGCAGAATCTCTTCTTCTAATATTGAAATACTGGCTTGAAAATATCCACCTTGCGAGGAGATATATTAATTTTTGTGATGCTATTCGGGTAAAGACATTCAAGCCTACCGTACCCTCAGCTTTGACCAGTAACATATCAATTTCTTCACAACAATCGGTCGAGCAGAATCTCTGGATAAAGAAAATCATATATTTTGTCGAGCGATTTTGCTTTGATGAGGAGATCTAGCTATTTTTTTAAAGCTACCTCAACTAGCGCTGAGTCGCTCATTCACATTCTCTTATGATCACTATAGATCAATTGAGAGGCTATACATAACTATAGAAATCTGAGTTTGATGTATTCCAGCTCACCGTCTCCTCAGCTTTGCCCGGAAACATATCATCATTTATACACCATTCTATTGAGCAGAATCCCTTCTTTCTAATAATGATATACCGCATTGAAAATTGCCACTTAACGAGGAGATATATCAGTTTTTGTGATGCTATTCGGGTAAAGATATTCAAGCCTACCGCACCCTCAGCTTTGACCAGTAACATATCAATTTCTTCACAACAATCGATCGAGCAGAATCTCTGGATAAAGAAAATCATATATTTTGTCGAGCGATTTTGCTTTGTTGAGGAGATGTAGCTATTTTTTTAAACCTATCTCAACTAGCGCTGAGTCGCTCATTCACATTCCCGTATGATCACTATAGATCAATTGAGAGGCTATACATAACTATAGAAATTTGAGTTTGATGTATTCAAGCTCACCGTCTTCTCAGCTTTGCCCGGAAACATATCATCATTTATACACCGTTCGATCGAGCAGAATCTCTTCTTTCCAATGATGAAATACCGGCTTGAAAATATCCACTTTGCGAGGAGATATATTAATTTTTGTGATGCTATTCGGGTAAAGAGATTCAAGCCTACCATACCCTCAGCTTTGATCAGCAACATATCAATTTCTTTTTAATTTTGCTTCATGTTGATCTCTCCATGTAACTGGATGAAACGTTGAGATTTTTTTGCCTGATTCCATCACATCATGGAGGCTTATATCTCACCATTGTTGTGTCCAACGATTTCTCAGTTTTTTGCGTGAATTTTAAACTTTAGTCCAGTTTATCGACACTAACGTTAATGTAAAGAGGAAAATTAATTAATCAAGCGAACAAGTGTTCCTTCCATCGAATCTTGTTGATGAATAAACGTAATTACTTTTATTGTAATTACTTTATCTAAAAGTATGCGGATCGTATACCCGATGTCCCAAAAATTTATCTTATTTCAGAAGTGCAATCAATCGTTCATTTGAATTAAATGACCATGGTAACGATCAAATCCCACTGGTGAGAAAAATCTCATAACGATTGTATTTTCAGTGTTTCTACAATTGGACACTTGAATCATAGTTGGCCGTTTGAAGATGATGACCAATTCGCTTCTGAGTGGACATTTACAAGCGATCCGTTATTCTCATTGACTATTACAATATGCTTTCCCTGTTCTGAAATAAATAATTTCGATTGACTAATTAAAATAATTAATTAATTTCATTCATTTGTGCAACATTTGACGTGAATTTTCTTCACTCACTAATATCTACTGATAAACGTTTGCAATGCTCCTTGTCTGTGATGTTACGAATCACTTTGAAATTACCAGAAACTTGTTCATTTCAGTTATAATATGCGAATTTTAATCAATTTCCTCCAATATCCAAATTTATCCGGGTTTTTGCCGTGGAACTCTCAAAGATGATGGATGAAATGATGGAGATACGCTTGAATTGCTGAAATCAAGTGGGACTTACCACCGAGACGAACAATAATCACTTCGCCATCATTCATGGTCATATTCAGTTATCTTTGGTGATCACTTGAATTCTGGAATGTCATCGACTTCAACGGTGATCTCAGCATTGACGCTGTACTTGAACGCGATTTAGATTTTTGCATTGTTCCATTATAATTACGTGCTGATTAAAAGATAATTAGTCTATCGATGCTTTTGATCATTGATGAATTCACTAACTTATTATTATCACTCAACACACATCTGTGTTTTCTTATCAAATCAACTAAAAACATAACAATTCAGATTTCCAGCTTTTATATTCCTTGACAAACTTGTAATTCCTTCACTTTCCTAGCTTTTATCACAATAACTATACTGAAATTACAGTTTTTTGCGATGATATCTTCGAGAAAGTCAGAATTTTTCCAAGGTTCCGAGCATACTATGTGTTAGTGATCATTAAAGTTAATTACACTCCAGCAAAGTTCTGAACTGTTCAATTTGTTTCTGAACGAATGAGTAATGAATTCATAATTAAGAGTAATCTCAAATTCCGCATTGTCGAGATATTATGTGTTTCTACTGCCTGCTGGGTGGAGTGACCTGAATTTCCAAAAGCTTCTGCTAGAGAAGTGAATGAAATGACGTTCGGCTTGAGCATTACAGTTGGAAACAGGAGCATGCATGTATATTTACCATTACAGTTGCCATGTACATTACCATTACATCTACCATGTATTTGAGCACTTACCATTACAGTGGCCACCGTCCTTGCGTGGTTATTCACTCACTTCAGATAGAAGGAAAGAAGAGCATGCATGTACATTCAGGAGTGCTGACTGAATACTCTTGAAGATTTCGATACGAAGCATGACTAACGGCTGCCGCAGGGAAATGCAGAGGGTTTTTCCGAAGTTGCATGCTCTTCACAGAAGAAAAAAAAATCGAACATAAGTCACAGACAGCAACCTTTCCTGTGCATATTGCTAAATCTCAAACAGTGATGCTCATTCTAACTTACTGATCTCATCGTAGGATTTAAGCTAACATGCATTACACGCCAAACCATGAATGCCCTACTTGCTTTGCAGTTCCCATCCTATGCTAAATGACTAAATGTCTTTCATAAACTCCGTCTCCTTCCGAGAGGATCTATCACCTTATTCCAGAATTCTTGTTTTTTTGTCACATCATCATGCTCTTCGAAAGAAGCTAATTCATTGCTCGGAAACTGTCTCACTATGCTTGATGTTATGTGTGCGATCTTCCCATGAGATGTTCCTCAATTCATGATTACTCATTTCAGTTACATTTTGCTGAATCACTAACAGCGTTTTGCATTAGTAAACTTTCTAAATACCTTCTCATATCAATATTTCGAGAAGTCTTTGAATTTCAAGTTCTCAGTCCCTAACTGCGATGTAAACAATCCTAGAACCTATGCTGCACTTGAATTCACTCAAACCTATCGTCAAAAAACTACAACAGTTGCTGCCATGACAATTCTAAACTCGACAGATCCTGACGACTCGTTGCTCCTTTCAGGCATGTGTGGTGATTTCAGTGCAGTGTGGTAACACATGAGAAAACATTTAATACAGCTGTCGCGCCACGCACCATATATACTTTCAAATTTACCCAAATCTTAGCAAAGTTACGTCCAGGCAAGAGCTTCAAACATGAGCCTGTTCCTATTATGTGACGTCGAGTTACACCCGGGAATTTTGTGTGGGGTTCTCTACGCATTTTGCAATTTTGCCTCAATCATGGAACACCACCAAATTATGCCTAGCAATACTTCCCGTCGTTATGCCTGGCGCGACAGCATAAGAAATACGGTAATGAACAACAAGAGGATGAACAAAGTAATGAAGGCACGAAAATACGAAACAATCATATCAACAACAACGTGAAATAATCATGGCAACAGGACAATCAAACAAATTAACATAAACAACTATAACGTAATCAAATTAACATATTTCACATCTACAAATCCAGTGCCTATATATTGCATGCCAGTGTACATACAACAGCAGAACAACCAAACAAATATTCACATATACACAGAATTTCAATGTAACATCCAATCGGACAATCCAAAACAAAATAACATGAACACATTCTAAAGAACATTTTAAAACGAAACAAAATCAACCGAGCTGCAATCATTTCCCTCAACTCAAAATAAGTTTGAAGTGAAGTCATGCTATTGGCAAGTGAAGCTTGACCCATGTCTCCATCTGCATAAGGTATGAGAGAAATCCGAGGAATGCTACCTGCGTTTCCATTCCACAAGTTATCATCTGACTGCTCGAATAACAAACCATGGGAGAATTTCACAACATTATGCCAAAAATGCTATCTTGTTAAGGATACACACATCAGCTCATTCCGACCCTGAGAAAACCTTGTGGTAGCGGTCAAGAGAAAGTTCTGACCTCTATGCGTAGCCCAAACCGCAGCCAACCACCTGGCCCGGGACATAAGCTCTCGGAAGTGGTCAACTACTACTTCCGCAATGTTTCACATCCCATTTGAATGTAATCCTTAAAGTTATCAAGTACCTTATTAGCACTAATGACAGACGATAACTGCACTGGCAAGGGAAATAAGGATTGCATCAGAGAATGTGTATGAATGCCATCATGACACTAGCTAATAGATAAGCTTCGGCGAGTAACCACAAACACCTGAGAGATTTCTCCTCATAACACATTTGATAACATTGGAATATTATTCCAGCTGTTATCAAACAGCACTACGAGTGAGACGTTCTTCGAGTCACCGGTCAGCAACTCGACTCTACAGGTGAGTGGTCCAGGCGAACTTTCCAGACCTACCGCTAACTTCATGAGGCCATTCGTACCCTACGTTCGTGAAACTCAGTTTTATAGGGATATTTCCCTTCCTTTCATATGCCAGTGCAGCTACTATCAACTGTAGCCACAACTCCTGTCGCAACAAACTGTCTATTATCTGATGTGATACCTCTACATCTGAGGAGACATCAGTTTCTAGAGCTTTTTCTCATCCATGACATGACTAGGATACTGCGTCAGGTTGTCCATATATAGCTAAGTATTCCTCTAAATCGTATGCTAATATGACTCATAGTAATGGTAAACTAACACTTGACTAAGCAAAGTCGAAGCCCGCTAATCGCTACATCAACTCAAGTCAACACGTGATGAATTTCCAGTCAAGTCATTCCAAAGTTTTGGCTCAGTCAGCTTATAATATAGTGTCAGTGAAGCTAAGTGAAGTCAAAGTTATGACTATGTTAAATCAAATTAAGTTAAGCCTGAACAGCTACTTCAATACACATCAGCAAGTGTGCTAGTCTGATATGTATGCTTGAGTCCAACACACATTCACGTAATAGAGTCCTTATTGGGGAAGGGGGAGGGGGGAGTGGTAATGGTGGGGTGCATAAACTGAAAAAAAAATTTCAATCAGGTGGGATGGGCCATATCTATAGCCAGTCCAAGTCCCTATCTCTGGCTCCGGAGTTAAGCGGGTCGTTACGTGCCGCATCCCTCCTTCGCCCTACCCATATCCCGTATGAAAAGGTTTACAACATTCACAATAACAACGAATGTACGAAATGAATAAAAAAATTAAATAAATAAATAAATAATGAAAACATACATGATAACTCGTGGCAATATACATGAATATATACATTACACGTAACATACAATTCAGTTAATTCATAACATTAAAGAATAAATAGAAAGCTAAATTCAATAGGTAATAATCTGAGTTAGATTTTACGATATTTTTCCTTTAATATCAAATTATTTTAAATGACCTAAACTTCTCAACATTTGGCAATACAGTGACATAACAATAATACATAGCAATGATGGTAAAGTAACGCAAATAACATTAACAGTTCAATTAAAAAGTACTAAAAAATCCCCCAGTTAAAACATATGAAGCATCATTAATACCTCCACAAGTTTATCATCGACAATAATAACATTGAACAATACACTATAATATTTGTCACTGTATTGTCTTCTATACTTAATTGTTCACAACACATACAAACATAAACATTCATGAATCACAATATTCATAAATGAATTAAAGAATAAAAGAAAGAAGTATGTAAAAAAAAAAGTGGTCACTGACCACAACTGAATTTTATTCTTTCTCCCTAAGTACAAGTCTGAAACTACAAACCTGACGCTTCTTTGCAGCATGGTGTAATATTTTTTGAATATTGCTGAATAACATCGTTGAATTGAGTAGTCGTTGAATTGTTGCTTGTTGTTGTTTTGATGTGATATATCCAGGCGATATTGTTGACTATTGATCCACCCACGAGATATTGAATTGATAGCGCTAAGCCTGTCGATTGATCAACCAATGGGATATTGACGCAGTTGAAGTGATAACGCCAAGTCTGTCGACGGTCGACCCATCACCGTCGTTTGCCGTCTCCCGTCATCCTGATGGAACGATCAACCCGCAAATTTACCTGGAATTGGATGAGGATTGAATGCTGACAAGGTGTATCATTTTCAAGTAAATGTCGCATTGCTACTTTATCCGAACTATCAACATCTCTATCAATATTGTGTCTCTTATCACACAGTTGTTAAATACGCCAACCCATCTAACAGAGAATATTCACACAATATCTATACTTAAGGAACGCACGATACATTTCTGCCAGATCAAGAGTAATTAACAAGATTGATTTGCAATAAAGTCATTTCATATCACCAACAACCAAATCAAACGACCACAGAAATGATCCAATTCCTCACCTTTGATTTGAAATGACGACCGGTGACAGTATCGTTTAAACTGTCACAGTTTTTCCGATCTCGATCACCTCTGATCTGGAACAGTATTAAATGATTAATTCACAGAAGTTCATTTCAATACAATCCGAGCGATCAACCTAACAAGCGATATGATAAAAATATGAACAATTGGAAGATTATGTGATCTCAAAATATCTACGGCGCAATTCTGAATTGCACGAGAAAATACATGAGTGAACTAAAACCATCAATAACATAGACAAAAATACATTACGCACCACAACTGCACCGCACAGAACGTTTGTGAGCGAAATAAATGAATACTGAATGAGCAAGTCAATCAATCATAACGATATGATCTGTGGTGATCAACTGGTATGGTACCAATGACAGATCATAGACTGCACATTATGATCACAACGAAGTGATCAACAAAGCATGCACGTATTATTAGGTCATACAACTGACGAGTGAATGTCAACATCAGTACAAAATAAAGAAATTGGCCGAGATCATTCTCTAGGATCTTGGAAGCTTTTTCATTCCGGATCAAATCCGGAGGCATTGAAATTCTTTAGTATCAATCAAATAAAATGCATTTAAACATTTACAGAATCATTGTAAGTAAATTGAAAATGATTTAAGCCATCATGGTGGCTAAAAAACGGTGTACAGGTGGGGTGTTTCCTTTTGTCATCAAGCCCAAAATTGCCGAAATAGCATTACAATGACTAGTAAGGAAGAAAATCGAACGGTAATATACGAGAGAGTAGAGATGCAGAGGGTCCGAGAATCTTGAGTATCATGCATCGGATGCGAGCGTGCGTAGGTGTACACATGCGTGTTTAAAGCATTGTAAGTATGTAACATCGCTTGACGTTTTTGACGTCATGCGTTCAGAAGCATATTGCGATATTCCGTTGTATTGAGAACATATCAGTGTAAACAGCTTTGATCTTTGATCAGCAATTTGAAATTGTATCAACAAAAAGAGCACTGGATTTGGAACTTTTACACTGGCTGGGAACTAAAGCATGAGGACATAGTCGATTCTAAGGATTGACGTCTGATTGCTTTTGTAAGACACTATTCACTAGTATCATCATCAGGCTAAATCAAAAAGAAACGCATGTGTAGGGATGACTGATACAATTGAGATATTCAACACAGTTAATTTCTAAGTATTCGAATCGCTCTGATAAGTGAATCGCTTTCTAAGACACTCAAGAACAGCCTTAACAAAACTGCTGAATGAATAACATAAAAAATCGTCCCACAGCATCTATGGTTTTCTGAAACGAGAGAATCTGAAGAAGCCGGTGGTGGGGAGAATATGGGAGAATGTACAAATACAGTGAATTGAAATGAGCGGCTCAGATGCGTGATATGACATCAAAAAATCTTCACTACTTCTTGTACTCAATGTTATATTAACTAGTATTAAAATTAAAACAATTGCTTCCGTCATGTCTATTAGCAATTTCAACGGAAATCCGTCTGCTACCATTTAATCACATTTGTGGAGCAAAAATGGCCAAATATGATCGTGTATTCAGTATTAACCATTTCTATCTCCGGATCAGGTCAATGTTAAATTTGCCTTTCTATCCATAATCTGCTTAACAATTCAATACGTCACTGTTTGCGTTCAGTGTAAGTGAGCAGTTTCTTGTATAGGTAGTGAGCATGTACATAAACATTATTATTGCTAATATCTGGTACTTATTTAATATTACTGACACATAGGTACATTATCAGTGGACATCTTTTCTATTGTGGTTCATTTTCGTTCATTTAGTTGAAACAGTTTAATGCTCCTCTCACCTGAATGGACACTTATCAAAAAAATGCGGATGCAGTCCGTAGTAGTGTGATACGGGGACGGAAGAGAAGTCGGGGATGAAATTTTACAGTCGAAGATCCCGACAATACGGTTGGCTCAAAAATTGTCGGGGATAGGGGCATGGATTCCGGGACAAGGTCCTCGAAATTGCTCGATCCTCGCACCACATTAATCAAGAGAAGCGCTTGCCAGCATTAACGCATTTTCAAGACTATTTATAAATGATCAGTAACCTTTTGAGTAATATGACAATTTTTTTCAGAGTTGCTTGAATCATTCTGGGCATGAATTGTTGGACATATTTTGTGTGCCTTTGCGAAGTTTTATTCTTTCGAGATTTCTTGAATTTCAAATTTCGAATGTCTTACTAGAAATTTTCAGGGAATCACATATACAATAACAATGATGTCAGGAAGCCCACCACCACCTTATACGGTCACATGCGCTAATCCGGCTTATCCACCCAATCCGATTGGTTTTGATCCCACAAAACAACCTCAAACGATGTCACCGCCGGGAATGCAACCAATCGCTTCGACAGTACCTGCAGTAGCATATCATGCACCGATGCCTGTCAATCCATATCCTACCTATTCTCCACCTCAGCCACAGCCTGTTGCACCTCAGCCACAGCCGATTATTATGCAACAAATACAGCAACAAGGTTTTTTATATCGTTGATTGATCAATCCACTCATTTTCATAACACTTCTTGGCTGTTCAGCCAGGTTCAGTGGCCATCTGCCTTTAACGTAATGCGGCGATTTACCTTCATCGCAATTTATACTTATTGTGGTATATTTATTTGTAGGTAATTTGTGAGATCGAAGACGTTCGTTTTCATTTATATTTCATAATTTTGTGATCTTTGTCATTCCTAAATTTATTTATATTACTTATTGTCAAGTCACTCTGTGTCTTCCGGAAGGATTTTCATCCGGCATTACTTTGATATTTAATGATCCCGCTGAATTTACCCAACGAACTTTTGTGTAGTTTCCATGTCGTTGCTTAGACTTTGAGAGAGTTTATTTTCATTCATCCCGATGCATTCTAGTGTCTATGATCGAGAGTAATTCGTTCGATTTCAGCACCGAATCCAGCCCCAGCTCCAGCACCAGCACCTGCACCTGCACCTGCAGCAGTGCCGAATATTATTGTCAATACGAACGCAGTTGGTGGAGGTGGAGAGGGTGGCTCAGCGAATGCAGCCGCTAGTGCTGCCGCGGGTGGTGGTGTGAGGAGTGGAATAATTTGTCCGTTTTGCAAGATGGGTTTGATCGTGTGGCAAAGGTAATTCTAGATTCACTCATATTTCATTGCCAGTTCGGATTAGTTGATCTCCATTTCATTTTTGATATGACTGTAGACGTGTTCTCGAAACTCAAAAAGCTAAATTTCTGCAGATTTTTAAATATCTTTTCCAAATTCTGAACATCTTCTCGTGACGGATGCTTTTGAAAGAAGTTTTCAAATAGTTCGGGGAAATGCATTGTTTTGGACTGAACATTTCTTGCTTTCCTCTCATAATTTGATTATATCAAACCTTTCAGAATTTTACCAAATCATTCTACAAAGCTTTTGCATAGAATTCTTACAGTTGTTTTCATTAAGTTCGATTTTATATCTCTTTTAGTCGCACTTAATATCTTGAAATCAAAACACATAATGAAAAATGGCATGAAGTAATTAAGTTGCACATTTCAGGAACTGTTTCATGTTTTGCCTCATAATCGTAATTTCAATGATGTTGCCACCGATATCCTGTTACTTTTGTTTCTTACTACGCACGGATATGGCTCATGAAAACGCTTGCACGGCTTGTAGCTATCGTTCCGGATATCATCTGTGCTAAATGCTGGCGAAACACTCGTTTCATCGTATCGTGTCCGCTTCGATATTTGCTCATGTTGCTCAGTTTCTACTGCAAATATCGCTTTCCCTATCGTTTTCTTGATCCATCCCATCCAATGGCAATCGTATTGTTGTTTCTGAAGCTTTTTACTATTTGCTCGTGAATTTGTGACTTTCTTCGCTGTTAATGATTGCCGTAATCGGAATCGTTGTTTCACCTTTCGCACTGTGATTTGATGTGATTTTGAACGATGCTGCAGTATTGTTAGCAATACGATTTTTAAAATTGATGAATGTCATGCAACATTATTATGATTTTTTAATAGCAATATAATGTTTTGATGCTATTACAAGAGAATGATTTCATTCGTTATATTCCTCGTGTATTTTCGCAAGACTATATGTGGCTCTTTCCAACTATTCCACTTGATCTCACCATTATGTATTCTCATATCTAAATATATCAAAGAAATTCATTGGTAACACATCGAGTGATGGTTATTATGTGTTTACATATTTTTGAGCGAATGCAATTCTCTGCAACAATTTTGAAAATACGTTGACTGAACCGAGGCCATATTTTTTATATTCGCTTTGTCATGATGGAACAAAAAGGTTTCTTCTTCTCAGCAATGATGTGCTTTATTCAGTTCAATGCCGTTTCTTCTCTTTCAAATGTTCACTCAATAAATAATTATTCACTCAATTCTCTGAAATTCATGTCTCTATTTGAGTTCGGTGAAATTTCAAGCAAACTCAACTTGATCCACTGCACATCATGTCATGAAATTTTCACATAAAGCAACTCACTAAGAATATAGCATCATTTGTTGATATGTCGGAAAAGCGAAGTGTTAAGCAAAAGTTACGTTTCATACAAAGTTCTGACACTGTCTAGAGTATACTGATACAATCATTTCCATATTATTCATGTAGTAACAGTCTCTGGTTGATACTTCCCTCAGCAACGAGTGTTTCATTCTTAGAATTTTTGATTCATTATTGCTGGCCACTCACTCATGCTATTTTTTCTCGAGCATTTGCTTTAGCAACGCTTCAGTGAGCAGCTTAATTTTTGATTCACTATTTCAGCCTGCCAAACGGTCCACAGTGTCTGTTGCTTTTGAACGGGGGAGGGGCTGCGAAATCAGTTTCCAGAGTAGTCCATGATAAAAGCTAGGATCTGACTGAGCGGGTTACTCAAGTTGTTTTATGAATAAATGCTTGCTTGTAAAATGTCTTTTCCAAGAAATCTCATTAGATATAACTATGTACATGATGTTTATCATACAAGTGTATAGTACAGAGCACAATCAAACGACGAATTAATATTCATCTAAAAAATAAGTAAACGAATGAACGATTAAGGTAACGAACAGAGTGATCATCGCTGCAAAATTTTTGAACTGACAAAGTCACAATCAAAAAAGAACATTCCACTTGAATATGCATATTTGAATCATCGTCCTTAAGCATCAAAAACACCAGAGAAAGCCTTCTTATAAAGATTCGTCGGGCATACTTCCATACATCAAACGAATATCACAATTGATTAGTTTGCATTTACAGAGAATAATTACAAGCACTGGAACGAAGTATAATCCAATGCTGCATCGATACAGGAGATATGACCAAAAATTCTTAAGTGAATAGAGTTGACTGAGGGCGGCCACTGAAATTTAAAATTTAGTCAGTTATTTGACATATTTCCGTGAATGAATACAGATGAGTTGAATGTAGCTGGCTGAATGAATTTGAGGTGTTCGACTAGCAAGAGTAGTATGCAACGGGGATCGAGAAAATTCGAGGAACCCGTCCCTGATTTTTTTCCATTCCCGCAACACACTAACAAAAGTATATGGTGAGAAATCGTGCAGTTTTCATGCGAACTCAGAAAAAATTTACAATGAATCAATAAATTTTTGAAGAGCACTTTACGATTCCCTCTGTGATTCTCACAAATTGGGAAATAAATTGAGAATAGGTTTGAATGAAACACAATACGACTAAATTACAGTTTAAAAGGACAATAGATTGATGAAATAAGTTATAATGCGATCGCTGATAATAACGATACTAATAATAATAATAATAATAATAATAATAATAATAATAATAATGTTAATAATAATAATTCATAATAATAAAAATAATGATAATAATACGATAATATAGCATCATCGATATTATAGTATTAATATATAATAACAATAATCGTAAACGAACAAAACTATTAATTCAATAGAATTGGTCACTGATTATTCATAAGCTCATCGAGTGTTCCCTGTTATTAAAATTTGTTCGCGTGATGAGCATGCTCGACAACGCATTCATTCAAATGGCGATGCCGTGATTGCGCTAATCAAATCAAATCGACCACTTCTGATAGCAACGTTAACCACTGAGTCAAGCATTCATAAATCTCCCCCTTTCACACTTATATATAGCGTTTCACTGGTACTACTCAGCAACATGAACACGGTGTAATGATAGCAAGCATCAACATTCATTTGCTAGAGCATAGGACATTAAAATAGACGGTGCTGAATCACATATCGTATGTCATGAAGTAGAATGATTTTATTGATGAATGATAATAGCAGTAATAATAGTAATATAATAATAATAATAATAATAATAATAATAATAATAATAATAATAATAATAAATACCTGTTATCGAGTCACTGTTGATGAGGCAATCCGAGAAAGATGGAGCCGCAACTGAGGAGGTATCTGCAGCTAGCTGATGGCTTTTCGATCGATGTGAATCATATTGGGCTGCTATGCTGATTGTTAGATAACAACAGAACACAAGTAACATCAATAGTATAGTAATAATATATCGTCCTTGCATTGCATCTGAACATTTACATTCATTCATATGGACAGTAAAAGCGAGGTTAGTTATTCACACGGCAAAGTTATTCGCGTGAGTGCATCGTATCGCAATTCGAGAAAGCTGTAACAGGCGCACTAGCCAATTAAGATGAGGTGTTTAATGACACTGAAGTGGCGTGACAACGACGTTTCGGTGATAACAGGTTGAACGAAAGACCACAATTCTTTGCATTCTATACTTTCATGCAACCGATCAAGAAATGACAACTAATAGAAAGATGACTACGAATGGTGACAAGCAGTTCAGGCTGATCACACATAAGGACCATTGGAAAATGATCTTTCTCCACGAAGATACACAGATAAAATTCTCCACCTGATGGAATTGTTCAGCAATCGGGCCGAATGCAATCGGTAGTATACTTTCAAATAACACTAGAATAACACTGAATTGAAGTCGAGTCAGTTATTTATTCAAATCATTTTTAGAACGACATGAATTTGAAAATCTCGTTCTGAGAATTAATTCAAAGAGTTATTTAATTGCAATGAACTGAACCGATTTTAGCCTTTAATAGTTCTGAGAGTGAATATCATTCAGTGAACATCGCGATGATGGACTATTGACCATTCTTTTCTGCCTTACATTGCAATTAAGGACACAAGGACATCGACATTTGTCAATTGTGCAATTATTTGTGGGGAAAAAGGCTAAGAAATAGAACATTCCAAACGAAACAAATGGGACACTTGAGAAAAAATTGGGAAGGAGATGAACAACTTCCATCATATATTCGAAATGAACGATTGAAACGCTCATGGTGACAGTTCACTGCAACTGGTAATTTCAAATATCAATAATAAAATAGTAATAAAGAAAAATAAGAAAATAAATTGGTTCAGGTTTAGACACTTTAGACACGTTCAAGTCTAATAAATTGGACACACTCAAATGTTCATTACGCTCACTGTTTAGTGATGGAATGTCATGGTATGAAGTTTGCGTGCTTTAACATACTCCTAGACCCTTAGATTGATGAATTTGAAATGAATGAAAATTGTTGATGAACGTTTTCAGTGACTGAGTGAGCGAGCGAGCGAGTGAGCATTCCAATGACATCGGAATTGCGCACTAATTGAATCAATCGGGAAATCACTGTCAAATATTTGGAATTCATCAGAAAGTTTACAAAACTCAAAATAAATTCATCTGCTCGGATGACTTTTAGACATTTCCAGCTCTGACGATCAGCAACCGCCGATATGCTACGATGCGAAATTGATGAGAAGATAAAGAAATGAGCAGTTTAGTGAGAATGAAACACAAAATGCGATAACTCCGGCTCGTTTAAATTCGACAAATGTCAGTTTTCAAGATATTACTTTTGGTTTTTGCACATCGAAAGAAGATCACATCAAAAAGAACACATTCAAAATCAAAAATAGCTCATCGTCATATGCTCGGCCTGTCGGAAGCCAAACATCTAAAACGAATCGCGTTTAAGCAGTACAACATATGAAACCTAAACGAGTGGATAATGCGCTTAGACTACGGATAAGATGCCTTAATGTGATAAGAACGACTGCCCTAGTGTGTCTTATACTAATCACAATTGGATGGCCTGGCTCTATTATCATGAAGGGTAAAAATGTTCATATGAACATCGGAAGGAAGGAAATTCATCGAGCTTTAAAAGTAATTATCTGAGTAACAGCATTTAATAATCTACTGAATATGTACAGACTAAAGTCAGACGAATTCCACCGCATTCTGAAGAGTTTTCAGTTGGAATGGAGAGTGCATCGAAGAGCGCATTCATTTAAAACGCTTTCCATCTAGTGATGATCGCTGATTGTAAGTGCGTTCGTTAAGGTCTATTGTTGTCATTCATAATATAAGTGCGCGGAAAATTAGTGATGAATGCTCAGGTTTTTATTATGGCAGAGGTGTTATTTAATAAAGTACAAATACAAGCGATAAAAACCTTCATAAAGTAGCTCTTCAAAATATGTGTTGTGCAGGCAGCTAGCTGTACTGATGATATATAAGTTTTCTAAAGTACATTTATCTATCTCTTCAATAATGTTTTGCTGATGATTCAACAACAAAACAGATGCTCTCGTGACTGAATAAAGTGCAAATGAATAACAAAACGAATGAGCCATCATCAATTATGAGACTACAAACAAACAATATCGCTATCAATCGAATCCGTTTCTCTCTGAAAATGTCGATTAGAATTTTGCATTGACAAAGTGCGCAGACTGGTTTTTGCATTCATCGAAAAGCCATCAGAAAATGACAACGATGATCATAGCGATGTTAACGATCATGCTCTTTTCATGACACCGTTGACAAAACAAAGTGATTGATCCCTATTAAGGAGACATGCATCCCTCTTGGTTCAACTACTAACTGTCAAAATGATTCTTTCGATGGGACGTTGGAAGATTTGTTTGCAAAATTGGTGAACTAAACATACTGAAAACTAGTCTAATAACTACCATAACAAGAAATACTCACGATCAGACGAAAAAATGAATGAAATCAATGAATTAAAGAATCAATGAACAAGAAATTAAGAGCAATATAATCAAGACTGGGATGCGGCTGAAACGGAGCGTGAATCATAACAGTGCTGATTAAAACGCTGTGACAATAGCCAGTGGTCAACCTCTCACATGCCGGGTGTTCCATACTGAATTATAAAACGATGCATTTATAGCATCGAGCATAACAAACTATCATAATTTATACGTATGTTCAACGATGCGATATCATAAACATAATAGATATTGCCATATCGCTAGAATATTATGCTTCAGTTATTTTACATACGTCCTATACATCCATGCTTACCAACTGATCGATGATTACAACTCAGTTATTGAGACAGCTAACACCATTTCAACTCAAAGGATAATCGTACGGGAAAGGCATTGATAAAATAATTCATTGAAACTGTATTACTGATCATGATGACGATAGCATATACATTGATAAGAGCCAGCTCATGGAAAATACAGTTCCTATTATGAACGGATTGTCGATTTCATAAAACTGATTCCATAATTCACGATACAATGACAGTTTGAGCGTTAGAATTTCGAGATTTTCATGACGATCACAACAGTGACATAAAACAGGAGAAGTAATTATAAAAGCTAAAATCAAAAATCATTAAGATGCTCACGAGCAGATTACGTTAGCATTGAACAATAAGTTGAAAACATTTCTATTTGAATAATTTTTCAATAAAGCAATATTACTATTCTAAAATTGCTACGATCAAAGTCATCGTTGCTTTTGTCATAATCACATGTTATCAGCAACACTGTTATCACTACTACTACTATACGTTGACGTCTGATGTTATCAGAGAGTTAGTACTTCATCGAATCAATAACAGTTCCACTCTTCACCCTGCGTTTTATTGATTGCACAAGTGAGATCTAATGAACAGTCGATGAGACTAATAATTTCGAGAGCAAAACTACACAACAAGATAGGATATTATCTAATCAAGTTCTCAGAAAGCATTATAAATTTCTTATGACTCATTATACAACTAGATCTTATACAATTCATGATAATAACTATAATTTTATAGCCCATGATAATAACTATAATTTTATCCATCTAATCAGTTAGTAGATGTTCATTGAACACTTAATAACTATAATAATAACAATAATGATAACAGCCAGAATGAATACAAATACATTTTGACGACGTATAGGACATAATAATATGATGAAATATGGCATGACTGGATGTATGAGATAAGATGTGATATGAGCGCAAAAACAAGTGGTAGATATGAGAGTGTGCGGGATATTATGATGGATATACGTGAGGTGGTCGGGTGGATGAATGTGTTGTGTACGTATGTATTGCTGATGCTCGTGCTCGTGTTGCTGTATGTACAGCAATAGTTTGTATGAATGTAAGCGGATGAACGCTTGAATGCAATGGATGAATTGCTGTTGTTGTGCGTTTGTTATGATGTACTAAATTTTATGATGGTTCTAGAAACCGGTTTCGTTTCAAAATTAAGCAATTGCTATCAATGAAAAGAATAATCTTAATCATGATAATAGCAGTAATACTTGTACTAACAATCACGATAATAATAAGAACAACAATAATAATAATGATAAGGATAGCATTAAAAATAAGTTAGCGACAGAATTAAGCTAATGATATAATCATAACGAAATGGATAAACAAAGAATATTTTGGATGAAGACAATGATTTAAGAGGTGAAAGATAAGTATCACGTTTAAATTGTATTGAGTAGAATATAAAAATATCAGCGGTTTGATTTTGTCGAATTAGCGAAGTTCGTTGAAATCGTTGATAAAAAGGCAAGATTAAGATAGGCAAGATTCACAAGAATATGAAAGTAAACGTGATTAAAGAAATGGATGATGAAAATATCCTGGTTGTTGATTGTTCAGTAAATGGATAAGTTTAATGGCAAAAGGAACACGTGAACCCATCAAAATCCAAATGATCAAAGCGGTAAAGTTTACAGCCGTCGTTGTGAAAGAAGTGTACGAAACGAACGGAGAAGCGTTTGCATGAATGTTTTTGGGATTATCTTATTGAAGAAACAATCAAGTGAAAAAATAAAAACGCATGAACAAGCAATAATAGGTGGTAATGATTAGATTGACAGTTGGTCAAAACAACGATCTGATAAGAAAGTAATAATAGTTGTTAAACCGATCGTATGATCCTATTATCATTATTAGTGATGTGTGGTGAAAGTGACGATAATAGTTGGAAGGTGTAGTTAGTTGAACGCTATTTGAGTATGCATGATGTGTTTTTATGCTTGAGCATCCTTGTGTGCTGCTTCGGTAACGATACGTTCGTTGTTCTGCACGATGCACAAAAAGCATTGGAATGAGCTGGAAACGCAAGGGATACAATGCATGATGAACGCAATCGACACGCACTTGCCTCGGACCATGAACATTGCACAGACTCTAAGATGCAAAATTCACGAATTAACATTGCTTATTGAACAGATCAAACCTATTTCAATACGTCCAGGAAATACATCCAGAACACAAGAATTTTTGCTTAACAGACTCGTAAGCGATTGGTCACCAAAACATGAAGAGGGATCATCAAGAGCAGTGCGATGCAAGCAATCAAATGGAATAATTGCGATCTGTCAGTGAATTCTATCGTTCAGTTGATCAGTTGTTTGGGGTTGTACTCTATCGTAGCGGTAAACATATTGTTGAACAACTCCACACATTCATGAGAATTATCAGTGTGGACGTAAACAGGTAATGAAAAATGAATGTGCCGATGCGACCAGCGATAAAAATACAATTGACGTCAACACAAACGTACATTCGTCGCATATAATAGCAATCAAGAGATTCCGACAGGTATCTTCAACCACCTTCCACAAACCATCGCAAATGGTAGTTTTAAGCTGATCATATAATATCAACCAATAACATGAACAATATCTCAGGTAATAAATGTATTCCTTGTAAATTTGAACGCGTATAGAACATTTATGAACACTCACAAATGCATTGATTTGTACGTAATGCAGAGCCTTGATGTCTGCATCAAACAACACTAAAGACACATTCTATCGGATAATGATATCGTAAAAGATATAGAGGCTTGAGAAGTTTTCATATAAAGAGAGGCTGTGAAAGAACGAACCACCTAGTGGATTTGGAATTTTTTAACGAGAGAAGAGGAAGCGAAAAATCCCACTTGCAACGAAAACTTAAACGATGAGAGAAGTTTAACTCTGAATTTTTTTTACTTCGTTTCAAGTCAAAGTGAAACATTTTGAGCTGACAGGATAAGTTATTAGAGAGTGTGTTTGATAAAGAGTCAGTCCGTTGTGAGAAGTGTTTGAAACGCACTAAGTGCTGAATAGAAATTTAAAAGGGTGAAAAGCTTTTGAAATTGAAACGGTGATCTGGTTTGATATTATTCATCTGCGAAACATTTTGAGCTGACAAAATAAATTCGAGAAAAACACTCGAGAATTTGAGAAAAAAGCATGTGTACCTAATTTGTTAGTGAGCTGCCTACACAATGATCTGCAAAGAAGCGATCACACACATACGCGGATATCATTCATCATCCTGTGCAGATTATCTATTGAGTAGGAATTCTCAGTAAGGAATATTCACTTGACAAGATGTTTGAAGAGACGTTGGACGGTTGATATTCGAAATGAACGAACGTAGAATACGTGACTATCTGCTCTTAGGATGTATTTTTAAGGCAAAAAATTGCAGATGATTTTTAATTTAAATGTTTTGAACAGAATTGAGCACGATTTTCGAAAAAAAAGCATCGCATCATGAAATCGAGTGTTCTGTTGACTGATTTTATCAGCGATTTGCACAAACTGAAAATAATCCATTTTTAAAAAGTGATAAAGATATTTGTTGAAATTTGGTACTATAAAGATGTTGAAAGAATAGTCATAAGCAAATTCGAGAAATCGCTCATGACTATTTTTAGGCTTTAATTGCTAAAAATGTAATTTAATGTAATTTAACAAACTTAGACTCTGATTCTCATTCTCTAACAGAACAATTAGGTTTCTTTTTTTTCAGGCGACCTATATGTTTCTCAGAGTCCTTTTCAGCGATATTTGATGTATTTTTGCATTCATTTTAAGTGAGGATAAAAGGATTTCTCATTCCTTTTTATATGTTTCCTTATGTACCAACGTATTTGATGACGAATGCTCGATTGAGTGCAAACAAGATCATTACACGAGTCGATCCAATGCTCTTTACTCTTTCGTCAGCATTTGCTGAATTATGATTATGATTTTGGAATAACTATTTTGATATTGAACAGATTGGTAAGAGCCTTGATAATAACAACGGTGATAATATTGCCGGTGGTAGCAATAATGATTTTAGCATTGACAACAACGAATAAAGAATAAGTAAATAGGTAGAATTGAAAAACTTAATGAATATTAAAAGTAAGTTGTTGATTGAACTTAGACGATCAAAATGAAATTGAACATTGACCTTTCCGTCAACGAGAAACAAACAGAATCTATAAAAGGTCAAAATGAACCTCAACACTGACTTTTCCTGACGTAGTACTTGTTTCCAGGTTTCGTTGCGTTATTCAATAGAACGAAATCTTTTTATGAAATGAAAACGTGCTTTCAGCAATGTGACTGTTTCTCATGTTATTGATATCATGTATTATCATTGAGTTTGAATGATACAGTAGCGAGGGAATGAGAGTTCCATGAAAGCAGTTTGAATAATATGAGGTTGTCATAATAATGTGATACAACTTTGCTGAAAGCGCATTCACAAAAGTATTGTTTGGTTTGATGTCGAGTGAAAGTGAGTAAACTGAATGAACAGTCCTTTGAAATTCATATAAAATCACTCGAGTGTCACCGAATTTCCATTCGTTTACTATCCGGCAAGTTTCTATAATGGTTCGTGTCGAACTGGAGTCGTTCAACTCGACTATTAATCAGTGTTTGAGTTTACTTGTATCATACGTAACTTGATACAATTCTTACAGAAACGTCTTATTGTCATATGTTGAACAGTAACATTCACAAGTAAATGTAGGAAGTTGTTAGGTAGCTCCAGGATTATTAAATCATATGAAAAGATTTAGTCAGGCCAGTAGAGCAATCGGTTTATCGGAAGCCAGTTTTTGATCTCTGTTTAGATCTCTGTTGAGACTGAAACAGATTGAAGCTTCTTTAAGGGCTTCAATCCGTTTGAGTTTCAATAGAGACTGTTTAACTGATAGTGGAAATCATTAATTGTTTTCTCGAAGATTTATTCGCTGATTTACATTTGACCAATTCTATTTGTTCCTAGTCCATTGATTCTGAGGGTTTGGTAGAGATAAGGTGATTCTTAGATACAGACTCAGCTGTATCTAAGAATCACCTTATCTCTACCAAACTCAATAACAGGTAATCGAGAAGCATTAGAAGATATTTGTAATAGTGTAATGAAAGATCTGTTGGTATTAGTTCCACCGTTCTGAATTTATAACATTCAATTATATAGGAGGAAATTAAGGTTAGAATTTCAATGAACATTTCAGTTCAACGATCAAATTTCAACGCCTTTCATAATACTGTTTTCGTTATTCACTCATTATCATCCATCCATTTCAGTGATGTTCATCGCTTATATCCAATTTCATCTATTCCTAGTACTCACACAATTATCAGTACTGGTATTTGCAAATAATGCACAACGTTTTGTGAATATTAAAATCAAAAGAGGCATTGATGAGGGCAACTTACAATGCTATTCCACAAATCTGGCCGGTTCAACGAAGTGTTTAACAGGACAACTGTGTGGCAGTTGGTTCAATGGTACGGATGTGCCTACTCCGACTGGCGACTGTGTTGACTCAGGTTTGTCATGCTGATCCATATTTCATTTTTATGAATTTCTTAATGGAATTATGAGTTATTCACAGGCACTGGTTCATTTTAATTGGTTTGTTTGCGATGTGATAGATTTAGGAAAGGGAATTCAGTGCAGTTAGTTGATAAAGCCGAATATGTAGATCGTTTGCAATCTTATTGAATGATATAAACTGAGGTTTTAACGTAAAGACGAAAAGGAATGGCCGGTCCGTGTTGGGCTGTTTAATGTGAACAATTCAGCAAGAAATCACCTAGTCAAGCGATTATAGTGGTTCAAATTGGGATAATTTCATGATCTTCCTGGCTTACTTTATTTGTTTTTCTTATGGCTCCAATAAGTTACAAGTCCCTTCGGAGATTCTAACGGCATCATCTATTCTGATTAAAAAGTTCAGACAGATGCTATTTCATTGATAATCATGCGTTTTTTTTTTGAGAGAGAGAAAGATCAAATTTGTTTTTTCTAAGAGCTATGTATAACAGCGTAGTGTTTAGCGTAAATATTTTCAGTTACATGCTCAAATATGGACTTGTATGCAGAGTGTTTAGTTGAATTACCTGGAAGCAGTAAGATTTGTTGCTGTGAGGAAGCGAATTGCAATGGAATTGAATATTATGACGATGGCAGCGATAGCAAAAAAGCGATTAAAAGCAATAGCACTTCTGAATCCCCGCAATCGTCAGAAGCATCCGCAAACGGGCAAATCGATTCAGATAATGTTACCAGCAATGATCGCACTACATTATCACTCACAGTTGCGAGTAATGTCATAGAAAACGGAAATGAAATGCCATCTGAACAAGTAGCACAAAACGCAGAAATAACACCATCAATTGAAGTTATCGCAAGTGATTTAACTCCGTCAACTGAAAACTCTGAGTACCTCGACAGCCTCAACTACCTCTTATGAAACATCTCAATCAACTACCTTGTTCACAACGCCAGACTTGTTTTCTGTTCCAGTTCTAGAAACCTCATCGTTATCTTCTCCCTCAGTCATCCTGATTGCCTCTCCGGATTCTCTTAACTCTACCTTCGTAATCTCGAAATTTCTAGTTCCGAGCGAATCAACGATGCTGCATTCCGATCCAGATGTTCCGACTTCTCCCGAAGCACCAGTATTAAATGTTCTGTCCGTTACCCGACACAAATTTCCTTTAGTTCCCGTGCAATCACTGGGTGAAGAGTTGAGTCCAATGCCCGAGTCCACAACTTCTTCTTTGCAAGTTTCGGATACTAGTGAAAATTCGCCTGCGATCAGCTCGAAGGACGATTCCACAGTGAGTCCTTCAGATTTCACATCATCTGATGTATCTGCAGAATCTAAACATGAAGAGCAGAAACCGCTACAGCTACTATCAACGCAACTCGGAAAACTACTGCAATTCGATGAGCCTATGAAAGCCGTGAAAGATGCAGTAGAAGCATACGGTTCAGAACGAGCCAATGCAACGAATCAAAAATCTAATGTACAACAAGAGGACGATGGAGCTCAAGGTGATGATCTTTCTGAATCTGAAAAGGAGCTGAATGCAGATGATGTACCTCTGAAGGATCCTGCACAAGATGCTACTGAATCATCTGCGCCTTCTGAGTCAGAAAGTGAATCCAATCAGGTGAAACTGCTTTCAGATAACATGACTGATGAAACCAAGCAAGGTGATTATGCTGGATCAGTACCACCAGAAAATCCACCCTTCCCTTACACTGGGGCGGTCACTCCAAACAAAACGGACTATCCAGAGATTCCGATCGCCTCGAATGCTGTCCCAAATGCAACTCTAGGTGCAGAAATAATTGATGATTCAAAATCTGCATCCTCCTCAGATAACTCACCAGAAACTTGGATAGATGTGAGTGCTCTGGAATCTCAGAATTTAGCGCCACAAAATACCGTTGAAACAGATCCGAACGGTTCAGCAATTTTGAATCCCAGCTTCGCTCTTTCTTTAATTGTATTATGTCTATTCTTCGTTTTTAAGCGGACATTCTTCTGAAATTATGAATCAGTGAAGTTCTGAGGGAACCCAATGTAAAATGAAGATATCCGTTAAGGTCTCGGAGCTTTTTCAATGTGATTTACACAAAAATTTCTTAATTGCATATTGTAATTTCATGATGACATAACGATACGTATTGTTCTAGATCGTTCCTCTGGAGAATGTAAGTCAAAGAATTCATCTGATACAGTTTTTCCAACAGCACTTGACCGTGAGTTGCGGTTAGATGATTTAGGTGGAAAACATAAGAGATGTATTTATTTTGAGCAATTCCGAACCCCAGTTCCGTGTTGATTTTCAACGTTTCTAGTGTCAGATCTTTCGAATGTGATTCGTTCGTAAATTTGCTTAATACATTGTCAGCTATAATACGATGCAATCACGTCTATTATCATTTATGAATGAATGTGTGCCTTTTTACAGCAATGGCTTTGCGATACCGTATTCATCTAAAGTATTTCTCATAAACTTGTTAATTTATCACATTAAACGTATGTATATCATACTTTATTCCTTCTATCATTCCATACTGATCCAGCGTTCATCAAGTTGGATAGAATGTAACGGTAATGCTGCATGAATTGTACGGATTTATCGCTATCAGTTTGATGAATTATTATAGTGCTACGTTCTAAATTTCATTATTCTATTTGGATTAATAGATCAGCATTTGATCTTCTCAATGTTTAAATCTGTATTGTGGCGCGATTGCCTAAGATAGTCAGTCTCATTTAAAGATATTTCCTTACTACGAGTATTATGCAATATGTTATTTCTTACACGTCTCAATCATTCATTCATAATGTATAATATATGATTCATGCACATTTTGAATATTACACTTGCTGTCTTGGATGCACATTCATGAGAGTTTTATCGAATGCTTATTAATGATTTGGTCGAAGAGTTAATGAATAAGCGAATGGAAACATTATCGTTATTCGTTGTGGAAGTTTTCTTCTTTAGGAATAAGTTTGAGCATGTGACAACTGAGAATGTGGAACAGTGTAGAAACTAGTTTCAATTGATCAACCATCCGCATTCAAGTAAATATCATTTATGACAGTGAACAATGCAATCCAAATGATTGTAAACAAACAAAGTCACGTACGGTTATCACTATTATCATTGTTATTGTGATCATGTATTTGCTTTCTCACATTTTGAAGCAAACAATTCAATAAGTACAAATAATATCTGCCGTTTGAATGATCAGAAGTGAAGTTAACAGTCAAATGTTATATCAACAAAATGCACAAACATCGGAAATAATTTGACACAACAAGTTGAATATGTACACATATACATTCCTAATCGAAAACAACTTATCAAGTTTTCGAACCATATTTACGGTTGGAACTTTTGACTTCATTGAGATTTGACATGACTTAATTGAAGTTTATTCTGAACGATTCGGTTCGAACACTTGACGATGGGCGTTTCTGTCGATTCAACTCGATTTCGTCGGCAAGCTCCAAGAGGGATGATTGATCAAGCACACTGTCCAAGTAATTGTCGAGTAAATTTCCAAGTTGATCCGATGGTACATCCATTGATCTACCCATATATAGCAATCCAGACATTTGATCCTGTTGCTGAACGAGAGATAGAAATACTAAAAGTGATAATGGTGAATGATAATCATAGTGGCAATATTCAAGGAAGTTATGACTGAATAAGTATTCGAATGTGATCAAGCTCTTGGAATTATTGTTAGCTATTTGAATTTAAGCTCTCCACACAAGAAACCTTCAACTATTCAATGAAAAACTTCATTTAGCTCCAGTAAATGAGTAGTAATTAAGCCTCCATGTCTAATTGAGCTCAATTCACTCATACGAGATCGCCTTCATATGTGAATGAGATAAACATTGAATTTGCGTGACGCTTCTCTCGTAGATGTTGATTTGGTGAACTGGTTTAGCGGGCTTATCGCTCATTCAACAACTCTCATTATGCTTTCTTTGATTACGTCATGTCTAGACCATGTTTTTTGTGGAATGATGAAAAGATTTTATGCAATCCGATGACACGATAACATAGTAGCATGTCAAGGTTTTTCTGCTGGAAATATGCTTCTTAAGGCATTTTTGATTAAAATTTCCAGCAGATACTCGTTCTCAGTACGTGTTTTCGTTATGAAGTTAGAGTTTTGTTCGAGAATTTTCATTTCAATAGAAATGCTTCACGCAATTGCAAAGAGAATAATAATGAGAAAATGACAATGAACTGATAAACATGCGCACTCCATCGGTCAAATACTTCTTCACAATGTTTTCTTCGACATCATCGATTGTTTCTCGTTGAAATTGTGGATGGGAACGTTTCGGCATATCATCGCTCCCATCTAATTCTATCTCCTTGTGATCATTCTGCAATATTTTGAATTTTTCTGATGTGGATTCAGGAAATTTGAGTGTATTTTTTTGAAGTAGTAGATACATTACTGTGAGTTTCCTCTAGCAGACATCGTGTCTAATTCTGGTTCCGTAGATCTGATCTAAAAGACTGATTTGATAAACTAATCAACAACTGGAGCAATTCAACAACTTGATAAAAATATATTGATCCAATGATCATGTCAAGTTTTCAGTTTCAAAACTGCAACAAGGATCTCTTATCTGAAGAGCTAGTACTTTGAAATTCAAGTACATTCACCTTCAGCACTTATTATTGATGGTATAGGAGTTATACAACATAACTTTAAAGATAGCATGAAAAAACTGAATAATGCTGCAGAAACCGGCTGCAAAGAGGTAAAAAATAGCACTAAATGATAAACTGAAAGGAACACAGCAGAACAAATAAAAGGTTCAAACGAACGTTGAATGAAGTACCATACCTCATCAATGGCACTGTTTTTGTGCTGCTCATCGACTACTAACTGAGAATGACTGTTATCATGAGGTGGCTGACAGGTGACGCCTGATCGTGAGAATATGAAAATGAAAGATACGACGAATAGTGACAGTATGTTGCAATTCGTTGTTGATACCATTGCGTGAACGATATCAGTGTTCAAACTTGATCTGAAGCTGGAGATTTCATCGGAATCGCGCAAAATGATCGCGCAGCAGAGCGATTTCACGGCTCAGTTTGCATCTCATCAACTATATAATCTCGATTTTTATAAATGTTATCTTTGCATAACATTACCTGATTATATGATAATAAAGGATGGATAGAGTTCGTTAAAGACTTGCCCCAAATTGAAAGTAATATCCTGGGATTATCGCAGATACTTCAGAATATATGTACACATAACTGATGAACACCGCGTATGTATACAGATAGGTATGTTTTGGGCAATGGAACTCACGTTTGAGGTTTCCATTTAATGTTTCGATAAAATGAGAACTAAAAGTTTCAACGGCACCAATATATCTAAACTCGCAGATTATATCTATTTGTTAACGCAGTAAAATAGCTGAATAATCCGACTCAGTGGGGCCGTACAAGAAAGTACTGAATCTACTGAAAAAAAACAAGGTTTCTGAAAAAAGCAAATTGAAATTGACCTATAATCTAATATTACAGTGCGATGGCGATATTCAATACGACGTCGTCCACCGGCTCCGCTCATCTATGACAATGAACTACAAGACATTGAGATGACATAATCGAAAGGTTAAAAACTGACCTAAGCACAAAAAAAGAAACTCAATGAACCACTTAAATAAATAATGATTGATTGCCACATCCGATCACGTCTAAGAGGTTCCCCATTCCAATCAAGAAAAAATCGCCTTTTCTTTTATAGTTTTAGGATGCGATCACCACAAGTCTCAATAATCTCAACGTCACATCCAGTTATTCTTCATCTCAAAATGGGCATTTAAACAGTTTTTTGGTTGGTACAACAATGACAACACCGAACAGATTGAAAACGTCGACTCTAATCGTTTACCTAATACATTATTGAACGAATGTAATCTCTTAAAATAACGACCTATTTTGAGGAAATATATTTTATTACTCAACATCAACACAACAAAAACAACAATTCAAAACAACCAAAATGTGTTAATGGTGAATTATTAATGAACATTTTCATAACAATGTCAATATCAACATCCATAGAAGTCATGACGTGATAATATTAATAATAAAATATTCTCAAACAAGAAAATCCATAGCGAAATGTAACATAACAATAACGAGACAGGCAATAACAACACAAAATCCATCAACAAATATTATGATCAAAATGACCTTAAGTGATCCAATTCGTAAACGTTCCAATCACTTAACATTCAGTTCAAACGCATAACAATTCGTTCCATTCCCTTCGAGAAAGGAATTATTTCGCACGATTAGATTACCAAATCAACACATGAATGTTCATATCCATGAGTCATCAAAATATAAATTTTCAACCAAAACTCTCCCAAAAGGAGCCCAAATAACAACGACAATAAATCAGTCATATTCGATCATATCACAACGTTGATCTATTTTCTTTCTCAATTCTTTCCTTTCACACCTTTAGGCCTCTTCTTACGATCACCACGTTTACTAACTTCACGTTTCCTACTGCTCTTCATGGCACCTTTCTTTCGTACCGTCTTCTTCATCTTTTTAGCTAATTTGGTTTTCGGTCGATCCTCAGCATCACTATGGAGCGCTTCTTGCGACCTGCAATCCGATTTCTCATATCTGTCGCATTCATTTATCTTATTCAACTTCACTGATTACAACGTCATGAATTACAACTCCTGCATGAAGTCACAAATGAACCGAAAAAAACAATATTAAGAAAAAAAAGAAGGAATAATTCGATGAAAAATTAACAAAAACCACTCAGCATGTGATGAACGTAATGATAATGAATAAATGGATGAATATTCAAATTAACAGTCTTATATTGATAATAATCAACTGTTAAAAATAAACATAACATTATTATAAACATACTTCTCAGCACCACTTTTCTTCTTCCTTAATTTTGCTTTCTTTCTCAGCAGTGCATCCTTTGCCTTTTCATTGAGCAATCTTGAAACGGCATCTTGCATCTCTTTTTTGGGGATCTGCGCCTTCAGACGCGTTTCTGCTTTCGTCACCATCTTGAACGGATCTCCACCAGCATCAGCTGCCTTGAATCTGAAATAATTCCACTCTCACCTCACCAATCTAATAGCAAATCTCACTTTTGCAATTCAAAATGACCAAAACACGCAAAAATAAGCATTCGCAGAACCAAATCAGAGATAACAAAAGCATTCGAAGATATCCTAAAGAGACAAACGAAAATACGAACGAAAAACGACGAACAGACAGACAACCAAACCTTTTCGATACTCTATACAGGCGTTTCCTTCGGTCACTTTTCACTTCCGGACGCTTCCCAATATCGAATAGCATTTGTCCAATTTCCGCATAGTTGAACTGTAATGAAACAATGCATCTACATAAATGTTTCCGAACTGGCAAATTTCAGACTAAAACTGAAAATGTCGCAAATGACAACCAATCATTTTGCACTACTTGCAGATTCTTCCTCTTTCAAAACAACCAAAAAAAATCGTTTTCTGCTCAACAAAACCACAAAATTTTTCCAGCAAAGAAGTCAACCTTTATTCGACTGCTATCACTAGCTGCAGCACCACTTTCTTCCTCTTCTTGTTCCATGCCCTGCGTTTCGTCGCCATCCATATGTTCATCTTCATCACCTTCGTCGGCGTTACTCGCCTCAGCGGCTGCAGCTTTCTGATCCGCATAATCGTGCAATATCGTCAGGAATATCTCTCGTAAAATTGAATCGAACAAATATCCTCTACAATTCGATCACATTTCTATTATCTTTACCGTTATCTTCACAAAAAGATCGAATCGAATTAATAAAATCGCTATAAAAACGATACTAATAGAACAACACCATACGAGATTTGTCTGTCAGCAAGCAGATTCGCAAACGGTCGCAGAAGTTCCGTCACTCTTCCTGGTTCCAAACCACCTGCAAAACGCCACGAATGCAACAGTGAATGCACGAATGAATGCCTTCCAAAAATTTCAAATTGTACCAAACTTTTCAAAATACCAAATAAAAAATCCAGTGGAATACACCACAAACGTACCAGCATAGTCCAGTTCGTCAAGGAACACCGACGCAAAATGAAACTTCAAACCTTCGCAAAACTTCTTATCTGCAACAATTCAATTCACCAACAATTCACAGAAAGCTTATAACCTCATTCTCATAAAAAATCATGATAATGTGATAAGATTACATAAAACTGATTATACCAACCCAAACTCCAAAACCATCAAGCACTCAAACTAAATGAACTCACCTGACGATATGGCACACTCTTGAAATGCCTTCATATAAGTGTCTACCAAAATCGGATTCCATTCGTTCTTACGAAGATGAACGAACAGCGAACGAAGTAATCGACGCATTAACTGCAAACAACACTTCTTACTAATAACCAGTCATTTTCAAACCTCAATCACTTCTATAAATAAATTCTCTAGCACACGACAACACTAATAATTTCATTCTCCATAACCAACCAACATTTAAACAGTACAATCATTCAAAGTCTCTCTATCGCTACTAAACCTCTCTGTCGCGCGATTGCCTTCACACTCCGCTTTATGCACAGCCAAAATTCGTAAACAGATAAGTCAGAAGCTAGCGATTGATTCAGTAGATATGTGCGGAAAATAGCTAGAGACTCGAGCGACTAACCATCAAAAATTTATCCATTCGCCAACGATCCATTTGTGCCCATTGATCGGACACTGTCACAAGCATTTGCTTGATGAATAGAACAGATTGCTGTTCGTTCTGGAAGACAGTCAGCAGTGACGATATGTTATCAGCCAATTCTTCTTGCAGTAACGCTTTATCCTGCATCCACATCACATAATGTAATCCTTTACACAGACGTTCCATTGAATCCACTCCAAACTCTAAACTTTTCTAAATAGACCGTCAACGTAACAGAATAACATTGCTTACTTTAGACTGGCGACTTTACTGAATCAATATGTTTCAATGAATTCTCTAGGAAATTTACTTCTCTATAGAAAATTATGACATTCACTTCAATTAAGTATTGTAGCTCAATTAACTGAAAATTGTATTCATGGAATAAATTATGATACGCTCACTGCAATATGTCAGAATGATTCTGGTGATCACAAGAACACTGATAACAGTTATAGCAACGAGAGGTAATCGGCAAATTAGGAACCTTTGCTTGCAGATTCTTTTCGTATCCAATCATTCAGTGTTCTCAGTGCTCTTTTACGAGTCACTGGCTCTCCAGAAGCCAACTTCTGAGCGAAAACAATCTCTGCATCCTCCATGTGTCCTTCAACCTGGCAAACAAACGAACTTGAACTTACTATCATTTTGTTTCGAGCGAGCAATTTCGAATCGTTTGCGACTATCTTTTAAAAACAATCGCACTTCCCATACAACCCCATGTTCCTAACGGTCTTGATCACCTTATAGAATGTACAATTAATGAAACTCGATTAAACGAATACAATCAAAATGACAAACAACTTCTGTGGTCATAAAATCTTTTATTCAGTATCGCCTTATTTTATTTACAGTAATTTTACATTCACATTCAAACTATACAATGAAATTCATTGTGCATCGTATAAAACAACAAGCTTTTCATACATGACACCACGCTTTCAATACTTCATTCATCACTCACTACCAACTCACATACAACATTTGTGATCAAATCATCAAAATCAATAATCAGATTTGAAGCCAATATAATAAAATTACATTGAAAACACTGCATGATTTTCATCACTTTGATATATTCCTAAATCAAAACAAAACAAATCGCATTGCTAGTTTGAAATCTATCAAAACTATAGCATAAGAATCACATCGATGCAGCGTTAGAATGATACATTGTTGCCAGGATTCGGTAAAACTTGGTCAGCCAGTTCCACGAACTGCTTTTCACCGTATTTTGGTGGTCCAATTAATTTTTTGATATCTTCATAATTCAACACCTCTTTAGCCAGCAATGTTTTCGCCAACTGAAATAAGCGAACAATGAAAAACGCCTAAATTAAGAAATGCTTCATCAAGAAACAAATGAATAAACAATTCAAAATCAATCAACTAACCTTTTCAAGCAAACCCCTATTGTCACGTATCACCTTTTCCGTTGCAAAATATGCCTTCGACACAAGAGCCGAAGCCTCCTAAAATAGAGAAACTTTATGTTTTCTCCATAAAAATAACGAATTTAGAAAGCAAAAGAATCAAAATTGATTATTCAAAAACAAAAAACTATCATTCATTTAAAAATTTTCGTGCAAATTTCCTCATAACTTGTCCACACCACGAATACTTCAAACACAACCACAAACCTGATCAATCGCATTCTGTAACATTGAACTGTAAGGTTTCTTATAGAGTTCGGCATCTACTTCAAGGCCTGGATCAGGTGCGAAACTCAACGGACCGACTCTTTCATTCATTCCATACATTTTCACTTGAGCATATGCTGATTTTGTTACCTAGAAAACATTGAAATCACCAAGAAAAGAGATTATTCGACCACTTCATCAAGTAGTTCATCAGCAATTGAAAGCCTAAATAACGGCAATGAACACCATTCAAGTAACATAACTTCCTATATCAGTTTCTTGATGGAATTACATCTATCATGATCTATCTATAATAATTGGATCTTAATGGAATTCATGATCAAATTACACCTATCAGAATAATTAAACAGGTCATGAGACAATGAACACACTTCTATCTCTCCAACAGATTCAAATTATCAATCTCTAATGACATTTCATACAAACTAAAATCAAAACCTTCTCCAAATCATCCTGCGCACCAGTTGTAATCCTATTGAACACGACACTTTCAGCGACTCTTCCACCCAGAGTCATACACATCCGATCGAATAACTGAAATTTACTTGCCCATATTCCAAATCATCCTATCACCATGATTAATCCTTAGAGGAAGAGGTCTAACAGAAAACATTATTGTGACTGAAGACATAACCTACATCTTCTTTCGTGAACAGTTTCCGTTCTCGTGGACTAATCTGCGTGAATCCCAACGCTGCACTTGTTCGTGGTATTATACTCACCTTAAATATTTCATTGCATTCTCATCAAACATCGTTCACTCACAATCAAAAACAATTCAAACAAAAACATTAAAAAGTCCAAAATCAAAACATTATTAATACAACAAAAATACTGATTAAGAAATGTGATTCGAGAATCAAACAACTAAATTCCGAGTATCAATCCAACGGCTCCAAACCTTCAGAAGAGCATCTGTATGCTCCAGAAGCCATCCAACCAACGCATGCCCAGATTCGTGGTATGCAACTATTTCACGCTCTTCCTCAATCAATGTCCTACTGCGTTTTTCAGCACCTTAAAATAATTCATAAGAAATAATCCTAATCACAGTACACTCATAAATTCACAACATCACACTTTTCTGAATAGATTGAAGTGTTAACCACTGCAACTATAACATCTGAAACTTCAAATCGAAACCAACGATACCATTAAGATGCAACAGCATCCTCAATAGGCGATCAAATTTTCAAAACCGATGAATTTAATCCACTAAAAAAACAAGAGTTCCTGAAATCTGAGCAGTCATAATCATAAGACTGTACCGGCTAAAATCCTCTGCAATGAAAAATCCAGCTCCTCGGCAGTTACCAATTGCTTCTCGGTAGTTGCAGCTCGGATGGCTGATTCATTCACAACATTCGCTATATCCGCACCTAACAATAGATACGAAACATTAAAATTTTTTATGATGACTAACATACTTCCGACTGAACAATAAAAGGAATTATACTGTCGAATTTTCGTGACAAACTAAAGCTTCCTAAACAAAATCGCTCGTTTAAGAATCTCAGAAAGAGTCGTCGAACAAACCGGTAAATCCAGGAGTCATTTGAGCCAATCTTCTCGAATAGTATTCCGGTTTGTGATCCAGCTTGATACGTTTCAAATACAACTCGAACATCTCTTGTCGTTCGCTGACCGTTGGCAAATCAATGTTGATGTGACGATCGAAACGTCCTGGTCGCATTAAAGCCTTGAATTTACCGATTCATTCGATGAATATGATGTTCTATTAAGCATAAACTAAACAAGTAGAAAAATGAGCTAACTGCAAACAAACTACGTATAGTAATAACTACCAAATGAATTTAACAATATCGACAAAAATGAGGGCATCAATTGACAATATGCTATCAGAATGTGTACCTACACTAAGCTATAAGAAAATCAAAGTTACGATGTTTTAATTCTCTACACGAATACATTCCTCTAAACCTTCGTTCTCATTCTATTTCCTCATCAAAGACGTAATAATACCGATCGATTTAACCACTAAGAGACCAATCCAAAGGAGAAATCGACTGATTTTACAAGTCATACTACCTTATCAAGAATATCAGCACGATTCGTTGACGACAGAACAATAATTCCTTGGGCACTATCCATACCATCCATCTCAACCAACAACTGATTCAACGTTTGCTCTTCTTCACCACTTCCACTTCCAAATCTGAAATTACAAAATTCCCCATATACCCATTCCGATATTATCAATATTTACCGATTTATTTCAAGAATAAGATTTCAACGGTCAACACCACACACTAACATTTCATTCAAAATGGCCAAGAATAAATAACAATGAAACACACCCAGATGCTGATGCATCACTGCGTTTGCGACCAATAGCGTCAATTTCGTCGATATAAATAATACACGGTGCTCGCGATTTGGCCTCCTTGAAGAGATTTCTGATGCGTGAAGCACCCAGCCCTGCAAATATCGCACTTTAAGCATATCATGTTGAACATTCAAACTCTGCTCTGACATTAGCAATATCAATTATCCACTCAACATTATCATTCAAGATTTTTATCCAGGGATAGTCTTGCGATACGCTCCTGGATTTTATTCATAAATTTGGAGAAACATTCTCAAGCAATTCAACATGAATGTAATCACAGTTTGACGAAATTTGATGGATGCTAAAACAACCTCCTATCATTTCCACAAATTCTGTGCCATTCATCGAAATGAACGGTGCTGATGATTCGGCCGCAAGCGCTTTCGCCAACAGGGTCTTACCGCAGCCCGGAGGACCAGTCAAGAGTGCGCCTTTCGGTAATTTCGCACCAAGTTTCTAAATCAAAACACAGCTACTTACTTTGAGTAAACAAAACAATAAAAAACTTCTCCTCAGCACTAAACATGTTAAACATTTGCTAAACGGAAACATCTTCAAATGACATCCTCCGTTTGATACAGATTCTAAATAAACCTCCACGATAATGCTTAACAGTCGCGATGAAAAGTCTGAAAAAGCTATTCAAAATGGGCCAATACAAACAAACGCTCACTGTATATTTGGTTGGATTTTTGAGGTAGTCCACGAATTCGCTCACTTCCAATTTGGCTTCATGAAGACCAGCCACATCTTTGAATTTGATCTTCAACTTACCCCCTTTACTGTGCGGATCGATTATGTTCAGTTTCGTTTTTGTCATTGACGACTGAAACATATTACTCGATATTATTATTATTACCATAACTCTCAATTGCATTATTACCGTTAATTAAGTTCAGTTAAAATAAACCAAAACTCATATCCACAAAAATCACATACCATCATATCGGTTATATTGAAAGATATTTTCACTCGCTTGAATAAAAAGTATGCACCAACAGCGATTGCACCAATCAACAGTAATGTCAACACAGAATTGCTTAAAATAGATGGGCATTAGGGAATCTGAACCAAAAAGAAAAAAGAAACACATAAACAAAACAGCAAACGATTCAGTGCCTATTCTCATGATGAATATTTAAAGTTAAAATCAGGAATGACTGAATTTTATGATGAACTAAGCTCTATGTGTACATAAATACCCTCCTGATGATGATGATGATTACAGAACATTCGGAAACTTACACGCCCTCGAGTCGTTTGTATTCGATTTGTGTCCAGTGTTCGGGTGGGAGGTTGATGGCCGCTTCGGCAGCTCGAACCTCGCTCTCAAAACGACGAACGCTCGGTATTTGAATGCGATAGATTTGTTGCAACTGAAATTCACCATCACAAAATGAAGATGGTAAAATCAAATATACATTATGTGAGCCTAAATAAGAATTGATCTCGGAAAGTACCCGGATCAAAAGCAGAAACAAATTAAATCAAATTGGTTACATACGTTCAGAAATGATACCACTTACATTTTCACCGTTCGATGTCTTTGCACCAGAATACATATAAACGAAGGCGACTTCACGTTCCGGAAAAACGACAATTTTCCAAATCTAAAAAGACAGGATCGATTACCGAGACAATCGATTCACAATAATGTAAACGACAAGAATATTAAAAATAACAATGCTTACAAAATTAAAGTCAATACTGACAAAACTTAATGAAATTAAAACAGAAATTGAAGGCACCTGTCCGGTCGGTAAAAGCCTCGTTGTAAAATCACTCCAAGTCGTAGAAACCACACCGGGAGGTAGGTCTCCGCTTGGACCGAAAAGCAAAACTGCCACAAGAACACCTAACGATACCATGAAGGCTGTCCTCATCCGTTGCAACATTTCTTTCCGCTTTCTCTCCTCTTCATTCCCTTCGTTCTCCTCCTCTCGACCATCTTCTGTTTTCTCAGCGCTATCACGATCGTTCGGAATATCTGACAGCACCAACAGTTCAATCATTCAACATTTATACTCTTGCTACTATTACAACGATGACTATATCCTAATCACAACACTAATCCAATAGGAACCTTGTATCTCTTTTATTTAATTCATCGATTGAGTAACCACTAAAAAACTGTATCCTATTATATAACAATAAACTTGAAGGTTGTTCACTCCTAAAACCACACATAATCAACGTTTCAGGAGCCATTCTGAAACGAAATTAGTGCACTGAACCAGAAGATTTCAGTGGAAAATTGAGAATGAACAAAAAAAGAAACCGTTTGAGGCTGACGCACGATTCAGGTCATGTCGATGGGAAGATGAAGCTGGGGTGCTTCGACTCGAACGAGTTTTCGGGTTTTTTGAGGATGAAGGACGGTTCTTCCATGATCTGGCTTAAATTGGAAATGAATTAATGGTTGTGGGGATATCTACTGGACCAACAATCTAAATCGGAAATTCGGCATCACGATATCAGTGCGTTCATTTGAAAAAATCTTCGGAAAATTGATCCTTAAGAGATCAATCAAGAGACTTAAGTGAATAAGTTGAATGAGTCTACTGAATTCATGATTGTATCAACGATTTAATGAACCTGATTGAAGAATTGTTCTGTATGATTAATGAGATTCAAAATCAAATCTTTCCACGATAACAATTTCTGCTCAATAAAACGATCGCCCCGTCATTCTAACGAAGGAAATAATTTGAGATCGATATGATTTGAAGCTATCAAAGTAACTCACTGTATAGAACTGCTAACATCGTACGTAATCGACTCAAAATTGAGTGACATTTTGATGGTAGTTGAAATTGTAGCAATACGTTCCGATTTTCAAGCGTATTTTCACGGCGCTGAGACGATGTCAGGAAGGACGCAGTGGTCTTCTGAAGCTGTTGCAGAATCAGACGATTACGAAGTAATTGGTTTAAAGAAGAAGAGGTAGTTGGAAGAGCGGTGCACAGACGAAGCATTTTGCATCTGAAATTTGGCCACTAATTAACCGTTTTTTGACAATTACTTCGAACTTTGACGATTTTAACAAGAATAATGACAATTACTTTGACAACTACAATTACTTTTGACAATCCCCGCTGACAATTACTTTCAACAAACCCAATAAATACGAAATGCCATCTATCGTAAACTCGTATAAGCAAGCACAACAGAGCGGTGACCGATCAAGATCACTAATATTCGATGAAAAAAAAAGTAGAGTCAGCTGAATCCAGCGCAAAAGTTTCCACACTTCGAAATTCTTCACTAGCACATCTAGTAGCCAGGTTGCAAATAAATCGAACTTAATTAGGGGATAACAGATGATTTGCTCTACCACAAGTCTTAAACCGCCAAATAGTGAGTGAGCGATAATTAGATCTCAGACAAGTGGACCCGCGACATTTGGCTTCGCCGTGCTAATCAGTCACTTAAACTTGGTTTCGATTAGCGTATTCATTGTCAATTTACACTGTGCACAATGCAAAAATTTGCATTCTATTCAAGTGAATGCAATTGATCATTTGAATAAATGCTTGCATATATTAGTGAATTATAAGTGAAACTGATTTCAATCATGAGTTGTTTTAACAAAAAATGGCATTAGTAAGCGGTTGCCTGGCAGTTGCTGCTATTATAGCATACTACTACTTTTATACTACAGTAAGAGTTGTGTGAATTACTTGCGCAATGCTGGATATGAGTTCATATGAAATTGAGCTGCTTTTTCACTCATACAGATGTACTTGGATCAATTGAAAATTTGTTGAAGAAACAATCAAAAAGTTGAGGTTGCACACTTTAAAGATAATGGACAACATTCACAAATGAGAGCGGATATTGAAATGAAAATCAAAATTGAGACAGATAGGTTCAACTTAGAGCGACAACTTTCTTTCAAGGTTATCAAAGAGAATCTGGCGTGAGCCCTATGAATGTTCTATCCAGGCGATTCACATGGAAATTCGAAGTTTACTGCTTAAACGAGGCGAAGAATTGATTGTAGAGACTCAAATCGACACGGTAGAATGCACACATTGTTTCAAATAAATGTTTCTTTTAGAGTATATCTTTATTGTTTAGGCAGAATGTCAAGAACGTGTAAGATTATGGCTTGAACAATGCGCGAAAGCATCTGCTGAAGAGATGGTTAGTATGTTGAAAATATGGTAACCCACATAGTCGTCTAAGACTGAATGTGATTAGCATTGAAAAATGATCGAACACACAAACAAAACACGCTGCAAATTCAGCATCTGCTGATGATGGAGTATTCATTTTGTATCTCGTGTAAGAAAAAGAAAAATGTATTAATTAAAAATTCACAGATTCATAAATCAGTTGATGATTACGATAGAACTGTATGGAGAAGCAAAAGATTTTTTTTCGCTTGACCCTTGAACAAGTAGCCTATCGGTGGCCATCAGAAAGGCAAATTCGGAGCGATGGTCGGATTCGACTGGCCTGGCAGCCACCGGAACTGACTTCTCCGATTGATGACTTTCATACGACGTTGGTTGATGGCCAGCAGTTTTTGGATAAGACAAAATCGAGCAGATCCACGATGATTATTTTCTCGGGATAAATGTCAAAAACGTCACTATTTCAGGAGCAGCTGCAAGAAGACCCGACACAATCTTTACGGGATCCACTGGAAATTAAGGATAAGTTCGGGTCAACCAAGAGTAGCAGCAATAAAAGGGTAGAGGCGATTTCCACATATCCCATTCAATCTGATAGAATAAGATGTGATCATAAAGCAATTCTCCAAATCTACGGTGAAGGTGATGAGAATTGCTGAATGAGACAATTGAGAATTTTCAAGGAAAACTTCCAAAGACTAAACTTTGAGAGTAGAAATTCAGTTTGTTCCGATGATTTATGCAGAAACTTTCTGGAGTTTTTCAGCGCAGAAGACGATCTTCAAATAAGTCGAAACGTGCGAAACGAGGGCGATCTAGCAGGGCAAAGAAGAAGAGGGTTCGTCTGGATAAAGAGGTTCTCTCTTGATCAATTCTCTGAATGCATTCCCCAAAAATTAGCATCCACAACTGTTGAAATAATTTCAACAAGCTAATTTCAACCTTATTGTACGTCGCCAAGCTAAAAGTGAGACTGAATTGAAGGCCAAATGCATAATCAGGCAGCTGGATCAATGTCACCGCATAATTGCGTTTAATTCTAATTGTCCACTCATTTCCACACTGACCATTTTGCAGCTCAATGATGGGAAGAAGAATTTTTCAGGTTGTCGATGACATGATCCAAATACTTAAAAAGGCACAACGAGTTGATCAAGGAAGTCTACGGAGCACCGTAAGTTAAGATTATAACATTTTTATCATGATTGTTACATCGTCTTTATCATGAATGTCATTTCAAACTGATTCAGATGCATTCTCATTCTTTTCAGACGTGTTGTATTCACTCTCATAGCTATCACATGCGAATACCGTTCTCTTCGTGACTTTTTATCATTCACTTCGTCTCATTTCACTTCACAGTTAGAATCGGTTTCTTATTCTATAGCATATACTGTTTACTTGATACGCTGACGAGTGTTGACAGCCGAAAACAACAATGCAGCAATCGAATATCATTGCTCAACAGTCAGATGATCAATTATAGAGTGCATTTGATAGAATGAGAATTTGACAATAATGGTTGAGTGAAATGAATGAGAAATTAGTACAAGAGAACACTTTTGGTGATAAAAGCTATGAGAGCGATTACAACAGCAAGAAAAAGAATGAAAATCCTGTGAGAACGAATGAAAACCCTGTTAGACCCTTACGAGCTAATGATACTCAGAAAATGGGAGAATTTTGCCATTAAATAACCACATTTACATACTCGAGTTAAAAAACACTACAATGGCGTTCTATCACAACATAAGAACTGCAGGAAATATTACCGACCTCCTCCATTACTCCTTGACATCTCCAAATTACCCAAAATGGTTAATTTCACCCCCTATGAGGTAATTTCACCACTGAACTATTCGCAACTGAGCATCAATCACACATAATGAACCGTAGTTCTTGGCTCTTCGTAATTCTCTTCATATGTTCATATCGTTCAAAAATGACACTTAGCAATGAGCAGTTAAATGCTGAACTGGTTATCAATGACAATAGCCGTCATATGATGCAATCTTCATGTGTGGGTTCGATTCAGTGTGATACTATCTCATAATTAGATAGGCTGCAACGAAGTCATCCAAAGTTCGACTAAAGAATCGTCGAATCCGTTATGATCACCTGAACCAAAAGCATAAAATGCTCATCTTATCACTAGTCAACTTTAAAGGAGAGTGGTCAAGGGGAACAAGTCGTGGAACCCTTCAAGTACACGCCAAACGGTGTTCGAATCCAACATTATCATCCAAGCGGCCCACCGACCTCAGATTCAGCTGAATCCTCCACTTACGATATACAACCACTTCAAGCAGTTCAGCCACCTCCAGTAGCGCCAATTGCGCAACCTAATCGTGCTGTAACGCAGTCACCGATTGTTTATGCAGCCGTTCAGATACCATCTTCGAATATCGAGATGAAACCAAAGTATGAGCTCTTTCACTCCACTTTCCACTTACTTGCTTCGTTTGGCCATTGAGCACAGTGCAACTGAAAACAACAATGAATCTGATCACTAGAACGATTAAAATAAAGTATACTGGATGCGTGATTTTCAAAAAAATTTCAATTTTGACAAGAGTAATCCAGTTGCTTGATCGAGTGAGGACTAAACGACAACCGATATTGTACCGTCATTTTTTTGCCTTGAAACTCAGGCAACACAGTTTCTAAATTACTTCTGTGAATCATTTGCGAACTGTGAAAGATCAAGTGCAACATGTCTTCTTTGAATCCTATTGGAAGCATCAATAAATTTGTAAGCATCAGAAAGTCTGCCTTATAGAACTCCGTCAAGTGATTCGAACAAGGCGGAGTCTGGAAGTAAAACCAGCGGAAGGTCAGGTGATGAGAGCAAGTCGAAGAAAAGGTCGTCATCAGTGTCAAAAAGTAAACGAAAGAAACGTCATAAGAAAAAGAAGGAATCCATCAAGGAATCTGATAAAGGTTACGAATACCGCTCTCCAAATTGCTGCCTCTACAGAACAAATGTTTCGACGAGAAGTGAATCCAAAACCTAATTTAATAACATCACAATTAATCCATTGATTGTGTTCCACTTTAGAAATTTGTTGAAGTGTTATGGAAATGATCATATGAAGTCAGTTTGTTTTTAGGCACAACATCTGGATCGAGCAAGAAGGTGGAGGATTCAAGCGTGAAGAAGAAAAAGAAGAAAAAGCATAGACGATCCAAACATTCACGTAAAACTGCCAAGAGCAGTAGTAAGAAGAAGCATCGAAAGCATAAGCGAAGTAAATTTTCACTAAACTACTGATAATATGCAACATTTTTTGTTTTACAGCTAGCTGAAGATGGCAGATTTTATCGTAGGGACATCAGAGGGCATGGATACTCTCACTGAAATTCGTTCACAATTCGTTGCAAGCTTGTATTCGTAGGCTAAAATTTCATGGAAAATGTTGTATTGTAAAGTGAAGCATTCTCAGATTTGTCATGGTAATAGTTATGATTGGTCACGGCCCTCCATAACGTGCTGAGTGAATTTTAGAAGATTTGGGTGAACAGTGTTGGAAATCCATATTTTAATATTTTGTTAGCGATTGATAAAACGATAACATCATGAGACTTTGATGTTTGCTTTATATTTCAGATCATCTGAGCAAAAGTGACTGATGAAAATTGCAGGTAAAAAGTCGAAACACCACAAATCAGATAAGGAAGCGGCAAAGACACCAGAAAAAAAAGAGTCACAGCATTGATCTGGTGGAAGTGTGCAGATACTAATCGAATCACCTGTTTTATACAGCCTGCATTCCATGCATTTGATTTTACTAATTGATATGATTCCTCAATTATCATTCTCATCTCATCGAAAATAAACCAATGCAAAAACAACGCTTCAATAAATAATGTCTTATCAAATACAACGAAAGTATTTCAGTCCGTATCATTGCATATTTCTTCAATTCAGTGAAATTCTTAAATCCAATGTAAAATTACCGAAAAAGTTCTTATTCAAACGAGATAAGGAAACGGCCTGAAAAGACCGTAAATGAATTGCCAAGAACTAGTGTTGCCACATTTTTGAAGGTGCTAGAAATTACTCAAAAAAGCTTGAACTCATAAATTTTACAGTAAAATTCTAACAAGTGACCTTCTGAGTGATGCTGTTAGAACATACAACTAGGCAGAATCAGTACAAACCAGACAAGCATCTGCACTGATCAAAATGCGACTATTAATAGATAGATAGAAACTATTGAATTGAATGTCTACATCTAGTCGTTTTCAGATACCTGCACAGTGCAGTAACCGAGCAGTAATAGTTATTTTTTAGCAGTAATCAATGGGATAAAAAAAAGCGTAATCATATTCATTTGTAGCAATTTTTCATCGAAGTGCGGCGGCTAGTCGTCGAATGCTCGCCTTTGATTTGACACTGTTCGGTTTTTCGGGCACCGGACACCGGTTAAAAGTCACTCATCTGGTTTCCTAAGTTTAGCAAAGAGAATTTTGCATTAAATCTTGCGAAAAATTTGCATGAAAATGTCCAATTGTTTCATTTCGTTTTGTCACTCAATTGTATTGCCTGTTGACGTTGGCAATTGCGAATCCTTGAGCTTATTCATCATCTCAATTTTAATGTTAATGCTGCCGTATCTGGTTGTTACGTGGAAATCAGCTGCTGGTTGTTAGTAGTTTCGAAACGACGTCGATTCGATTCAACGTTAATGCCGTTGCACTTTCACAATGTGATGATATTCGAATGCATTACGATTATCTTTAGAGCTTCAGAACTTTAGAACACTCATCGTTGAGTAGTGTGCTTCAGATCTCAGGCACTCTAGAACTTGTCCTGAAGACAGGTGAGGAATTGATGAAATATAGGGCCGGTCGACGATCCAAGGTACGTCCAACGCGCAACAGGGGAAGCAATAGTAGCTCTTGTTGTTGCAATGAATTGAACGAGCAAATCGCTGAGCTCAGCAAAGAACTACAAACGGAACGTCAAAAAAGGTATCCAATTATAAAAGATGGCCTATCCATATGTCTCAAATTCAGATTTAAGTTCCAAGCGTAAATTGTCCTTGCCAAACCAAATCCATTGATAGTTGGTCGCATCAGTTTAATGAATTTCAGTTGCTACTTTTTCACGGAGGAATTTCACAATTCAGCAGAAAGTTTACATATAGGCCGGCCATTCACTCAAACAACTAATTCACTGCTGATTGCGAGCATTGCACTAAGCTGCATTTATTGATGCTTTCGTTTATTCGTTGTAATTGAAATACCTCTACAAAGTACACGTTTAGATTCCATATCACTTCAGTGATTGCGTCAGTGATTGGAAATATTTTATTGTTAATTGCCATTCAACATTATTGAATCAATCAGCTGCTATTTGCAGATTGAATGCAGAAAAATTGTTGAAATATATGGAGAAAAATGCGAACGCAACAAATATGAAAATGTGCAAATGCCAACAACAACTCAATGATCTTCTCAAGCAAAACGGCCGACTTAAAGCACACGTAAGACAGTCTTGCAGTTCGCACGAAACTTATTCAAATCAAGTCACCATGCTGTGGAAACTATTAATTTCCTCATCAATATGTTGATTTTGTTCTAGGAGTGACATTTCATTAAGTGATATTCGTGAATGAATTATTAAGCATGATAAGAGCATTCATAAAAGAAGAGATGTTCATTGAAAATAATTAGTGAACGCCATGCGTCGCCATTTTTGTGGAGTTGAATGATCAATTTTGACACGGTTCAATACTTCAGAGAATACGGAAAATTAACATATTACGGGGAATTTTAACATATTACGGAAAATTTTTGACATATTTCAAATTTGTGTCGGAACTATTTGAATAGAATTTTGAAATATGCGCAAAGTATCAATCTAGATGACGATGGCTAAGTAACTCATGAAAAAATTTTCTACGGACTATCGTCGTTCAGATAAAACGGCTAGAGAATGCGTGTCATTCGGAGCGATTGCGGAGTTGTCGTGCGATCACCATCAACCATCAACTGCAACAACAATGTCTCAGATGGAAATTGAACAATCTCAAGTTACTCAAGCTGGCCAAAGATTTTCGTGGTGAACTCGATGTAGCGCATGAACTCCTAGAAACTGCTGACGCTACTATCGAAGCTCAAGCACATCCGAGTTTCCGCAAAACCATGTCGGCTGGCTCTAGAACGTGCCAGTTATTCAGAAATTTAAGCGATATCATGGATAACTGCGGTGATATGAATACAACAACATGCACATCAGCTGTGCTTGATGCAAATGATATCTCTCAAGATTTTAGTACGATGCATTTCTGAGTTTATTTTTCGTATAAAATTTCTTTGACAATGATCTTAAGTTGCTTCAGTACAATCTAGTAGGATGAATGATGTTAATCATATTCTTCTCCTTATGATAATTAGTCGGAATATGCGCTTGTACAAATCTTCTTGCAGAATCTTTATGTTTCCAGTGGATTTGCTGTTTTCAACTGTTGCCTTCATCTGAAGAGGTGATGAATCTTTGTTTAATTTCGGGTATCCTGTTGTGATATTGTTATAGAACAATCTTTTTTTGTTTGTTTGTTATCAGCTCTGTTATTCATTGGTCAATCTTCGCTGTTAAATTGTTTTTTAAAATCTATTTTACATTCTGTTTGCTGTCAGCAATTTTAGAAGTCGTTCGGAAATTTTGATGATGCACGTCTAACGCTGATATTTGTGTACGTACATGTAAATAAGACAGAATAAAGTTATTACGAAGAGCCAAGATGAATTCAGAGACACTCTCGAACAATGAAATTTCAAGATGGATATGAGTTTTCTCAAGTGCATACTCGAATTAATTGCAAATATTCATGAGAGATACCACGGGATAAGTTCAAAGAAATTCTTTGGTAACTGCGAGCGCTGGAATTCGAGACGCTGAATAGATCACAACGAATAGCGGAAATTGCATTGTTGCTCCAACAGACTGAAAGTATTTATTTTCAAAAATTATGAGCATAAATTTATGAATGTGAAATGCTTCAATATATCACATGTGTTTTGCCCATCAAAACAACATGAAAACTGACTATGAAAATTGATAAAGTGTTCGTTAACATCCAGACAGCAATTGCTTTCACTTATGATCGCAGTCAGTTATGCTTTCAAATACTTCCACCACCCCTCCTCTTCAAGACGATCACTGAAGTGATTAATCAATCAGATGATCAATAAAATCCCCTATATCAAGCATAAGATCACTCGACTGATAGCAAACAGCAACAACGATGATCGCGATTTGATGGGATGGATGTGTTCGATTAACAAATGTTGTTCATTCAACCTTTCAACAATCGCGTTGAGTTGGCCTTCACTCTTTTCGATCAGTTTTTTGCCATTTACATTTATCATCTTTTTTTTTCTAAGACACTGAAGTCACTTGCCTCATTCTTTATCTTCTTGCTTAGGTTTGTGCCAAAGAATTCACCGTAAATTCCATTCAAAACAGTCTCACTATAAAATTTTCCAGTCTCGTCAACACATGCCCATGAAGTTGATCACATTCTGAGATGAATATTTCTTCATGGATTCCACAATTTTCTTAAATCTACTTCACAGAATCACAAAATCGAAGATGAACTTCACAAAAATCGCAATATTTATTGTTTCAGTATTAATTGATATTATAAGTATTGTTGTTGTTATTAACAGTATCAACATTGATATTGCTATTGGAAGTTCGTTCGATCACAATATTTACAGTGTCAGAAAAATCGGATGGATGTTATAGGAATGCGATCGGACCAATTGAAAGTGTGCAGTGAATGAAGGGTTGGGATTGAAGGAATAATACTTTACATTAGGTTGATAACAATGGAACAGAAGGGAGGCACGGATTTATTGCATTGCTATTGCTATTAAGCATTGTGCATCAAGTTTAAAGTGGTTTGGTCATAAGCTCAGGAAATGCTTTTTAAGATGATCATTAAAACATTCACTGAACAATGCCAGCGAATTATCATTCGGAATGCTCACCTTCCCATAGTCGTTATCTTATTTTTGTATCAGATTTATTGCTTTATTTTTATTGCCGTAGTTATTATCATAATAATAATTATTATTGCTATTATTATTATTATTAATATTATTATTATTATTACTATTATTATTAGTACTGTTATTATTACTGTTATTATTATTGTTATTATTGTTGTTATTAATATTATTGTTATTATTATTAATATTATTATGTTATTATTATTGATATTGTTGTTCAAATAGATGACTGTGGTAAAAGGCTGTTGCTTATGTTGTAAAGTATGATGGCAAAGACAGTAGGGATAGGAAGTATATGGATGGATTGTAGAAAGAGATAAAGTGGGATCATCAGATCAAGTGCGATCTAAACCGGTGAAGAGAAACACCCAAGCAGAGGGTAGCTGCAGTAACTGGTGTTAACTTAGGCTGGCTTACAAGCGTTGTGATATCGCTGCAATGCTCATTGACTCTGCCATATCCCTCTTATCATGTTCGTCTCGATCCGTGATCGAGTTTTGAGCCGTGGTGATCTTCAATTAGTGATATTCGAAAGTGAATTTGATAAAGGCCATCATCAGGCACTTTCTTTGTGCTATTGCAATGAATATTTGATATAATCCAATATCTTTATCTTATGCATCTGTTATCAAAGTGCTCAGCCAGTTACATCCTATTTTCAAAGTGTTCATTCGTTTATTTACTCATTGCTTGCATTCATTCTTTAAGCCATTCATCTTCAATCAGTTTATCAGCCATTGTTCACGTTTGCTTTCGGCCCTTCGATCAGATTTTAGCTTGGATGTTAGATATGAATATAATTTCTCTCCTGTGAACTTTCTTGTCGTTTCAGCTTGAATTATGGAAATTTTGAGCGAACGTTGCTGTTTTATGGTACAAATTTTCATCTCCCACACACACACACACATTCAATTTACTATTAGGTATTGTCCATCCATTTGTCTATTTACATATGTGCGTGCACATACATATGACATTATTTAAATGAATCTGATGATGCATTACACAAAATGCACTAATTCGTCGTTGATTTCGAAAATTTTTACTATTGAAAACAGCAGAATAGCAAAATGTTTTCACTATAGTCAACGTTTGTAATCCTTTTTTCAACTGTTCGATAAGTCAACGATTTTTTTCAAAATTCATTGCCAGAATATTCATTTGTTTTAGTTTTTCAATAGGACGTCAATGGAATTCTGATGCGTTCTTCATCACTAAAAACTTGTTATTGTTGTCACTATTGACGATGAGTGCATCTTGTTCGAACATACAAATTAAAATTTATTGTTTTAATTATGCACTGCGATCACATTGCAATCATAATGTGATACGACGCCAACAGGTTCATTCCGTTTTCTCTCATTAACCATATTCCCCTCATGAAGACTGTGAGAAACAATCAAAGTAAATTTGTTATCGATGAAAGTCTGTATGAGCACACTTCATTGCCTTTAGAATCTCGATTGATTGATTGTTCAGACGTATTCTGGATCGTCCTTCAGTAAATTGTTCATATTTGCATCAGTTACCACATGTCTCTGTGAATATTTCCAATTTTACTGATTCATCCTACGTCGATCAATTCTTGTTATGTCAGATCTGAATGGTCATTTCAGACTAAAAAGAACCTTTAACTAGAATTTGGCTGTCCATGGAAATTTCTTCGAATTCGAACCAGATTCATAAATGGAATCAATGGAGACTTGTTGAATCGCTCATAAGTGCTCATAAGAGACAAATATGTTGATTCCAAAAGGTGTTTTTGCGAGTGTTTGCTTAACATTGGGTCAGCTCACTGTTTTGCATAACTGATCGCAAAGCAAATTGCTATTCCCAGCCATCGCATATGGATCTGCTAACTTCGTCGTCGTATTATCGAACCAACCCGACGAACCAGTTGCGTCGTCGTCGTCGTTTTTGTTTATTTATTTATTCATCCATTCAATGAAATGTTCATTCTCCAGTTAATTGCCACAATTTGGTTTGCAATCGATTTTGATACGGATCATTTGCATTCACGTATTGCTGCTGCCTGCATATGACGAATATTAAATCGGTCAGAAGTGTTTTTCGTAAATTTTCATTGTGAAGATTGCATTGTGATGATGATAAAGCAGCTAATAAAATTGACTCGGAGCAATAGAGCGGTCGTCGCTCGATTGAAAGGACGAAAAGAATTGCCGGCAAATTTCGCCATAAAATCAAATGTTTTTTCATGATATGATGTGAAATTTTGAACTGGTCTCGACGTATATTTCAGTTCAGAATTATCTTAACTACCAGTTTTATCGCTATCTATGAATATAGTTGCCGTTATGTGATCGAATTAGCTGTGAGATGAGCTCAACAGCGACTTGAGCAGTTCACTCGTCATAATTCATATCTTTATAATCACTTAATTTATTTCGTGAGACACATTTTGCTGCATCGAAAATCATCTAGATAAAAGAAATTTTTTACTTCTAAACTTTTTATAACTCATTGGAAATTGGATGATTTCACTGGAAAATTTGGTCTTCGGACAGTTGAATGTATCAAATAGGAAAGGAATGTTTCGAAGGTGCGAATATTTTCCTAAGTTTTTTTTCAGTTGTTGTCCTTTTCCACGATAAAAACGGGCCAGTTAGCTTTTCCTCGAGTAATAAATAGTCGTCTGGAATTTTTAACGCTTTTCTCATCTCGATGGATTGTTTGACGATTCTCCTGTCTGCATTCCACAGTCATCAATTGATGACAGCTGCATAAAGTTTGTTGCCGAATAATTGATTGTCGTCCAATCCTCACAATCAGCTCCGATCGATCCTCAATTCAACTGAACTATTTCAAGTTCTCTGTTATCCGTTCACTCTTCCAATCAATATGCACCCGGTTAAGCCTCTAAACACCTCTAAAAATAACAAATTTTTAAGTGAAGTACGCGATCAATGAAGTGACTGAATGTATTTACAAACCGTCAACAGATTATGATTTTCCGAGACTTTCCGTGTACTTCTTCTATTTACCTATACTTTATCTCAATGCATGCTTGCCAGTTATACTTGAACGCTCCCGAATCAAAGTGATGCAGACTTCAATAAACACGCGAACTGAGAACCTAAGAAGTGATTATTGCCAAACACTTTTGTGCTGTGCAATGAATCTGAACTCGACACAAGGTTTTTTTGTTGTTTAAGAAAAGTTTTTGTTAGCCTACTCTCTTTTTTTTCCGTCAGTCACAATCTTCGATGTGTTGATCAATTTTGAGTAACAAGAGCAGCCAGCCATCCATCCATCCATCCAGTCATTCATCCACTAACTAACAACCTTACTTACTTTACTGTTATTCTTTTTGTTTATTTTACCAACATCAACCGTTCTCATTCATACACATACAATATTTATTGTTGCCGTTCGTTGGCTGCTGAATAACTCAGCAGCAGCAGCCAATCGCTAACACAAAACTTTTCCTCAACGTTTTTCCATCAAAAACTCCTCACTGGCATCTCGTCGTGCTCACTTCACTTCACTTCACTTCAAGCTTAACAAACAATATCTCGCGTTCCATTCAATCCCTCCATCAATTCTTATTGTGCGTGTTGCAGTTCTTGCGAAAGCCATCCAATTTGACACTCATTTTCATTTTCAGCGAAATTAAAAATTAATGTGTATGTATTTCAACAATTTCACCATTGATCATTTTACGAGGAATAATGATAAGAATTAGTATTATCCAAAATTCATTGTATCCGTTAGTGGAACAATGCTTCGATTAGTCTTATCACATGTTTCAAAAACAAAAATGATAAATGCAATTTACAATATTCGAGTTAACCAATGAGATTTTCACTGTTGAATAGTCATTTGGTGTCAATAATGAGTGATCTTTATTTCGGAATCATTTGTTGAAGTTATCATTGCTATTGTTTTTTCATCGCAACGAAATTTTACCATTTATTCAGTTTGTTGTTTTCATCTTAGAATAGCGTATTGTTCACAAAATATTACGATGAAATTGGTTGCCGACAACGATTCAATGCTGTAAATTCGATTCATTCATTAAATTTGATTCACTTATGCAGAGAATGGGGGACGAATCGTCGGAGGATGTGATGACTGATGCGGACTTTGAGAAGGCATTAGATGCACTTCGAGAACAGGAACCGACTGGAGAAGTGGGCGAACTGTTGAGTGAGTCAATGTGTTATTTGGACACTGTTAATTGCTCACTTAAATTTGCTCAGTGACTGCATACAAAATCAATTGTTTACTAGAGAATACATTGTAATAACTTCATTGGAAAATATCGTGTGATTGCTCAAATTATTTCACATTGCTGAGTCCATTTACGGTATCATCAATTCTTCCGGAAACCAATCAGAACCTTACGTATATCTTTACGATCACATGAATATGACCAATTTTGGCGAAGGAAAGCGCCGAAAATCAACGAACTAAGCTGAAAGGCAGTGCTTTTCAGAGATGATGAATGAAAATCGCATGATCAGTTGGGAGGAAGCAGAGCAAATTTTGGGTGGCTCAAGCTATAATGAACCCGTGAAGTCGTCTCTACCCGAACAAACCCGACCTTCTGAACCCGATAATGATACCGATGTGGACGTCTCCATTCAGAGATTAACACAGGATGATCCGGAACTGAAAGAAATCAACCTCAACAACATGAAAGTGAGTCTCTTTTAAACAACTTGTGTAATCCGGTTATTTCGATGTTTTCTAACAAAATTCTAATATTCGTCCTTCTGCAAATTAGTTCTGGAATCGAAAATTGATTTTAAGATGTACTCAAACGCAACAATTCAATTTAATGCAGAAAATAGCATTTCATTGCAATTATCAATTGGACGACTTTGAAGCAGCAGCAGCAGCAGACAGAAACAATAAAAAACATATGGTAGAGCAAGACTTGCGATGACGATACCACGGAATGATCACAAATCACTAGTGGATTGATCAATTTAGCTTGGATCATTTCAGCGAACGCCCATACCACAAGTGAAGAGGTTAATATCAGCGATACGCGACAACACACACCTGGAGAAACTTGCACTAGCCAATATGGGTTTATACGATTCAAATGTTGAGGTAACATCCTATTGCATCATTCTTTCGCTCGCTCGATTTTATGGCTATTCCAACCCTATGGCTATTCCAACTCTGTTCATTCCAGCTATTCCTATTTTTGACGCTCAGTGGCTTTGAGACTTCAGATTTGAGGAGTGCTTGAACAGTTGCTAAACAAATTGTTGAGATAACAAGAAGAAAATGGTCAAGCTGAATAATTTTTAAGATATTCATTTGTGCGATTGCTACTTTGTCACGATTGATAAGTTGTCAGTGAAACTCAGGATGCGTTAACGAGTATCATTGCAGCCTTTGATCGATGTTGTTGAGAATAATGAAACGTTGAAGTCGATAAATTTAGAGACAAATTATCTAAGCGGTGATTTCTTTTCAAAATTATTCAAAGCTGCCTTAAAGAATCAAACTCTCGAAGAGGTAAAGGCCGTCAATCAGGTTTGTGAATTAGTCAACAACACAACAACATTTCCATTGCATTTGAAAAGTCCTGTGCAAAATTCCATCAAAACATTAATACAATCAAAATATTTCCATTGCACAGAGTCCACAAAAATTCAGATCAGTGTAAACGAACCTCTAAAAAATCACTCTTCATTGAATGAGTATTGTTGTTGTACGATCCAATATCATAGCAGAAATTTATTCAGCCGATACTTTCGATTGCCCGTTATCTGCTTCAAATCATGAACTCGATTTCGTCGTCTCGAATCACCGCTGATTCACAATCCTATCACGTTTACACCGTACACTTGCAGGGAGTAACATTCTCAACAACATCTGAAAAGGAGATTATCGATGCGATTTTTGAGAATCGTGGCATCATAAAAGTATCTATAAATCTGCGTTTACCTGAAGGAAGGCATAAAATCGAGAATGCAATGCTCAGAAACGGTGAAATAAGTGAGTTGTGATCATTATTTGATGAGTTCTTGTTTACCGTATCATTGACAACACCCAAAATCCTCGATGATTGTACTCAAAATCAGTTTCTGAAGCTCTAAACGTGTCAATTGCTAGCTTAAGAACTCATCTCAGAATACATTAGGTTGCCATCTGAAAAGTTCTGTGCAAAATTCCATCAAAACATTAATGCAATCAAAATATTTCCACTGCACAGTTCAAATTTTCAGAGCGTGTCCTGCGCCGGCAAGCAGCCCAGGCGGCCAAAGCAGCCGCCGAAGAAGAGGCGAAAAAAGCTGAATCAGCCCCAAAGCCGACGACAGCCACCGGGAAGAAAACCGATGAGGTAACTAAACCCAAGAAACCACTTAACAAGACTGCAAGCCCCACAACTCCAGCTAAAACCACTGCAGCTAAACCTGCACCATCTAAGCCTGCAACTGCACCAAAAACTTCACTCACTAAAACTCCAGCCTCTGATGCTAGCAGCACAGATACAGGCAAGAAGGTGCCACCTAAGACTGCACCTAAGAGCACCACCGCCAAAGGCACTGCTGCATCAAGCACAAAAGCACCACCGCTTTCTAAGAGCACCGCACTTGACGGAACGCCGAGCAGCGATCAGAAACCAGCTGCCGGTACCACCAAAAAATTGGCTACAGCCAAACCCACCAATGCAGCCGGAACAACTGAAAAGGTCTGATCAGTGTGAGAAAAAACAGTCGACGTCCAAGATGTGATGTGATATCTGTTCCAATTCAGTTGATGCTTTTTCAGAACTTTTCTTGGCGATTGCTTTTAGTCAATTTTTATTTGTGATCACCACATCTCATTTCGTTCACTCCATTATGATCAGTTTTTGCTTACGACTAGCATCTGTAAACAACGAGGAATATGAATGAATCCGCATTTGGTGTCATTTCCGACAAATTTCGAAGAAGTCATTTGAAGAGCGATTTTGACAAAAATCAAATTGTTGTTCCAAAAACTGATTAAGTATTGCTGAAAAGTACCCATAACTGAAACAACAAATCGGACTGAAGCCTTGAAATAGTTCACAGTTTGCTACATAAACCACTTTATTTGCTTTATAAGTTTTTTTAAATTTCAGTTGCTCATCATAAGTTGAAACCGACGTTTTAAGTTTTATCGCAAGTTATTTGTTTTGTGTCACTTGATTCGTGCAAATATGCTTCAGTTTATTTTTTTGTGCAGTAAACGTTCAACGTCGCATATCAACACTATAACACAAAATGCAAAATTTACTGCTTTTTTGTTGGATTGCATTTGCTTTTTCATTCATTGGGCAATTTACCACTTTTTGCTTGATTCTTGAGAAGTTTTCGTTGATTGTGCAGCAGCAGCTCATTCCTTATTTCACACTAATCGTATTGCTACGTGTCGTTGATTGGCTGGTGGTTTCATCAGATTAAATGTTTTACGGTATTTACGTTGCGTATGACGCTCATCACGGCAAGACACACAGTTATATTTGTTACTTTATGTTCATTATTTTATGCTTAGGCTTTTGATTGCATGCTTGTTTCGTTTCAGTTGCTTTTGAAGGGGTTTTTTGCACCATTGTTAGCGTATTCATGTGATACAATTGTTCGAAGGATCACTATGAAGCAATGGTTGAAAGTTTATGTTAATAGGCTGAAATCGAGATCGAGTGATTAAAAATACAATTTTGTGGACTCGATTTCGAGAATATAGATCGTAAGATCTAGAGATCTGAGAAGTGCATTCACCAGCGAATCGTATCTCTTTTCAGCGAGTTGTGTGGATTCATATTTGTGTGTGTTAGCGATTTTTGTTTATTAGATAAAGAGTGATGATTTTGAGTGCTTCTCAGTTGAAATTTCGTTGCTGCCCTATTGACGTATTGGCTCTTTAATAGTAGTAGTTAATTGGTCTCAGCTAGTTCAGCAGACGACGATCGATTTCTTCGTAATGTGATCTGACAAATTGGCATCAACGGTAATCATTTCTCAGATCATATTACGAGAAGTGCGTTCGATGCTTTCATTAGTCATTTGCTTGATTCGCACTTCAACTCAACAAAAAATTTTAGCCGAAAACCAAAGCCGCCCCTGCAGTTCCACCGAAGAAGAAGATTGTGAAAAAGAAAGCTGCCGAAAAGTCTGATGCCACTGACGGCGCGAACGAAGGTGAAGCAGCGGCGACCACCACACCAGCAAAACCGACTGCCAAATCGTCTGGAACCCCCTCAAAAGTCTCGACAACACCAAAAAAGACCGCCACCTCCTCCACTAAACCAAGCTCAGACCAAGTCAGCGAACCATCCAGAGTCTATCCGCTCAAGAAAACCAGTGTGTCAAAAGCAACGAAATAATGATTGTGAAACGTCTAATAATGAACGTCGTCTTTTCCAGTACTACAGAACCGATTATGAACCACTGATTGATAAACGTTGTCATGTATCCTTAAATAAATGTGTTCTCATGTGTAACACTATTGTCCATATTATACATTATCTGCTAATTGGATGTGTCCAGTTATTACAAATTCATTGATATGACCTGCAGAATTCAAGCAAAAAAACCCAAATGAGAAGATACTCTCAGTTAGCATCAGAACAGATCTAGTTTTCTTCTTTAATGCTGCATTTTCCACCGCTTTCACATCCAGTGGAAACACCTTCATACGAGTCTGATATTAGGGCTGCTTTCATGATTAATTGTAAATTTTGACTGATTGGACAAGTCTGATAATCAGAGTCGAACCTAACGAATGTGCAGTGAATGATTTGACTTGAAATTGCACTCGATATGGAATAAAGTTCACCTGCATGATAAATGAGATGGTGTTTTTTGAAGGGATTATAGAATGTCATTTGAATTGACTCGCGTCGATTGAGATTTATGGAATGGTTCAGAACGAGTCAATCAACTCTTTTGGAGATATAATCGTTTTTTTTTGCGCGTTTAACGACAACCATTTTGTTTATTTATGATAAGCGGATGCAGTATCATTAAGTCATCCTCATCGTTCTGTTCATCCAACCAACGATCCCATTTATCTATCTCTCGTCTGAATATTTTCTCTGTTTATTCGCCATTTTACACAATGTTCACCTAGTTCCATCGTATCTGTCTGTATTCGTCTTCGTCTGCAACCAATCGCGCATAGCAAAGCTCAAATTAATGTAAACTCTCCATTGTGTAACGCAAACCAGACAATGCCTTTGACAGAACCCTTTAAACAAGTCAATTCTTTTCAAAGGACCTTAACCAATTATTAATCAGAAGAGACGAGTTGGTTATTCATCGCTTTCATTCAGTTGTTGCGTAGAATTTCGACAAGATCTCGTAAAGCACTCCCGATGATAACAGCAGATAAACGAGACGAAACACATCAGTTTAACGCATTTCGCTCTCATCTCAGTGAAATTGCTAAAACCCATCCGGTTCCGAACAAAACTTCCTTCCGCGAACGGAAAAAAAACGGAAGAATTAAAGGTTGCATGCTGTGCTTCTCAGATATGCGGCGAAATCCGCTCAATCTCATCCAAGTGATTGTATTGCATTTGCAATCACTTCTTCAGCGCGTATAATGAAGAACTGATCATTTTGGTCTGTGTATCATAACCTTGTCTCCATGAGAACATTCAAATTTCGATTTTTTTCGTTTCTTGCAAAAATTTGTGGCGTTCGGTTCCCATATTTATGCCCACAGGCCAGTGGTAACAGATTGCTGAAGGCGAACGAACGTAAAATGAGACAAATGACGTTGTGTTTGAAGGAATGGCAAAACAAACGTAGAATGTGCAAAATCGAATGATTTTCTGTGTAGAAACCAACGGAAAAATTTGAGGAAATATTTATGCGTCATAGTGAACAAAACTATGAAAAGAAGCACGCAAAAGGCACATGTGAGATCACATACATTATTTGTGAGGAATTCTCAACGTTGATATCAATCAAGCAATCGAAAAACTGCTACTGAATAATGATTATCAATGAAAGTAGATTAAAAATTTGATCAAGTCGATCATGTTGTGAATAATCGGTAGACTTGATCGCCTTTAAATATCATAAGCGAAGTGAATTTTTTCTTCACATTTCCTGAAAATCCAAAAATTTTTGTTCAAAACCTATCGCGTTTTAATGGAATTATTGTCGGTAATTTTAGAATCTATGATTCATATTTCATATTGATGAGATGAGCATTTTGACATTTATTTCTGCTGAAGTCTTCCCAAGGGTCCAACGGCAATAAAGTAAAACGTTGGAATAAGACGATCGAAACGAAAAATCGCACGTTCATCGCATTTTCCCCTCCTGAGAGTACCTTATCTCGATTGCATATGAGCGAAGAATGGAAATGGAATTACCTAACCTTTGCATCATTTCAGAACCCTAATATTATCTCGAAGCCACCGTTCAACTTCTCAACTGATTTGATAATTCATCAGAAAGTTGACAGTTTTTGGTGAATAAATCATTCTTTTTATGAATAAAAAGTGCTCACTTACGGTGTTTTCTTCGCACTTTTGCCCGACACATAAGCGTAGTTCGAATCGCGTCGTATCCTTTGAATAACAAGCAGAATACAAATTGATATCCACAATGATACAGCAATTAGTATGAAAGCCACGAATTCTGTAGATTCCATCTGAAAAATTGTATTCATATGCAGGAACAATCAACATTGTCCCAGAAACGAAACCGACGACCGCATAATTGGCTTGGAACGATCGTGGTGCTTATTGCATGCTTGCTTGAAAGTAAAGAGTTGAACTGATGAAGGAACAATTTCGATGCTGTGAAACAATTGAAAATAATTGTCTCGATTGCATGCAGAATTGCAATAAAGTAAAAAATTGCTAACATAAAATAAAAATTCGCATCAACGTGTGCTAATATCTGAACATGAAAATTTCAAATGCATTGAAATAACTTAAATAGTCTTTTCTTCATGAACGGAACTAAAAGGCATTTTGAACACGGCTTAATGTTCCATTGAGATCACGCATAAAACATCATTAATGCATGGAGCAATCTGCAGAATGGAACATTCAACTTTTTTTTGGGGGGGAATGAGAGACTAGACGAGAGGAAATTTGGGAAAAAAAACATCCGATGAACATTTTTAGAGCAATTACATGAGAAGATATCCTGTTGCAATGGTAGCGCAACGGCTCTCTTTGCAAAATACACAAGACAGACACATCATGCAAAGTTACTTGCTTGTGAGCTCACCGGCTTAGGCTCAGTGAAGAATTTCTGACGAGATGCGAATGCAAACAGCCTATCAGTCGCCAATGGGCATCAGTAATCTAATTTCCGATCTAAGAAAATTTCCTCAGCTGCGCACACTGAATTTGTATGCGTCTAATTTCGAGTGTATAAGGATATAAGGATGATCACTGGGATCTGCGTGCAATTTGATAATTCCAGTATTACGATTAGGACGACCACCGGGGAACGTCTCAAATTTGGTCGCCTTGATGATGTTGTATTTTGACGTTTCGCAGGCGCAGTCACGTTGAATTCGGAACGAAATTCTTCAATTTCTTTCGACGTGTCATATGATGAACAGTTTCATTAGCATGCGAAAATTGAGCAGCCGGAAAATAAGCAAAAGCGCAAATGTACTGCATATTAATTGGGTATTATAGGGAAGATGGCGCCTATTGTTTCTTGTTAAATTTGAACAAGTGGAATTGAATATTCGCGAATTGAAGTCAACAGATCACTAGATTCAGCCTAATTCTACCTGGCTGGAGCTCGATAACGTCAATGAAATTGGTAAAGCATTTGCTTTCGACGGAAACTTTCGGAAATGATAAAGTTTTACTCAAGGCACTGAAGATTTGATACGATTCGATGAAACTAAAAGATTCGTCTGGCTTTCGAGCGACACCCAACTGATGAAAATGATGTTTTCCATTTGAAGTGGATCAAATTTCATTGAAAACTGATCCGAATCGATGGAAGATCAATGGCTCATTGATCAACATCCACTGAGAACTAGCGTTAGCTGTGAATAATTGAGATACTCGAGCATCATTAGCAGACGGAAATGATATTTGATGATAGCGGAGAGACGTGTTTTATCCCTTCCGATTAGTTTCGGTCGCTCACGGAACCTGTTGACAAGTCTGACGGATTGTACAGATTCGATGTTAGCGTTGAGCAATGTTTTTCAGCTAAATCAGTTCGTTGTTGAAACAGCTCAACGTATCTTTACCAACTTTAGAGAAATTCAATTGTAAAATGAAGCGTTCAGCATTGATATCAATCAAATTGCACGCTATAGTCATGTTTGTAGTCAGATGGTATCAAAAATAGTGATACATATTGGCGTGACAACCGAATCATTTCAATGAAAGAAGTGGAATGAATAGGTGAAGATGTAGCAGTTATTAGAATCAGCCATACAATCGAACATGCAATGGTGAAAACAAATCGTTAGAATCATTTCTCATGGAAATATGGAATGATGAGGAAGCAATCATGAAATAATTGTGAATTCATGAAAATATGCAATGAACGGAGAGGGAAGCGAGGATTGAGCGAGGCCAATATAATGTAATTACGACTAATTTGAAATGCGATTTGCTAAGCGAATGCTTGATATATATATATATATATATATATATATATATATATATATATATATATATATATATATATATATATATATATATATATATATATATATATATATATATATATGTTTATATATGTTTGAGTACATCAAACAAATATGCTAGTCATTGAAAGTGGACACGAGATTATATGTCTTCCTGTAGTAGCACTCTGGAAGTTGAGTAATTGTGCCAATTTAAACGATCAATAGCATCAAAACACTTTGCTAATCAAGCTTATAAACTGCTTCGGAAACTTAAAACTTGAAAACCGGAAATCCTTTCACGAAGAACCGCAAACATTTCCGTAACATTCGGAAAAAACGCCAGTGGATGACAACACTGTTACGATGGGTTTTACCACTTGAATTCGCTTTAGATTTTGACTTCATCCAATAAATGAGATGGGATTGAATTTTTCGAATTCAGGAGACCAGTAGTGATTAAGTGGATTTAATTTTATTTATTTAAACTGAAGTAGCATTACGGTAGAAAGATAAATAGAACACAGTTGATTTTGATCTGCAGGCGAGATCTTATTTCAAATGAAGCCATTAGTCTCACCTGACAAGGAGACCTCGAAATTAGCAGTAAGAAAGCAACAACCATCAATAACGCTCTCTCATTATCAACAAAATTTTCTTCCTGCTCAGCGTGAAATAAGGTGTCGCCTGGAAGACTAACGAACCCAGCAAGGCTGCATCAAATGATCGATTGAGTGTGTATCAAACAATATTTTCCATAAAGCGCTACAAGATGCTAGAATGAATTACTGCAAATGGTCATCGTGAAGTTGTAGCATCGGATGCCTTTCTAGTTGGTAGATTGAAACATGTCAAATGAGAATGACGGCACGATAAGATGATAATCACAACAAGGCGAGAGCATTATGGCTAGTGACACTCAATTAATGGACGAACGCAAGCAACTCATTGACAATTTCACTGCTAAAAATATAAAAGTACAAAGATGTCACATCGTTTGCAAAAACTATGCTATTCATTCGTTGAATGTCGATCGCGATTGCAGAAGTTGTTTTGGAGATATGATGCCAGAATGCTGCTGTCTTTTAGTAACAACTATTCTATCAACGATACTCATCACACAACACATCAGAACAAGTAAATAAACATACATTAAATAGTTCCATGGAATATACGAGTGAGCTAGTGGCAGCATTAGAGTCGAGTGAATTAGTTTATTACGAGATCTCTCTCCAATTTTCTTACACGAAAAAGGCTATCCATTCTTAATGAATTGAAACATATTGTTTGGCTCAGCTCACTATCGTATGGCTGCTTCATATGATGATAAGTGCATGCAAATCACTGAGCACTTCTTCGTCTTTTTTAAGGGGAAAAAATTCTAATCTATAGCTCAGATGCGGCTGAAGCAGTCAATACTTTCGCTGGAACGTCAACGAAAAAACATTAGCTAATATCTGCAGTGATTAAACAGCAATAAACTTATTCTTTTAGCGGATAGAAGTGTTCATTATTGACCCAGACTCGGTTTCACCTCCTCAAAACGCTCGAAAGAAACCCGTCTAATGAGTGAATCCTCGAAGTAACAGTCCACTCTAGGATGAGTTTCAATCCATATCTAGAGTCGTCTGGGCTTTTTCGACAGAAAACCAAACCTTGAACAAGACCACTGAATAGATCACTGAGAATTCTTAAAACAAGACAAAATTCAGGAAAACTTTTAATTGCTTTCGAGCAAAAGAATTAATGTAAATTCTCAAATGAACCACAAAAACAGACGCAGACACTAAAGAACTCGATGACGAAATGCGCACGAAAGCGAAGAAATGCTTTGGAATTGATGGTGGTGATGATGATGATAAGTAAGGCTCCTTCTCTGTGTCTTTCGCTTAAAAACATTTGCTGACTAAATCGAATTGTCATTGAGTGCCCATTAAGCAGTAAATAAAATTAAGCAATTTGCGTCACAAAATATTTTTCCAACCTACACACTTCTTCGAGAGAACTTCCAGTAATACGAATGCACAATATAACCAGTTGAAATGAAATGAGTTTGCAATCCATTGCAATCAAACGACCACATTCCTTGACGATTCGCTCAAACAGTTAGGTGGCTTACGAAAACTATCCTCTATCCTCTTAATCGACGATCGTCACGTATTCCTCAGCCCACGTCGAATATTTGTCGTTGAATTCAAAGAATCTCACCGAAAAGATTTTCGAAAGCCATTGAATCGCTCGTAAATTTACGGCAAAACTCATGAATCAAGATGAATGCAAGATAGGAGGAGGCGATAGCTTCACATTGGTTATGACTGATCTTTAATCATGGTTTTGTAAACCACTCGGGAGCATTCGAGGAGTGCAATTCTTGAATCAGTCATCGCTAACAATATGCTTTCAGTGTGCTTTCGAGTGAAGTCGAGCGTACTTATATATCGTGAATTCATAAATGTTTCAAGAAGTGACACTGACGATGAAACGTTCATGTGTTGATTCGGTGCGACATGTACGAAACACGACTGAAACTCGGCATGGTGAGCATCAAGCGGAAGTGTATGTATGACTATTAAGTATGATCGAGGCGTTCAAAACATCCTTTCAAATCAGCGATGATATACGGATAAAGTTTTGTCGAGCACGCTTTTATCTTAAGCAACCATCTTAATCCATCTTGATCCGTAAAAGCTCATACTCTTGTCATAATAAGACGTTCTCTTATATTTGTATTTGCTTGAAATGCTTCTGAAATCAAAAACGAGGACAATTACAATGCTGAACATCTCTCAAAAACTTTCCCATCATGAAGGTGAATCAAAAGTCGGCATTCCTAGGTGTGAAGTGAAAGACAGTTAAAAAAGAAGTTAGGATGAGATAATGCCAAATGAGTTCAATTCATGATTTCGATTCAGAATCAATTTTAAATTCACCTTCTAGGATTATATAAAAGAATATGAGATTGCACAATGATAAAATGAAAATGATCTGAGTGTATCAACACTCTGATAAAAATGTGAATAATGAATATATATTTCCAAAAATGTGAAGGATGAATATATATTTGTATAGTGTATGAATGTGGAACATTTCCATAGCAGGAGAATTTCGTGACTCTTCCATTGAACATTCCAATTGCAATGTGAAAATTCTTCATTCCGTTCTCGGAACGAGAAGAATTTTTCGGTAATCGATTTCGTCTAAAAATGATTCTCGATGCTTTTCGCAGTCTGATGAAAATATTCGTGCACGATATTTGATCGATTTCACCATTGAAATTGCGCATTGTCTTTTTCAGTTGAATTCTTTCAGTTGCAGCAGCAACAGCAACAAAAAAAAAGAAGTTATATTAAATGGGAAATGTCATGAAAGTGAGATTGTTGATTGAGTTTAATCTGACAACAATCAATCAAAACATTTCAAAACGTAGCTGCTCAATGCTGCCGCGAACACTGAATGCGTCGATCATTCACAAGAAATTCAGTTGACAATCGGATGCCTTGGAAGGCCTGGAAATGTCAGTCTCTAGAAGATTTCTCGGCGAGCAAACCACCATCAACAACGTCTCCAGATCCTCACCAACCTGCCAACTTCTGATAATAATGCTCAAATGTTCAATATCTCATGACTGTTTCCGAGCTCTCGTCAGAACTACGTATCTATCGTTTTATATCATCAGTGCAGACGGAAATTTCCGAGAACGTTGGTGAATAGGAGTGTGTCGGTTTGCAATTAAAATACGTCATAGCATACGTCGTTCACATTGACATGAGTAGAGCTGATTGCGCCATGATGAGGAAAATTACAATTTATGCAGCAATAAAATCACTGGAAAAAATATGATTTGTTAGAAATTGTGAAGAGGCACTGAATTCAAACGTTGAACACATGAAATCGGGAATAATTGCGCGGATGATTATGGAAACAGAAGTAAGCAAGACTCAGTAACGAGGACGCATTCGATATCGGATTGAATGTAGGTTATGCACACGCACTTGAACATGTCAGATATTTGATGACCAATACTGCCGTAACGTTATTAATCGATCATTTCAACGCATTGACTAGCTCACTGGATAGAACAATCGTTGCCCATGTTACGATTATTCTTACATATCGTATTTTCGCTTGTATTATCCAAAATATCAAATACTACTATAAAATCGATGAAGCATACGATAATTCGGACGAGATATTGAAACGAATCGCTCGGAATTAAGCGCTCGTTGACTGAACTTGAATGGGAAAATTTGCTGGGGCTGAATTCTAAAACTTTTCTGAATAATGCTCAAAAACAATGGAAATGTTTTTGGAAAGAAATCTTAACAAGCATTATGTAAGTGCAACATGCAACAATGAATTTTGCTCGAATTTGGTCAAAAATTGCATTCAATATTGTCACAAGACAATGAAAAATTCAAATCGCACAAAATGGTGAGTCTTAAACCAGCTCGGCGACTAGCAAATCGGATTTCGATTGAATATCCTGTAAAGTCAGTCACACATGTGCAAGCATATCACTATATCATCGGCATCGTTCAATTTATAGCAATGTTCACTTGCTTAATCATTCACCGCCTACAACTGCTACGTATTGATGTACAATAAGCAAAATACATCAACGAATACACAAACAACTAGAAATTTTTCTAAAACAAGTTCAATTGATCGAGTTGAATTTATGAATTGATTATATTCTTTACAGCACCTCAAATACAAGTTACAAACTGAAAAACCATCTGGCTATTAATGGATATTGTATGCTGAATGCGCGTTGCTCATGAAAATGAGACTGGTACTTCATTCTAGAACAATAAAGGCTTTGGCAAGATGAAGTAAGTCAGCAATGGGCATTTTTCTGTCTTTTGTTATCGACACGAAGCAATCCGCACAAAAAAAGAAGCAAATCCAAGTGATCGACCATCGAAATGAATGCGCAAATCTCTATTAAAACAAGAAATCCAGTCGGTTTCCAATCCAGCTGTCTGAAACTGCTTTATCAACGATTTGATTCTCTCATAGCCTCATTCGTTGTAGCTGAACGCGATTGAGTGAAAGCACAACGCTTGAATCCACCAGTCAAATTGGCCATCAACCCATCTGTCTATCATTTGACTATTACTGACAGGCTTTTGTTCGGTTTTTCCTCGAAAGCCATGCTTATCAACCTTTTTCGAGCGATTCGATATCTAAGCTATTGCAGCAATATTTGACAGCTAGTTTCATGGCTACAATCAAACGAAGTACACCGGGTTTGAGGGGCTTATTAAGCTCCACAAAACTGATCTTCCCTTGATGTCATATCGGTCCATTCGTGGACAGCAATGTCCAAATTGGGTAACATTAGTTGCAACCAATTCAACACTACCGAAGCAATGGTCTAACTAGTGATTTAGGCGGAAATTTTTCTTGCTATTTTGAATGCAGCTAATTTAGTTGACTGTGATGTTCAGCTCTCATTGTTCATCTCTGAGGTATCTGTGAACCACCAGTTCTTCAACAACAGTCATCGCGAACAGTGAACGAAACGAAATCAGCAGTTGAAGCATGATATCATGATGAAAATGTACTTCGACCAAAAAAAATTAAGTTAGATTTATTACGTATCATATTAATGAGATCCACAATAGCGGTTGGTTATACGAACATCCTTATGTGAATATGATGAATTATTGATGAGTTGACGCTTCCACATCCATCATCTATACTCATACCCTGAATATTCCCTCAAAATCAATGCGTTTCACAGATTAGCGTTATTTCCGCAAGAATATATGATGAAACTATAAATAATGCATGAGTTATCGCTTTTAGATGCTGTCATTATTAAAGCTGAGTTGTTAATAGTAAGATGTGTCAAAAAAACGTACGAAATGTTATTCATATAACATGATCGGAATCAATTCATGAGACTGCTCTGTAGAACATCTATGTATTATCACATTGATCAAATTGTCATGTTGCTCCCAGATCAGTTCTCTTCCAAACGGAAAACACATCAGATCACTGGGAAGTTCTGCGATAGGTGAACATCGAAGCAGCACCGGAATTTTGCTACCACAAGATATCCCATCTCTCACAAATGGAAGATTTGGAAAATTATGCAGAATTTATAGCTTAGAGTTCACGAAAATTTCAAACCTGACCATATGGTCAAGACTAAGATTCGGCCTCGCGCTCAGAGATGAGAAATGGAACGATGCGAAAAAACTAGAGATGAAGTACTGGAAATTGGTAGATCTCGGACTGAAATCTCATTCGAGAAGGAGGAGTTTTGTTTCAGCACCGATTACTGTGTCAATTGCTGTGTTGCGGAGACTGAGCCAGGCAACGACGTGATTTGATATTGGTATTCACGTGTTATTTGGTATTCATGATGTTTGTTATTCACGTGATCACATCTCTTATAAGGTATCAGTTCTATCCATTAAGTAGATATGATATTAACAGCAACACTTTCACAGGGGATCGTTTAAGGATGCATAAGGGAAGGCGACTTCTGAAGGGTCATCGAAATGCTCTCAGAAAACTAACTGCAATCCTCTCGATGCTCAGAATGAAATGAGAGAGAGATAGATAGTTATTCAACAATGACCTTCCATCGTTAATTCGTGAAAAATTAACAATGGTTCCGTATCATCAAAAGGATTCAGGCCAGCTTGAATCACAATTAAATCGAGCAGATCTGCTACTTAGAGCACAGCACATTTGTCTGATGTAATTCAGGATGACGAATTTGTTTTGATCAGTATTATTACAGTTGTTGCTTCATTATTATATGATTATGTTTAATGTTACAGTTACCCTGATTAATGTTTTTATCAATTTGTTTGTTATTATTGCCGTTGTTTTTATTATTACACCTGTTGTTATGTTCGAATTATTATCGTCATTAGTGTTAGTATTATTACTATCATTATTGGTATTATTATTATTATTTTTATGACTAATATCAGTAAAATACATAAATCTATTCCATCACAAAGCTGTAAGGATTTCCGTCTGGTGATTATCGAAGTACTTATGACACGCTCAGTTACTGTATGTTCTAAATATGTCATATTGTTTGATGTTTTGATAATGTGTCGAAAACAATGTAGACATTTTTTAATTGCTGCATACCGCAAAGCAATTTGTTTTGTCTGCAGTATTAAAAGCAGACTGTCCGGGCAATGTCAGAAGGTAATCGTTTCTCGGCTTTTTCGTCAGTCTGGTTTTTACGGAAGGAACTAGTTTCTGGCTTTGTTTCATATCATTCACAAACAAACTTATTGATAGCGCTCATGGACGTCGACTGCACCAGTCAGCATTGGTGTCTATCTACGTTCTGGGATTCCCGCAAAGCCAGTTAGGAGCCCTTTTGGTAGCCCTCACCCCCTCCCAAGTCCTAAATTTGTTGGTGCTCTCAGTTGAGTAAGTATCACCTCAAGGCACCTCAAGGTCAATGTTGAAAACCACAGACAAATTTCAATCAACTCAATAGCATGCTGCAATCATAACAATGTAATAATGTCAAGAATAATAGTGGTGGTTGCTTCTTATTTTGTTGTTTTGTTGTTTTGACGACGATCAAATCTTACTTCCGCAGACAAAATTTCTTGCAGCAACAGCAAAATTAGCAGCAGTTGGCGGTGATAATATCATTGCTTCTGAACGAATCGCGAATTTGTTATTGAATCTGTCTTAGACATTGATAACATAGCCTTATCCCACTGATCCTTTCTGTTGAACGCTCCACTGAAAAGTAATCTTTAGCTGTTTTGATTACCTTTTGTGATGTTCTAAGAAACGCTTGTCAGCGTATTTTATCAAGCCTCTTCATTATTGTTGTTATCAATTATACGTCCACTAATCTTTCATCTCTTAGTACTATCCGGAAATGTCCTCATTTTTATTGCTTCTTCTTATTATTACTGAAATATTATGATGACTTTCGTCGTGTTACGATTGTCCTTTTTGTTTATTTGCAAATCTCAAACGCCTACTGCCATTTCGAAGGTCACTACTGTTGACTTCATTTGAAGTGCAATAAAACTATAAAAATTGCCAAAATCGATTGATTTTTCAAATGTTTGTTAAATGCTATTCTCATCTAAATTGAACGAGTAGTTCTCATACAAAACCCCGAATCCATGGCATGAAATGCGCATTTCATTGCATCAAACCCCCAACTCAAATCGTGATTCCCAAAGATTATTCAAATCTTCGTTTATTGATTGTAGTTGGTTTGCATTAACGACAACGATTCATTCATAAACCAATTCGCTTTCGAATGAGCACGCAGCAGATTAACTGTTGCTGCTGCTGTTGCTAGTGCTGATTAACACCAATACGCTGCTTTTGCTGATCGAATGGAGGGAATCTTTCAACTGTTAGAGCGTGATCATTTCCGATGTTAGAGCATCATCATCCTAACCATATCATGATGCCTGAACAGTCCAACAAATCGACCGACCTTGAAATTGTTCAACATTAATTGTAAGCGCAAACGAAACTGATTTCGTACCATGCATAAGCCATCATACCATCACCACCATATCAGTTGCGTGTAACTCTCGAAACATTCAGTTGACGTTTGATTCAAAATGTTGTTCGATGCGTAGTGATTGATAGTCATCAAGAAAACAATATCAAATTGTTAATTGCTTTAGGACGGTTGCTGAGTTTAGAAATGTTTTTTGTGGATGGTCGAAACTGTTTACATACAAACATTCAGTCATTCCTCCATATGTGATGTACCTACCTACCTATACAGATCACATTCGCGTTCATGAGTCTTCAATCATCATCATCAATCAACAACAATTAATTTGTATCATCTCATTAATTAAGATACTCACTTCTTCTCTTTCCCATTCTATCGGCTTCTTCCACAGTCTCGTCTCTCTCGTATTTATTGATATCGTCACGCTAGCATCCTGCAGCTTTTCACTAAACAGTTGTATTCTCGTCGAAAACTGATCTTTGATGTTATTAGTGCTGATATCATAGAGTAATTGTGGGTGTTCGGCTTACTCCTTGATATCGACTGGTGGTATATAAGGAGACGCTTAAATTATCTGGACTTCAGTGCATGAGCAGTGGTGCGAACGATGTTAAATTCACCCACGTTTATTCCATGATCCATTATTAGATCTATTTTCGTCCACTATGGTACATTATTTATTCAAATACTTTGATTCGCATATTCACTATGATGCATGTGCTGTTGATAATCCTTTCAGTAACATCCAATAATGTACACATGCTGAGTTTTAGTATTTCCGTGATTAATGCTTTTCAGTGATTGATCGTAATGATTTCCAGTGTGGACGGCTTGTTTCGTGCTATCTTTTGAGCGATTAATAGGAATGATTCCAGGAATTAGTTATACTTAGTCAGTTGTTTGATAGATTTCATGGCGTTATCACGAGGTAGGATGTTGGAGTGCTTGAATCAGATGTTCTTCGAGACATGTTCATATCGTCTCGGGTGGAAGGAAGATTGATTCACTGAAAATGAAACTATTATAACTGAATCGCTTCCTTGGCACTCATTGTTTCGCAACTCAGATGATTATTCCGTTTTTATTTGTCACTTTACAATGTTTTTGCATTTGCACTTGTTAGTCATTCAAGTAGGTGATAGTGAATTACTTTCTTAACGGCATCTCCATGACGTCATCCGTTAATCATTGTTCCATTACGGTTTTGCTCATGACTGAGTCATTTTTATTTATCATGATTTTGTATTATTCCAAAGAATTCCTTATCAAAGAAGGTTTTTGAGAAAAATTTTAAGTTTAAGCAAACTGTGGAATTTTTTGGTTATTCTATCTCTCACAAATGAATTCATGGAATTTGAAGATTGTTCTTCTCGTAAAGTTTATTGATCTATTGCGATTTGTGCTTGCGTCGTTCGGTTTTAATGTTATCCATTCTATTGAACCTTCTGAAATGTGTTCCCAATGGATACTCGCTAAAATGCGTCTGATAAACCTTTTCAATGTATCGCAATCAAAAAATATGTCACATATTCCACTAAACAAGATCAGCGCATCTCATTTGATTGTCTAAACCATGAAATTTATTCCTCCTCTCAGAGAATGGCCTCGAAGAAAATCCGAAATTCTGACGTTTCATTGTCCACAATATCTGGTCCTCGTATGAGTCAACCGTCGATAAAATATCGCAACGAAACTGGCCTTCATTGGATCGTGACCGGTTTATTTCTAGTTGGTGATCTCGCCGGCGGTGGCCTTGTGGCCCTTCCGGCCGCAATGATACAATCAGGTCAGAAACGATCACTTGCTGCTTTTGACAAGTTCAGATTCATTATGATCATAACCGAAAACATTTAAAATTCTCATTTCCAATCAATACCACGCCAATTAAATTGGTCAGTAATATGATATGTTCAAGATTAATACATTTAGACCAACTGTTTGCTTCAACCTAATCTTTTAATCGAAAGATGAATACCAATTTATACATTCACGAAATCGCTCTGTTCACTTTTAGTGTGCATCCATTGCTGCAATGAGAGATATAAGAGAGTAACTTAAAGCTGCATAAGAGTGTAACTTGCCAGTCGTGACCCATATTAAACTGGGTCATCCGTTTACATGTTTCAGCTTATTTCCCCTTCAGATACGCAGGAAAACTCATCTGTTGAAAAAACAAACTACTGAGAAGTCAGTGCAACTTGCTCTTGATAAAAGGAATCATTTTCAATACGACAGCTGACTTACAAGATGAGAAACAGCATGATACCAGCCAGTAGCTCTGTTTGTCAAGTGCATTGTGCAATAAATAAATCACAGTCAGCAAAACAGTTTCGAAAAAAATTGCCTTGTTCAAATAGTTAAAGATGGTTCTTACAATAAACATTACACGAACTCCAGTCAGTCATCTATTCCAGATTTTTATCCTGGACTAGTGCTTACTGCAATTATGGCAGCCGCAACCACCTACACATCGTATGTACTCGGTGAATGCTGGGTAATTATGCAGAGGCGTTGGCCTGAGTATCGTGATTATTGCCGGAAACCCTATCCGGAAATTGGACAGCGAGCAATGGGTCCAATAGTGAAGTTCGTTTTTTTCAATAGCCTCGTCACTTTCTCAGTCAGATCGAAAAGAGCTTTACAGCATTCCCAGAAATAATTCAACAGTGCAGTATGGTTCCAACACGATAATTTCTTGGTTCATAGGGTCAAACTAGAATTACTCTTTGTGCAGTGTTTATTTCTTGGATGTCTTAAGACTAGTCAGCTATGAAAATGCGATAAAGTTTAAAATATTTCAATTTTATTCACTGCACATCACCAGATATTCAGTTTTGAAGTGGAAGCAAATCGCCATTTCAGATATGATCAGTGAACTAAGATCTTGAATTTGGCTGATGTTTCCTCTACAGTTCTCAATCTAATCAAAAGATGAGCCAAATTTCTGCATGGATAATGATGCATCCAAATGAAATTAAGCAGAACTTATCACTAATCTCTTGTCCTAATTTCAGATTGATTGTGACGATTTGTATCGACATCACACAATTCGGTATCGCTGTCGTCTACTTGTTGCTATCGTCAAAAAATATCCACGACTTCCTTGAGGCATTCTTCGAGACCGACTTCTCGTTTTGCTATATCATTATTATCATGTGTATATGTCTTCTGCCGGTGACATTTCTAAAATCACCACAAGATTTTTGGTGAGTTACTTTGAAGTTTGATCAGCCAAACAGTTCATGACGATCAAACAAAACACCGATGTATTTGACTGAAAACTAAAGTCAAATAGAATAAAAGGTCATCTAGAGAAGCACTGATGCCAATAACGCAAAGTACTGACTTGAACAGGATAGAACAGTTGTTTTTTCGTGCATTTCACAGAGAGCCAATGCAAAATTCAATATTCGATAGGAGGGATGTGATTGTAACGCTTGAATTTGCAGGTTGGTCATAGTTGTTGGTATGGTAACAACACTGGCCGCTGTTGTACTGATCTTGGTTGGTTCAGCGCTTGATTATGGTACATGTGCGCATGTATCGGGTAAAAATACGCGCTTGGTACCAACGAATTATTTTCTGGCTTTAGGTACTCTTCTGTTCTCTTTCGGTGGACATGCTGCTTTTCCGACAATTCAGCATGATATGCAAAAACCATATCATTTCATACGTTCCACTATTCTTGCTTTCTCGAGTAAGTTTATTTGCATATTTTTGAGAGCACATCGCATACTTTCAATTTGCTGATGATAGTGTGTTTGGCTGAAAACCTCACAAGAACACATTCAATGAATTTACATTCGAAACATTTGATGTGTCTTCCCATTAGATTTGTATGAAAGATCAAGTATAAAATGAAACTTCATGTTTTTCTCGTTTTGAAAGTAATATTTGTATATTATATAATCGCGACCATCGGTTCAGTCCCTCAGTATATCTGTCCCTGATTGATCTCTGTTCGAATTCGACTACAAAACAATTACTCGTATCAGTTGAATACGATTTACTGATATCGCTTCATATGACTGAATGGTATTGTTTGTATTGGAAACAATAATATTCATATGAAATACGTACAAACTAGAGGCAGTATTCACTATCATTGGCTCCATAGTAAAGTTTCAATGAAAGCGATAGAGTCATGCGGTTGATAAGAACTAAAGCATAGTTGAGCAGAGTTTTGGGAATGTTTATTACATGATTAACATCCGAATGTGATGCTTGGATCAATTGCATCGCTACCATGTGGAAATGATAACAGTTAGCGAAATGCGGCATTAAGTGGTTAAAGCAATCGTGTTATTGAGTGTTCGCTCACATGATTTTACGAATCAACCAAATGCAATGTTAATCACTTATTATGATCACTAGTCTCAAATACAAACAGACTACGCACTAAATCGTCATAGATCTAACAGTGCGTTCTTTCGGTTAGCAAGGACTTGAGAATTTCATTGGGTATCGCTTGATGTGGCTTAACATCAAAAGCTATCAATGTATTTGATAAATTGTGCTTTAAAAAGAATTTGAGATTCGTAATAATGTCAACTACTATCAAAATATTTACTGTCATAAAATATTTAGTATGTCAACAGTAAGTGCAATATTCGAAAACATCCGAATGGCTGATCATCTTCCGTAAGGAAGTTGACTTCTCTAGCCGAAACAATTTCTTGGCCTTGTTGTTGAGACACTAATTATCGTGATTGTTGTTTTTACTTACTTGCTCACAATCGAACGGACTAGTTCTCGTGATCGATTCACTTTTCATTGTAGCTTTACAAAAACCAGTGAATTTTCGCCCACATCGTCACACTTTTACTCACGATCAGCTAGAACCTAGAGCAAGTGAAACAATCGGATCGGACGAAGCAATATTCAGCATTTACTAGTGTACAACTGCGAATGCTCATCGTAGTGAGAAGATAAAGTCGAACAAATCCCTCCACTCACACATACAATTTATCAGCAATGCATTTTTTTTCGGAACTTAACCCTCCGTTCCAAAGTTAATTGCAACTGTTGAAAATAATTCCAAAACAGCTGGAAGAGTTCAAATTTGTTTGAAGACGAAGAAGAAAGTAGTTTGTTGTTGTGTTTTGAAGAACAAGTGTTCTCTTTTCAAAGCACTGAACTGTTCTCGTTGTGATAAACAAAAATGGAGATCAGTCACATAAATCAATCAAAATTGTTTCAGTACTCATTTTGATATATGTACCCGTTTCGGTGGTTGGTTACCTCACATATGGTAACTCAATCCAATCCTCAATTATCAACTCAATTCAAGTGCTGCCAATTCAACAAATAGTCAACGTTTTCATTACAATACACTGTGTACTCACGTTAACGATCGTTTTCAATCCATTGAATCAGGACGCTGAGGAGGTCGTCAATGCACCACATCGTAAGTTCATTCGAACACTCTCACTCACAATCAGTTGGTTGATATCACCTAGCTCGAAACCTACCTACCTGTGCTTCAATGAGCCTGTTATCAAGCCTCAGCCACACGATGATTTTGCTCGCAGCTAGTTGGGTATGTCCAGTGAAACTCTAACTTCTTCACAGTTTATGCACTCTACAATTCTTTTTGCTTCACTCCAGCTCTCCGCATTCCACAAGACTGAACTGTTCACTCCATTTTGGAAAAAATAAATCAAGCATGTAGAAATCATAACCAGGTGCTGAATGCCTGAAACTATTCCGTCAAGGTGCTGAATGTCCTAAAATAAACTGCTAGAATCAGTAATATCCCAAAAATTATGGTTTCGTCTCATAAGATAACATTCAGTCTCAATCACTGTGCTTACTTTAGTTCCCTCCCTGGACAAGCTCCGCAAAATGTTTTTATGGTGCTGAAAGAAGCAAAGTTTTTCTTATCAGCAAATTCTCGGTGGTATGCAAAGAAAAGCGCACAACTGGCAGTTGCATAAAAATTTTTATCTGAAAAGTAAATATTGGCATTCTTCTTCGATCATCAGATTTATCACCCATAACCGTGTTTATTTTTAACCAGTAAACGATAAAATCGGTTTAGTTTACTATGAATTGATTATTGTTGCTGATCGTGTTGACAATAATCATTGGAAAATGTTTTGTTGGCAATAAAATGCCGTAAACCAGAAATAAAATGATCACTATTGGAAGATAAATGATTGATAAGAACTTCGGAATTGAACAACACTGAAAATTGTGGGTGAATTAGACTGGCAACAGCAACGAGGGCAACGATGAAGTTTACTCTGTTTCATCATTATTTATGATTCGATTTTTCAGTGATCAGCACAGCACGATACCAAAAACATGAGCATTTCTTTCGAGAAGAGAATATTTTATAATCGACCCAATAAATCGTCAGCTATTGCTAGCTATGCTTTAGGAATCTGTTTTCGATAGAATCCACATCAACTCATTTACATTTTATTTTTTAGAAGCACCAACCTAGATGATTTTAAACGGCATTATCAATCTTTTGCTGAATTTGAAATTAATCCGGAGTGAAAAAAATCTAGACTTCAATTGGAATCCTCGAACAGAATCAAAATCCTCGAATAATTTTGTTCTTCGTCACCGGAATCAGTAATCATTCCACGTGAAATGTCCTCCAGTCAGTTCCTTAGCTCCTAGCATTCGATGATCAAAATGAAGCATATCAATTATCAAATCTCTGACTGCTTGATGATATCTTTAAAAAAAGCGTGATCATGACAAGGAACTGAAGAAAAAATATCACGCCAAACACGTACAGTTTAAAGTTTCAGTCCATTGATTCTGAATTCAGATTCTAAACTCTGATTCACTAGGTAAGAATGACTTGATCTGGAAGAAAGCTGATTGTGAGAATTTTGTGGGATATTTAACTAAACTTTCAGATTTCGGATGGCAACGGGTTCTTGTTCGAACGTTCGTAATGATGGCTGTCGGGTTTATCGCTGAAACAATCCCAAATTTTGGCCCACTACTTGATCTCGTCGGTGGATCGACGATCACCTTGACAGCACTCGTCTTTCCGTGCCTCTTCTATCTGTATCTGTCGGTTGGTGAGGATGCAATGAATTCCGAATGTACAAGCGCTCAATTCGAAGAGTACTGTGATAAATCGCCTTCATTTAGCGAGTGCGTTTTGCATTTCTTCATTCACTTCCCAAACACATGTGTAATAAAACTTATTGAATCTAGTATAAAACAATAAATCAAAACATCGCTCCAATTGAGCGAATTAGCAAATGGACATCAATGAGTCCACTGATAGGAACTGATAAAATTTCACATTGAGAGAAATGCACAGCAAACGTAAAATTGAGAAATAATTAAAAGTGCAACCAGCAATTGTGTTGTTTGTTTCATTGACGTTGCCAAAATGGTTACAAAAGCACTTGAAAGTTCGTTCTGTCAATTTTTTGTTTGTGTCAATTCACACTATTTGAAGTGCAGTTTTTCCGACGACGACGACAAATAGTTTATCAGATTACACAAAAAATGAATGAAATTTTTCGAAACATATAAATATGGCTGCTCACAAAAGGAAGTCATTTTCTGAGAGAAATTCTTTGAGTCATGTGATTTCAATCATAAACTTGTTTCACTAAAATTCATTTCAGAGTCATTCAAAGGACACCGAAACGGCGTTTGATCATATGTGCAGCAGTGATCAGTACGTTGTTACTTTTTGTTGCTAATTGCTATTGCTCATGTTTTTCTCAGTATATTTCAGTTCTACTTTTGATTTTCCTGTAAACACAACCGGTTTTCAATTGAATCGTTGATGATCGCTTTGTTATGCGATACCTTCACAGCTCAGTCAGTTCCACGTTGACCTGGAACGTAGAATTGCCATTTTAAATTAGTTATGAGCATCGCTACGATCATTTTCTGCAGTGTCGGAAATCAAGGAAAACATTATATGTGATACTGTTGCATCATGCATCATATTTAAGTTCAACGATATAGAACGTGAGGTTTTGAACAATTTTGCGAATTTCAGCACTAGCAATCGTTGGTGGAGCTGCCACCACATATTCAGCCATTCGGGAATTGGTCACCACACAGTTTTCACTACCGTGTTATTTGCGATCAGTGATGAATGCGTTGGAGTCGGGTGATTCAACTGGAGAGGGCACTAATATGAATTGCTGTGGACTATGGCAGAACGTTTCTCGAACTGGTGATAATGCTAGATGTAGCAAATTTATCGACTTTTATAATCAGTACGATTGAAGCAACTAAACATCACCGCCATCGTTCTGAGAGGCCAACTGAAAAGCGCCACTCGAAACGCACCATGTAGTTTCAGGCTAGAACTTAAGTTATTGTATGCACTTAATGCATCTTGTGCACTTATATATCTACATTCTACATATCCCGTAAGATTCTTTGCCGTTTCTTTTGTACTGTGTACAAGCAACCGTGAATGTTATACATTCATATTAATGAATTGTCGTTGATATTCAACGTCGTCAATACATTCATATTTATACATGCGAAAATTTGTTTTGCGTTTTTGTCGATAGACATCGAAATGTAAATTATGTCCAGTCAGTCAGTTTCTTGTGAATGTTTTGTAAATAAAATAGAAAGAAATTCAGGTCAGGGCTTCTTTTCTTATCGAATGCGCTTTCCACGTTGTGTGCATACGTTGTTCATGCATTCTGCACACTTTTTACCAGTTTTTTTTGGTACTGTGTACAAGCCACCATCCATCATGAATGTGTGTTACGCTGCTCATGGAATGCGTGACTATATCGTATCAACATCAAAACATTTATATTTATACACACAAAAATTTGTGTTTGTGTTTGTCTATAAATATGGAATATGTGAAAATTATGTTCAGTCAGTTTTTTCTATGTTTTCCTAATGAATGAATGTTTTCCTAATAAAATGCGTTGTTTTTTGCAATTTTTTTCGCAATGTTGAACTTTAAATACAGATGCATATTTCAAATTCCTTCAGCAGCAGCAGCAGCAACAGTACCTATCTGACTGTCATAAACTCATGAGTGGATACTTGTTATTCTCTATGAATCACTCAAAAACGATGAGAAAAAATTTCCATTTGAGGTACAGTCATAGTCATAGCCACATTCATTACATTTAAAAGGTTCTATGAATTGATCAGTCAGTGATCACAATAATAAATAAAAATAGACATTATTTGTACAGTAAGCGAACAGTAATGATACATTCAGTGAATATGAAGCAAGGTAAATATTCAACGAAAACTGTATCATAACTCGTGACTACTTGCATTCCATGCAGAAACATTCAAAATATTTGATTGCGGGTCGACATCAAACGAGATGAAACGCATGGTATGATATGATAGCTATTCTTGAAGAGGTATTTACTTTTGCTGATTATCGAGTCAGTTTGACCGTTTGCTATTGCATTGAGAAAAGAGCAACTCGGTCTTAATGGTTAGTTAATAAATGGCCATGGCTCCATGGCATTCTGCTAGTTTTAGCATCATCAGTTGATGATCGAGAATACAACGAAACTAGCTGACATATATATTGAGTACGCTGTGAAATGTTTCTTGCAATTTATCAGCAAACGTTCTCAGTCGTCACATTTCAACGCATGCACTGAAAACTTTATGATTCCACACACCCTCATAAAAGATGACTGATTTCTGCCACATGCACAGTTATTCAGTGATATGAACACTAAGACAAGCAGTGAGGGCCGCTTGATCGTTTATTCGTATGTTATGAAACGAATTTGGAATGTTCTGAATCATTTTGATTGTGCTTCTGTGGGATATGCTGATGTATTTCGATTACGAATACCTCTTCAATTGGCACGGAAATCCATTTTTTGAAACTTGTTATAGTGCCACAGTTATTAGCCAAAACGAATTCAGACTATAATTAAACTGTTTATGGAAAAAATAAGAGTTCTGAAGGTTTGCGCTTAATAACTCAAGACTCAAATTCGAAGAATCGTTGATTGCAGTTTTCTAGTCAGTTTTCATGAATCTGCACTATCGTACCGTTACTTCATACGTTGTTTCTGCTCTAGTTTAGATCGGTTGCTCTAGTTTCTGCTCTATTGATACTTACAGTGAAATTTTCATGACCTAAACTTATGTTTAAGTTTAGCTATGTAAATAGATATATCCGTTTTGAGCGCAGCCCACTCGTTCACAATATTTCGCCCAAGCTAAAGTCCGAGGATCAGCCAAATTTGATTCTGCGTTGCTCGTGAACTCATAAGCTCGACCGACTCTAAATCTACACTACTCGGCAATCGAGTGTTCACGACTTAACAATCAATGATCAAAAATTATGCCTGATGTCTGAGGCAGCAATTCAAGCAAAATTCATAGCAGTTCAGCGGAAAAATAATTTTGAGTTAAATTGTTGTTCCATTTACAAAATTTTTCTACTTCGCTTGTTCTTCTTGTCAGTTTCAATTATCGTGTTACCTTGAGCAACTGATATGATACGAAATAATCACGTTTTATTATATAGATCATGCTTGACTTTGGTTACCTGTAATTATTTACTACCAAGCTGGTATTTGTTTATGTGCACAGCAACTATGTTTCTCATAAATTGAGATTGTTTTCGATATTTCTCTTCTTCTCATTAAAATAAACCCGAAACAACGGATCGATGTTGCCGGAGCAATTGTCGTTAGGAAAAAATCACTTCGTTAAAGCTAGAACCAAGTATATTAGGCTTATAAAACGGTGATCGGTTGATGATCCTGAATCAAAACTCCGATACAATTTCCCAGTCGACTCAAATAATTGTGATCTTTTACCTGTCAGAGTTTCAGCTTTTTTTGCCTCTGCCGATGCGCACTTGATGCAACTTGAATGTATATAATTTGGTAGTTCAATTGATCAGGATTGAAGAAAATTAGGTACTGACAAACTGCATATCACCAAATGTTTTGGGATTCATGTACTGGAAATTCGGAGGAAATTTTGAAATGCACACTTAATGCTGTATTTGGTTATGTCACATGATACGGGCAATATCACATCAGTAGCTTTGCGCTTTCCTTCGTACGTCGATCTCATGACCGATGATAATTTTCAAAAATCGCATGTGATGTGAACGCAATATCATTTTTTTTGTTCCAAAAAGGCAAAAATGTGCCAATAGCAGATAACGTTCTGACATTGTTTACCATGTGATGAGGTTTTTTCTCCGTCCCGTAACAATATCACTGTTTGAAGCTGTTTCATGTTTTTATGAGACAGCATTGAAGTTCGTCACTTTTATCTTATGAGTAGCGCGAAAATGCCTGAAAGTCATGAGAATTAATTTCGTTCTTTTAAAATCTTCTAAAGAATGCGAGAAAAAAATTTTATTACAGTTTTGTGATAAGCACGGCATGAAACAAGAAATCGAACAGCATTTCAAAAGCAATTCAAATTGTGACCTTTTTCATTCCTTGTACTATTCTAAGCAATCCGTTTGAATGTGATTATCAGTGCATTAAAATGTGTTTATTCCTAATCTTCATGGGAATGTCATCGAAATACATTTATGATATTTTTTATGAGATGATGGTAGCGCAGTTTGGAATGAATGATATACAAATGAAAGAAAACGATTGGGGGATGGCGTCAAACGGGATTAACTTTTTTTGGAGACGTATAATTGCTGTAGAGCGTTAGGCACGTGATGAGCGGGTGGATTTTGCATCAGGCAAACGGACTTCTGACCAAGAAGCTTGATATACAGCATTTTGCGGAATTGCAGAAAATCCTTACGAACTGCAGAAAATCAGAATATTGTTAATACTAAATGATGTATAATTAGATCATAAATAATATGGTCGCATGGATCAAAAAGTCACCAAAGTAGATTGAATATTTAGACGGTAAAAGAACAGAGGACAATCGTATAAAAGAGTAACGGCTTCGAGAAATGCAAACTTGAGAAGATGGCTGCATAATTGCTTCTGAACATAGTAGTTACTTCTAAAACTAGTAGTAAGGTGGTGAACTTAGGAGAATTTACACTGTCTTCGAAGGAAAATTTACTCGTAATAGTGTTTTGTTCAGCGTCGTGGCTCACGTTTCACGTTTGGTTACCGTATAACTTGAAAATTTTGATCATATCGAATCAGAACCAATTGTATTATACACCGGCACTTAGTTGCGATGTTCGAGATGTGATAACAAATTATTGGTAAATATTCACATCAGAGGAGTTTTACGAAGGCGCTTTGTGAGCTACCTGTTTGAGATTTTTCGACAAATATTGCAGAATTGGAAGCAATGAGCATAGGAAAGAACAAGATTTCAATAGCGTCCACGTCGTCAAGTGTCGAATCGCCAGTGCCGTCGTTGGGATATCACCACAATGTGCACGGCATGAGTTGGATCATCACGGGTCTTTTCGTGGTCGGTGATCTAGCTGGTGGCGGCATTGTTGCACTTCCCACAGCAACAGTGCAATTAGGTGAAAACCATTTTGGTAGTTGAATTGGACGATTTCTCATCGATTATTCCAGAGGGATTCGTAATGGTTTTTTGGTCAAATTAGAACGATGATACAATTTCTTCATCAAGCATTTTTTCACTTTTCAATGATATCAGTGCATCTGAAAAGCCAATAGCCAACGATAATTGTTCATAGATATACATAATTCTACGCATTCTTTAACAGTTACATCACATTTGTGTTGAGTGCCAAGGAAAGGTCGGATTTTTTCGGGGAACGGGATACGCATAGTTTTCTAGTTGTCGTCTAACTGACTAACAGGCAGTTCTGAACAACTGCAGAGTGCCTAGAGGAGATGAGATATGAGGGCTGTGAGGTCATGTCGTGAAGATAGGGTGAGGCATGTTTCGATCCCTGACTTCCTACCAAGAGATCATTTCAATGCAGAATGAACATTTTTGTCAATTTCAGATGTCTATTTCGGTTTGTTTTTAACATTCGTTATGACGCTTTGTGTAGCCTATACTGCCTATATACTCGGTGAAGCTTGGGTGATATTACAACGAAAATGGCCGATATATCGTAGTCATTGCCGTAAACCGTATCCGGAAATGGCCGGTCGTTCGATGGGACGTATCATGAAGTTGGTTCCTATTTGTGATTTTCCGAAATAAACTGCCGATAAAAATCGTTTCTTAACAGTAACATGTGATCTACATGTGAGGCGCATTCGAACGCTACTTCAATAGTTGAAAAGGCATTAAAATGCAATCAAATTCAGTGTCAACGATGCCTTAAGCCTTCTACACTCGTGAAACTCATCATATTTTCAGCAGTATGCCTACTAGGAACTAAGCAAACAGCTCAATTCCATCACAAAGTTTTCATGATAGTTACATGTGATGTTTGTTTTTATGCTCAAACGATTATCATGGCTCCTAAAAATGTCCTTTTCACAAATCGTTATTAATAGTAAACGATTGGCATATTTATGTTGTTATCAGTGTGACTACAATAAGATTAATGCATCTTCAAAAGAATACGTGGGACTGTTTGAAAGTGAAGAGATAAGAAGAATCTTGTGTTTAGAAAAAAAGATTGAATTCATTCATGCTTGAAAGCTCAAATAATGGAGGAATTAAAAAACTGATAAATTAGCAACAATAGAAAAATTATGAGGATGCGAGGATTTGCCAGGAAATTCCAATAATACACCCAGTCGGAAGTTTTAAAGAAATCGAGACGGGTAGTAAACGCGATCCTGAGACTGCTCCTCAAACTGTGGAAGCGCTTTGGCATTGACATCGTTCAGATGAACTTTAAATTATTCACATGCACAACAGTCTTCAGGCCAAAAATAATTATTTGAAGATCAGAACGAGTCTTTCGTTTCGTATCGACGATAGAACATTGGTCACTGAAAGCTGTTAGTTAAAGTCAGTCAGCTTTTTGTTTTTCAGGATAATTGTATCGCTATCTGTAGATGCCAACCAATTTTGCATATCTGTGGTCTTTTTGGTGCTATCGGCGAAGAATATTCACGATTTTGTGCAGGCATTTTTTGGCCATAGCATCTCGTTTTGCTATATTGTGCTCGTTCTGGCCGCGTGCTTGACACCTCTTATGTTCCTCAAATCTCCGCAAGATTTTTGGTTCGTTCGCTTGTGACTCAAGTCTTTTCGATATACTTATTTGAAAGGCTCACAACGGTGGAGATTTCCTCATGAACGGCACTAACACATCATATTTTTATGCATTCGAAATGACCGAGTGCTGCAATCATGACATTCACTGATTGTTAATCATTACTTAGGAATTATGACTGTTTCCAGGATACCGGTTGTTTTGGCCATGATAACAACGTCTTGTGCTGTAGTTTTGCTGATTGTCGGTTCGGTGATCGATTATGACAGCTGTGTTGTTGAACGAGAATTCAACAATAAACTTCTTGTCACTAACTACTTCTTAGGACTTGGCACAATTATGTTCTCGTACGGTGGCCATGCAGCATTCCCGACCATACAACACGATATGAGACGGCCACACGAATTCGGTCGATCCGTATGTCTGGCATTCACGAGTAATCTTTACAAAACATATGAAAATTTCAAAATATCGAAGCAGACCAAGTTAGCGATCCAATGTGATATGTCGTTTGCTCGGCAAATCAAATTAAATGAACCGTAAAAAGCTTACTTACACTCGCAAGTCTTTGTATTCTTTGAGCAATCTAGTTAGATTGCTTAAAGAATAGGAAGACGTCTAGTGTTCATAGTTTCCAAGAGAATTTCGCCTCAATTCAAAAAATTGTACCCTATTGATAAAGAGGCAAAATCCAGCGATAATCCTGAAATCATAGTGACTCACTTTGTTACGGTCGTCCAAGATAACAACTTACGAATAGTCTTTATCGCTGAGAGGTGCCAAGATAGGCTATTCCTGATGGAACGACTCAACCTTACACTGTCATATCTTAGCGTTTGTCATCACCTGAAAGTACATTTAACGATAAAGGTTACTTCATGCAATGATGAAATAAAGAAATTGCATGAGAGTGATGCAATTTCATTGCAGTCCTGTTCATAATGTACACACCAGTATGCGTTATGGGTATACTCACGTACGGTAATTCGATACACTCGTCAATAATCAACTCAGTACAAACCACCGGAATCCAACAAGCTGTTAATATCCTCATTACAGCGCACTGTATCCTTGCGTTAACTATCATTATGAATCCTCTAAATCAGGATATTGAAGAAATATGCAAAGTACCACAACGTAAGAAACTACTTCATTTTGCACTTTGTTTCGCGTCAATTTGGAGGAGAACATCAAAAATTTCAATTAAATGACTAAACTGGTCTTAGCGAATCGTCGGTTGCTGAAGCTTAATATCTTCAGTTGGAATTTCAAAATTTAGCAAGTCATGACGGAAAGAATATTCTGCAGAAAACAACAAGGTTTACGTGATTGTTGTTGTCATCCATACTGATCAGTTAAACATTCCGAACTATCAGTTTTCACGTAAAGGACAAAAAAACCTAAGTTTGTTATCAGTTAGCGAATGAATCGACCGAGGAAAAGAGGAGACTCAAACTGGAAACTGAAAAAAAAGGAGACTGAAGGGGCAACGAAATTTCAGACTTTTGCTGGCAGCGAGTGGCTGTGCGAACAGGTGTGATGTTGGCGGCTGTGTTTATTGCCGAAACTGTGCCGGACTTTGGCCCTTTAATGAGTATCGTCGGTGGATCGACCATGTCGTTGACATCGCTCATATTCCCGTGTTTCTTCTATTTGTATTTAGTGGTCATTGATAAACGCACACCTGAAAAGAACACTGGCAACAACTATGAAATTCCCAGTTTTATCGAGTCCGTTACGTGTTTCGCTTGCACCTCATTATTTGGCCCAAAATACTCATTAAACTCTTCCGTTATAATTCAGCTTAATATGCTTTCCAATACTATTCATCAGTGTTAGCATTTTACATGATCGTTTGGGTCAAAGCAATGCAAATTACGATTTTTGACGCGATCAAACTTTCGATCAAATTGCCTGAATACCAAAATCTCCGGATGTGTTACGTAGGTGAAACTCGGAAAGCTGATACTTTGTTGCATGAAATTGTTTGGTTTCAAACTTGGTTTCAGCATTAGAAATGAGACATTTGGGCTTAATTTTTCAATAAACTACCCTATGGCACTTTTCAATTGCTGGAAATGATGTAATTTTTCTTGATGGACGAGGGGAAAACATTATAAAATGTGCAGAACAAAGTTTAATTTACTCTTTTTTTTGCAGAGTAGTGAAACGCTCACCGAAACTTCATCTTCTTATCTGCACTATCATCTTACGTAAGTGTTCCATAATCCGCATTCCACTCACACTCCTATTCTCCTTTCAGGCCATTCGCAAATAAATCATTAAATCGTTTCATCACTACCCTCAAGTGAAGCATTAACATAGCGAAAAGAAGACATAAAAAGATACTTTAATCAAATGGTTTTTGCGAACATTCTGCATTCTGCTTATCAATGTTAGCTGTGATAAGAAAGGTTATTCGTTCAAGACTAGAAACTGCACTGATTTAAGGCATGATCAGAATTGGAAATCGTTCATTTCAACTTAATTTCAGTGATCGGCACCATCGGCGGTTTTTGTGCCACCTATTCAGGTGTGCGTGACTTATTGACCACGAATTTCTCACCGCCTTGCTATGTGCTACCGTTCAAAACCAACGTAACAACGCTGATTGATTCGCGTACACATACGAACTGTTGTGGTGTCGGGCAAAATATTTCTGTGAACGGAAATGCGGCCGAAGTTTGCAGTCCATTTTTGGACTACTATAGCCAATTCTGAGTGCATCAATTGTGCAACAGTTGTGATTATTGCAGTCAACAGTACTGCTGATGCGTTGTTATTATAATACTGTATGTTCGTGTTCGATCGTAGTCACTAGTTTGTCACATGATTTGTTGAGTGGAACCGTTATCAGTGACGTATGTGAAATGCAAATGGCAAACGTTGAATGAAGTAGAAACAAACAACAATTTGTTACTTACCAATTCAAGCGCGATAAAACATCATAACGATTTTATCGGATTCATATTGCTTACGATAGCTTGTGCACATGCGATTTTGAATTGTTGAATTGTAGTTGTGAAAATGCATTGTACGAATATTACTCTAATCAAATATTAGTCTTTAAAGTTCTGAATTGGATCGATCAATTTTAATGTTGATCACTTGGCTGTTGTAGAATACAATATGCAAAATAGTCAGTGATAGTTAAAATCGTATGGGGAGTGGCAGCCAAATGTGAGAGATGATATCATGCATTGAGGAGAGGGGTTCGGTGGTAAATTTCATGATATTTGATCATTAGTTCCAGTTAATCCATTTGCTACGTCTCCGTTGCATTTAATTATCCAGTTTATTGAAATACCTTCACGTTGAGATTCTTACACTGTTGTATTTCATATCCTCCTTTGGCCACCGTGTAACAGATTCCCCCTCACTATAATAATCGACATGACCGTAGTTGTCTCCTAGTTGTACTTCTCAGCGATAGATCGAAAGAAAATCATGAAAATGATTCAGTGATCAAGAGCACTGCTAGAGTGAATTTATCGATTGTATCAACAAATCAGTTCCTGGTAATCAAACGAACACCTGGAATACATTATTGGACAACTATTTAAAAATTACGATGAAACAATTATTCACCAATGTCTCCGAATTCGCCAAACTCGCCAATCCTCCTTTCGATGCCCTCAACTCCCACGAAGAATGAAATTACTTCCCGCTGCTCTATGTTGTCTTCTTGCTGATCGTATAGTTTCTCAATATCAATATTGATAGTGTTGTGTTCATGACTGCTTTACGCTGTCTGTGTGCTTTCTATGGAATAATTATGAGTGTAAAGATTCATTGATAAATACTCAAGAAGCACCGTGACGTCGTCGTAACGTAAGATAACTGACTGTATTGCATAGAACAAGCAAACGAAAAAAGATGCAATGAAATGAAAAATCGAGTAGGTGACCATTTGTTTTGTATGATATTTGATATGATTGCTTCTGTGCTCTCATCATCAAGTCACACCTTATTTGTAAATAATTTCTTCATTATTAGTGCCCATAAACTTAAGTGATCATTGTATTGCTAACAATGACTGGCACTCGAAGACTGACTGTTATTGTCCAATGAGTGCTCACATTCAGCTGTTCTATGATGATATCAATTTTACAAATTAGTTCAGTGATATGAATGTACAATAGTATTGAACCTGATTCAGCTAATTCAGCTAGTGTTTTCATTTTTCGATGAATTGTTTCAGTTTTGAAATACTTTTGAATCAAACCATTACACTTATAGTCAGGTAATCACTGAATTATTAACGATACGCCCACTAAGCGAACACTGCTGGCGTCAAACAAATTCAGCACATTTCAAAGAGCATATTAAATTTTGCATATTAAATATGGCATATCAGTTCATTTGCTCAAGAAATTTGCCCAACTTTATGCAAAACCCTCAGTTGATGCAATATTAAGCAATGTCACAAAGCAATGTTCTGCCATACATCTAAACTATCGAATAATATTTCTCACTTCCTTCAGTTATTTCTGCTTAGAATTTGTGAGAAACTGAAGCAGAACATTGAAGCATTGATCGACAGCAAAGTCAAATAATTGAGTACAGAGATGTTATGAACAGCTTTAGTATTACTTGCTGTTATGTGAAGCCTTTGCAATTGATATTATTGCATGCGATAACTTGCTTCAAGTCAGTAGCATATTGTGTCAGAGTATCACTGTTCACTCAATTCACTCCAGTACCAAGCGATCAGCGTCGTCTCTGACATTAATTGTAAGAAAATTCCAACACGACTAGCATGTCTATTAAGAATCATTCACTAGATTGGTTGGGTGTCGGTGAGCAGATCAAAAATCAACGCAACTTCTTAAAAAATACACAAAGTCGCTGAATTTTGTCATGCAATCATACTGTTTGCTTAGCTATTCATGCATTTATCGGGCACACACACATACATACACTCAATATAAGTCCTTTATCATCCACTAACAATTGCGATAACAATGTAAAGGTCATTTCAGTAGGTATTTTTGTTAGCTTTTAGCGGCATGTGATCTCTGAAGAACGATCACTCGAATCTTGCTTTAGCTTTTCTTCTCACACGATTATGTATGCGTATGTTGGTGTTTGATCATGAAATAATACTGCACAGCAAATACCTGCAAAGCGTGAAAGTTTGAACAAGCACATAAAATTGAGCGTACAGTATAAAAGTTAACATTTTTTATGTTCACACCTTATTCATAATCACTCACGTCGCAAAGACTGTGAGCCAGTTGGTGACCGACCCCCAGAAGAGGACAGCCGATCGACGACGAACGACTGTTTCTGTTCACCTAGCAATCATCTTAATCAGCAACGTAAGTTTTCACATTCAATTAGCTAGAGGTGATAGGTATTTCAGGCTATCATTTGTATGAAAAACATAAGAGATGAACATATTTGACAGTTCGCTTGAGGTTTCGAAAATTTGCTTTTTTTGGTTTAGAAACACAGCTGAATGAATATCAGTTTGAATAGTTATCAAAAAAATATCTCGTAAAAAACACAATTATTCTCATTATTCATAACATGTTCTGATCCGTTTGAAAAGAGGAAGACGTTTGGAAAAACTTTTCGCAATTTTTGAAACGTTTGAAATTTTTTTGAGCAGTTATCGCAAGTTAACAAAAATTGATACACCGCGAGTGGTTGAAAAGAGACAGTAATTGCGATAGATTATCTAACGATCGCTGCATTATTGTTGGATTAGGCAAGCATTAGAAGGGTGACCTTACTTGTTGGGGCTACTTTGTATGCGTTTTATATGAGTATTCACGATTAGCGAATAGCATTGGTTACACGCCTCACGTTTTGATATGGTAGCTAAATGTGTAAAATCTATCATGTGATTGCACACTTATGAAACTTTTTCTTGACGTACTGTAAGCGCATTAGCTGACTTTTAAGACTTTAAGCCAGCTTAAGAGTCGTTCCATTGACCGTATCAAATGAATGTGTTTCTCATGACTATCACTAAATTAGATCACTAAATACACCAATGGGCGAACATCACACATTTTGACAGAATGCGTATAAATGAATAAATGGTGAAGAATGAGACGCATGCATTTCATGTGTGCATCTGCAAATATTCTTTCAAATTATATTTAATTTGATTTGATTATTGGATCGTTTCCGTCGTAATTGATATCACTCACTCACGATCGGGCATTTCACAGACTCCACGCAATCTCTCTGTTTCGCATAAACAACAAAAAAAATTCACTTCGGTACTTTAAATTAATTAAAGAATCAGTTCCAATTAGTTTATCGTCATTTCAATCGGTTACGTGAATCACTCACCAAAAACTACTCAACTTTAATTATTTCTTTTCCAAGAATTTAGTACTTCCATGAAAATGATGCAATAAACAAGCATTTTCACTACAACCGGTATGCGATAGGAACTATTCAGGTCTCGCTTGAACATCTTATCGTCCCATTCCTAGATCGAATTTTTCTCACTTTGATCATTTGATTGTTTCATTTATGGTTTGTGCAGACATTTTATCAATATAACAATGAAAAATTGTAGCCTTAACAGTGTGATACGAAATAATTGATATGCAGCATTGTTTTTATGCTCGTTCACCGCCTTAGTCAGCACTAAGGTATTGGGTCATGTCGAACGTTTGCTATTGTGAGAAACAGTCTGAAGTAGAATTACTATTATCCTCATATTGATCAGTATTATTATCAGTTTGCTTCAAAGTTAGTAATATGCTCAGCTTGGTTATTAGTATTAGCAGTTTGATGCAGAGGAATGTTCTCACAGAGTATTTTCGTTCATTTCACCATAGAAACATTTTCACGTTCAGTAATTAAGTACTGTATCATCTATTACTTTTACTCTTAATGGCATTTCAGTAATACTGTCTGAAAATGAGCATTGTCTAAATACCACAGAAACCAAAACGGTGTTTTGGTCGCTCACTTTTTTAATGAATTCATGAAGCAGATCCAACTGATTCGGAGTTAGTTCACCTTCAAGCGAGTCGATTTTCAGTTTGATTTCCCTACAGCGTACTACTCTTCATCGTCTGCGTGACAGTAATTGAAACAATATTTGAGCTGGTGATTAATTCTATCTGCAAAACAATTAAAAAATTTTATCGTTGCGATGAACACTTTTTGCTGAAACGCTCAAATGTTTTGATGTTAAATTTAGAGCTGTTTTAATTGCAATTTCCATTCGGAAGCACCTTTCAGATGCGCTTTTTTCTGCGATCATTTTCGAGTGAAATGATTTTCTCATGAATTTCCACATTCAACAGTCATGAGAATTAACAGTGAGACAATTGTAGCGTTTATTAGGGTGGTGAATTCATTGAAGTGTTCCGATAGAAGGACACTATTTATGAACACTTTGAATGACGCTAATCGTCAGTGATTTGATTTGCTCGCGGAAATAATGCGATTATTCTGGCGATTATTTCAGCAATTTGTTTATTGCGTTTGCGATATTCGCCAAGCAAAAATGCATTCTTGAAAATCTTTTGAAAATTTTTGATGGCTTATGAAGAGAAATTCTTTGAGTCTTTGCGTTTACGTTTGTTTGCGTGCGATTGCTCAATTAAGTAACTATAGCATCTATTTTTGAATGTGTTTCAATTGTATGGCTAACAACACCATTGTTATGCAGTGCTGTTGACTATATCAATTGTGTGAAGCAATTGGTTGTTCGAATTTAACTTGTTCCTATTCATCCACAGAACAATTCATTCGATTGTGCTCCATAACACAGAGGGAGCATTCTCGATTTCCGCATTCAAAAGAAAGCAAACTTTTCGTGAATGATCAACGAAAGAACGATGAACAATAGTGCTGGGAATATGGTAGTTTTTAAGTTGACTAACAATTCCTGGCATTCATAAGTTAACTTGAAAAGAAGTCATTGTTATGGGAACGCTGAAAGGCATATGTGTCCATGTGATCATGGTTGGTAGATCAAGTGAATGTGCACTTCTTGAAAAGATAGAATGAAATCTTGTGCGGTTGCAAAGTCCTTGAGGATCGACTTCTAGTATTGTGTTGAATCATGGTTCGATTGTAATGTAAGCTGTTAGTGATTTCATTTTCATGACAAGTGTTGAATGTTACTGATGTTGAATCTTATTGTCAAGCAGACTATTATAGGTTAATTTCACACATTCCACGGCACTCTTCAAGATATTTGTTTCTTATCCGGAACTAAATTACCACGATACATTTGCGAATTCTTCCACTCATTTAGCCATATACTATTCAGTCAAAGTGGAAAATTTTTTTTCCGACGTTTACTCTAAGAATGTCAGATAATTCCTGCATGCATGGCTGAATGAACATGATAAATGGCGCTCAGACACAACACATTCTATTCGAGGACATATATTTGCTAATGAAATATGAGTAGTCACTAAGAATTCATTGGAGTCACTCGGCACAATCCGTTTCATGTGACTTACTCATGTGCTCATCCTTGAAGCAGAAAAAAAACGCAGACTTTGCAGTAGTCTTATGTGGTTGCTTTTTTTCGGATGTTTCCTATTGTCAACAAATTCACTTTGATTACGAGTTTGGTTGAAAGTTATTTTGATACAATGGCTGGTTGCAGTTTTTGCCCAGATCAGCACATTGCTCACTTGACAGCAAAATGGTTGAGGAAAACGCTATGGTTTATTGTATTATTTGGAAAATAATCTCAGTCATTCATAAATATTTACTTAAGCACTCACATCCGTCTAAAAACTACATGTACTACTTAGATAGATACCTATTATAAACATTTAAACATTTACGATTAGATATCATGACATTCCCATCATGTAAAGGAACGACGCATTAACTGAAAAAAAAGCACACACATTTAATAAAAGTTGAACGAACGACTCAATAAACATCCTTTCAACAAACATATCTACTTGACTTTAACGTTCCGGTATTTCCAGCATTAATATTCACTAAAAAAAACAAGGAATGGCTCAAGTCTGAATGTCATTGTAGCCATCAAATACAAACGCTGGAAGCGTTGTAGTAGAACGAAATCAATTCCGCTTACCATAAATAATTCTCCCACAGAGATCCAATTTCACCGTCATCAATCCTTAGCGTTCCACTGCCAACTGATGAACTTCTGGCGTGAAACAACAGTCTTCGAATGTTTCGTTTCTACCTTCAGTGGCCTCTACTCAACTATGAAACAATCGTTATTCCATGAATATGGAATATGGAACGAAATTGAAGTGACAATTATAACAGTCATCAAGCTCATAGATGATATGACTGAAAATTTGGTTATTTGACAACGCATTGATCTGTTGTCTTATCACTTCGCTAGAACGGTTCTTCCTTTTCGAAAGGATCTTGTGAGATTCACACGGATAATTGACTGTCGTCATTCAGCATTCATCTGACTCTTGTTGTCGTTCTTTGCATTGGATCGAATTTAAGAATGGTTCTTTGAGTTAAATTTGGTGACGTATTCAGATTCTGAAGTACATATTGATGATTGTTTATATCATTTTTGGTATTATTGTTATTGTTTCCGCAAACAGCATAGTGCCTGCTATTGTTTTGACGTCAGTCAGGAATGCAACGTTTGTGTTTTTAACGAAAATTAATGGCGTAACAGAAGGCGATCAATCAAAATGAGTGAGTCATGTCACTGACATATTGTTGATCAACTTGTCGTGTTTGTCCAAAAATTTCGTTGCTGAATCATGGATGACATGCTGAAAACGAAATTGCCGCATAAACCCCTCATAATATGGTAGCAGCTATTTATAGAAGGGGTTAATTGGAGGCATATAGAAGCAGGCCAGGGTTGAAATGCGATCAGACCACGGATTTACGGTTTTTGATGTCATCGGAAATGTGTTATAATACTTTTAAATAAACCTGTATTTGTTGCGCGTTCAATCAACGGCGATTAAGCGATGATCTCAAATGAGCTAGATAAAGCACATGCGACTAATAGGACAATGTTTGTCACCTGATCGCTCAAATCTGAATAGTTAAACCGATTTTTCGGATCATTAACACGCACAAACACTCTGTCATTGTAGCGATGAACTTGGATTTGTGTGGCATCAATCAAGTGCGCATGATTTTCGCACTGTTCAAAAAACTTTTTATTGGGTAACCAATTTAATGACCTCTACTAGGCGCTTCCAATCATTCAGTTGTTTTGATAACGTCGAGCACTTGTTAACTAACCTTATCAATACCTTAACTATACCTTATACCTTAACTATACCTTATCAATACCTTAACTATACCTTATACCTTAGCTATACCTTATCAATACCTTAACTATACCTTATACCCTATCAATCACTAATTCACATATCACTGAAAATTTTTGAGTTATCTTAAACTCCATACTAACGAACGTGACGACATGTTTGTCAGCATCTTGTTTCCGTCATGAATTTCATTTTTTTGACGCTTTCAAAAACCATGACATAACTGGTGCACTATTTTATTGTTGAGTTCTGCAATAGAGCGTGTCTGGCAAAACCCAGTTCTAAATTGCATGTGTCTGGCAAGTTCATTCCTGTTATGATTTTAAATTGCGTAACTTTAGTTGATGATTCCTTATCGCACTGATCACTGATCACTTATTGCTCCAAAATTCTCGTTTAAATACGATCACTTCTTGAAGAAGTCCTCAGTCACAGTATTGTCAATTTTTCTCGACAATACTGCCAACAACTCAAGAAAAATTAGTGCCTTGTTAACTGCTAATTGAGGTATCGCCGTCTCATATCAGTCGTATGATAGATAATTTGAATGCTTCGAAAGCAAAAACGAATGGAATTCTCACCTGAGCAATTAATTCATAAGTGTATGGTATCGAGTGGCAATGCTGAATTTTCGTTGAATGTTCATTTTTCTTAGTTGATCACTGAGCAGAATTCATGCGAGGTCGTTGACTGCAATTGAACATGAAAAATGCCTTCAATCGCTTCAAATGCATTCATTCAATTCACGTGAATGACTGCAATGATAATTGCAGTAAATTTACAAGTTTTGCAGAATGACTGTTGACAAATCATCGATAGCGGTGAGCGATTCATCGATGAAAATCGTCGATCCAGAACAGAAAGACTATCATCCTGGTAAAGAAAAAGGTCTTGGTTGGTTCATCACTGGACTTTTCGTCATCGGCGACATCGCTGGTGGTGGCATTATCGCATTGCCCGCTGCACTTATACAAATGGGTAAGGCGCCACCGCCCGTTGTTTGTGTATGAGTGACGATAAGGAATAATTGTATTCCAATAGAGATTTTATTTCTGACAGAATTTTAACTGAAAACATTGATGATATTGGTACATTACTCGGTTTTGAGCAAAATTTCGTCCCATTCGCGCAGAAACCGAGTAGTGTAACAATATCATTGATATCGTTGCGGGTTTGAGCCAGGCTATGATTTGCCAGGCTTGTATCCGTTATCAAAACATTGTAACATGTTTGAAAAAGTTGTATCTTTCGCATATCAATGCCAAATCAAACTGCGCTTTGCCATTCAACATGAGGCTTCACCCGTATCACTACATCTATCAAGTGCATTCACCAGCATGATGTGGAGGCTTAATAGTTAATGACAAAAGCGATCAGTGATAACATCGTTATCATCCTATCAATTGATTAAAAAGTTTTCATCTAGACTAGAAAGAGAGTTTGACCTATGAGGGATTGAATGCGTTCACGTGAAACTCTACATTTGATCTAAGCAAATGATCACTTCTGAGCCATTTTCATTCCATTGTTTGCAGCATAAAATTTCAAACTTAATCAAATTCACTAAAAATCTCCTAACAATACAGTGAATTGTGAATGACTGAATTGCAGATGTTTATCCTGGTATTATACTCACAGCTCTGATGGCCCTGGCTGCAATGTATACCGCAGTTGTGATCGGTGACGGATGGGTGATCATGCAGAGACGTTGGCCACAATATCGTGTGCACTGTCGTAAACCGTACGCTGAAATGGGCTATCGATCTATGGGTTCCACTATGAAGTGAGCATCAGTGAGCCTGAATGATTAAATCAGCAACTGAAATTAAAGATACTGTTGAGATGAACAAACGATGCATTAATATGGTTAAATTTGTTGGATATCCACTTCAAAACACCAGTGCAATAGCTAATTTTCCAACTTTTCAGGCATGTAGTGTCTGCATCGATTGTACTAACGCAGTTCGGTACTGCCGTTGTATTCTTGTTGTTATCATCGAAGAATATCGGTGATTTCCTGCAAGCGTTTTTCGGTGTTCATATCTCCTACTGTATCTTGATTATTATCGTTGGTATTGCACTACTTCCGTTACTCTTTCTGAAGTCACCACAAGATTTCTGGTATGTTCATTACTCGAAATTGACTATTAGTAACTTTTACAGTGATCAATTGGCTCGATTCCCTTGCATTTTTACCAAAAAATTGAATTGTCTTGATTGTGTAAATATCTCAAAAACTTTTCATCGCTAGCGATTGTTCCAGAATGATAAACTGAACAAATTTAGTTTGCTCATTACCGACTGTCACCAATTAATTATAGTCCTCCAGTGGATAAACTGACATGCATTAAGTTAGGTGATCAATCTGCAGGTGGGCCGTAGTTGCAGCAATGATAACAACAACCGGAGCGTTGATTCTGCTGGTGATCGGTGCCGGCATTGATTTTCCACTATGCCATCCGGTTAGAGGCGAGAATGAGAAATCTGTACCCACCAACTACTTCCTTGGCCTGGGCACACTTCTGTTCTCGTTCGGTGGACATGCGGCATTCCCGACAATTGTGAACGATATGAAGAAGCCAAGTCATTTCGCACGCTCATCAATTTTTGCCTTCGGAGGTGCGTTTGAATTTTGTCTAAAGATGTCATCCCACCAAGTTTTAATGCTTAAACAGCCTGAAGAAAACACTTTCCTTTAAATTCATTGATTCTTGGCGAATGGATAAATAAATGTTTTTCAGCTGCCGGTTGCATGTACATTCCCGTATCAGTGATTGCCTACGTCGTATACGGCAATTCAGTTCGTGATTCCGTGATCAACTCGATTCAAAACACCGGTCTGCAACAAGCCGTCAACATTCTCATCACTTTGCACTGTCTGCTAGCTTTAACGATCATTTTCAATCCGCTCAATCAAGAGGCTGAAGAGCTATTCAACGTACCACACAGTTAGTGATCACTTTTATCGAGTTCCTTCGATCACTGTTCAACAAAATTGAAAGTTAATTCACTAAAAAGCTTCTGCACATCCACAAATTTACTACTATCGAACTTGTTGGTAATCCGACTCGCAGTTGTGATTATGTTCTGTCATTAAGTGATTTTTTGAAGCAATCCGCCACCTGATTCTATTCTCCCGATGCCTTATTTGCTACAAAACAGACGATTCATAAACATGCACATTCAGAATTCTGTTGGCAACGAGCGGCTTTAAGAACCGCCATTATGATTGGAGTTATATTTGTGGCTGAGAGTTTACCAACATTTGGACCGTTGCTAAATCTTGTCGGTGGTTCAACTTTAACGTTAACATCAATCATCTTCCCAGCACTTTTTTATATCTTCCTCAAATTAGGCGAAGAAAAATCACTGCAACAGAAGGGTGGCGTTCAAGATCCCGACAAACCACCATCTTTATATGAGTATGTTTTGCTTGTTTTTCTTCCTTCACTGCTCTAATTTCATGTTGATTCCATTTGAATACACTCGTATGAATATCGTTCTGACAATCTGTAATCGTTTGTTGCAGAGTTCTCACTGAATCACCCAAGCTTCGTTTGGCTATCTGCGGATTGGTTGTCGGTAAGTTTTCTTTATCGCAAAAATTATCACCAGCTTAATCACAAGTTTATCACACTTTTATCGCAAAATTCTTTATTATCACAAATTCAAGTTTTCTTTATTGCTCCTATTCACAGAAATTCTTTCGCCTGATTCCAATCAAGTAGAGCAACGAAAGCAATGAATTGATTTTACAGCTCTCGGTACAGTCGGCGGTGCTTGTGCAACATACTCGGCTGTTCGTGAACTAACCTCAACCCGCTTCACAGTGCCATGCTATGTGCAACCGTTCCTGAGTAACAACGAAACAAGTTCTGAGCATACGAATTTGAATTGTTGCGGATTCGGGCAAAATATCACAAGGTTCGGCAACGTCGCTCACTGCTCACCGCCAACCGATTTCTACAATCAAAACTTGTAGCGTGGCTGCTGTCTCCGTCCGTTCAGACTTCTGCTCATTCCCATATAAATAGTCCTCATAAGTTATAGTCAAGCAAACAAGTTCAATTTTTGGCTCAATCGGAATCTATCCAAATGAGACTCCAGATGTCCAGTTTGCATGATCGGTTTCTTTGTTGATGAGGATATTCGCCATTTATTGTGAATTTAACGAAAAGTTGTTTCTTTGTTGATGAGGATATTCGCCATTTATTGTGAATTTAACGAAAAGTTGACATTTAATTGCAAAGAAATCCAAAATTATTCGCTCACTCAAACTAATGATGAGATGTCAATTCGACACGCTGAAATCCAAGCTGACATTTCATCGAATTAATTAATCTTACATATCGTGCAACTTTGCGATGATCGAATCCGATTATTTTCTATTTTTTCAAAATCTTTCCATATTTCTATCCGTTTCCGCTATTTTTACATTCAGTTAATTCCATTAATACTCACAAATCCATTCATTAGTTATGTACTGAGTTTTTCCTCATCTCCATTCGAAAACATATCAACGTTAAGAGTTGTTATGATTATACATATGATGATATTTATATATGCAATTATACATATAAATAGATAGATTTGTATTTATATATAATGATAATGGTGTCTCCATTATATATGAATCGGTTAGGTTTTCTTTCTGAGCCACTCTTTTTTTCAGCGTAGTGATTTGTTAGAAAATTAGGCACCGATATCGTGAATCCACGATATACCCTAAGAATATAGGCCTCCTTTAATTGTATGTTCCATGGAAAGGATGTACTCCATGGAAAGGATGTAAATCCTCCAATTCAACGGATAACGCCCATGTTTTGATCAAGACGGTGGTGATTTTCTGCAATATTTGATCATAACACCTGTGATCTCATCGAAATCAATGAATCTTCGTATGATTTTTTCGTGATCAGCATTTAGTACTTGGATCGATCATTTCGTTGACCGCAACGGAAGATTTGTCAAGGGAGCAGCCAGCGGCGATATTACGATAAATAATGAGCAAACACTGATGAGAGAATATTGCGCAATGTCGTTGATTTTGAAAATGACTGTTTTTACTCTTTATAAATATGCAATTATTGTTTATACAGTACGAGGAATGTTGACGTGTGTAATAAAAATAAAACTTTCTTTGATATTCGAAAGGAATGCTCAATTCAGAGGAATACTGAACAAAATTCTTGGCGATTGTTTTTGGAATCGAGTAGAGACTCGAAGTTGAACTGTGTAAGGCCAAACAAGACTTCACTACAGAGTTTTAGATCAGAGTTTTTAGGTTTTTAATAATATCTTAAACGATACAGCAACACACCTAGGCGGACATCACCGCAAAGGGACAGTTGAATATTGCGTGGAATAAAAATTCACTATTGGATGGATTCCGCAGTGAACGTTACTCTGTGACAATGATTTATTGGCTAAACACAGTCACATTCAACTGATTGTTTACCAGCAGAGTACATCGCTTTGAAAATATCTTACTTCATTCCATCTCAAACAAAATCCAGTTTTCTTCAAATTAAACACAACTTAACTTGCAATACTACAATGCCGGAATGAATAGCACATAGAAACAGTGTGGCCAAGCATGCGGCGGGCATTTGTTACTGATAAAGTTGCAGCGAACTCGATTATTAGTCAAGGTGTCAGGCGATGGTCATTGCGATTTTGAAAATACTCTCAGTAAATGATTGTTCGCAAAATGAATCAGACTAGAAATCGTCACGTCATGCCTAGAGATGACTCACCGAAGGTCATTTGACCGTCGTCACAGTTTGAAGGCAATTTAGCGAATCGGACCATTAAAATGTGTTGACGATAAAATAAAAAAAATGATAAAAATAAAGGCGATGTAGCATGATTAAACATTATATGACGATAGCAATGCGCATGTTGCTATATGGACTTGTTAATTGATCTATAGTGATCAATTTATGTGAATGAGCGCGATTGCGTTATTTGAGATAGATGTGAGAAAATAGCTATATCTCCTCAAGAAAGCAAAAACGCTGAGCAAAATTCACACATCCTGAATCTAGAGATAAAGTATAAATGTATTATATATAAATATACGTATGTATAAAGATAAAGTAAATATATATGAATAAAGTAAATCAAGAAAAAAAAAGTGGAGCTCCATCACAAGCACAATGTCTCTAATTGGTTTCGTTAAAGTTAGGGGAAATTCTTTGGCCTCAATGCCTGTCGAAATTGTTAATTCATTTTTCGTACAAATGAATTTTTTCAAAAAAATCATAAAATGACACATTTTTTGGTCCTTCGAGAAATCCAGCAGAAAAAAAACCGCTATGATCGTGCTTCAAAATCGAGCGGGACTTAATTTTGGGATCAGAAAACGAGAATAACTGCTGATTTGTGTTGCATAACACGTTCAATGCCTCATTCCAGCTCGATTGACGCCAAACTGGTGATACTTTAAAAACATGAATCCAGTGGCTGAAAATCCTGAAATGACGATTTTTTGTGGTTTTTGGAGTCTCGAAAAGCGGGTTTCCGTTGGTCGATCGGAATAGTTCTTGCGATATTTTTACTCAGATGGTGACAATCACCTCAAAGCCGTTTAGATTATCTCGAAATATCAATCCGGAGCTGAAATATGATGTCCCGAAAATCCGGATCATGAGATCTAACGGGTGTGCAGAAGTGACCTTGTTTAGTTCTCTTTTGCACGAAACAGAACTTGCACAGTTCTCTTCAATGTAGAAGAAATATAGAAGAAAATTGGTTCACACAACTGCTCATTGCACTGAAGGTCGCAGGTTCAATCCCGCGCAGCGTCGATAAATTTTGACATATTTCGGTTGCATCTTTCCAAAAACTTTTCTAATCCGCAAAATTTTTGCCATTAAAGAAACGAGCGATTTTTTTTGAATTTCCGTCGGCTCTCAGAACGAATTAATGCAGTATCGAACTTTGAGTGTTGATATCATGTTTCATTCTTTAATGTGCTCCACAGTGTCAATTTTACGGAATTTTTTTGCCGTCCGGAATGCCCGGAAACTGTGGTCGGTTCGCGTGAGCCGACCTGTAATTAATTTCAGCTTTTCTTCGGGTTTTCGGCTGTTCATTTGTTAGCCATTGATAATTGGTGAGTGGTTAACGAGCGAACAGTCAAACAAACAAAGAATCAATGCCCTCTCCGATAACCGATATATTTTATTTCGTTGAAAGTTTGGCACTTATGCCGTTTAGTCCCACCACCCGCACGCAGATAAGCGTGCATTACCATTTGCGCTTTCAACAACACCGCCGCACGTCGTCATGCGCGCTTTAGGCCACGCCCATTCTGTTACGCTGCTTTCGGTTATGCCCTAGCACCCAGTGGGCGTGGCTACGCACGCGCGCGCGTGATATTGCGTACGGGCGGAGGGACTAAACAGCATAAGTACCGAAAGTTTCTTAGGAGTTGCTTTCATGAAATGTCCGCAACTTAGGAGTTGCTTTCACGAATCGATCTTTAATCAATTACAGGTTTTCTTCGGGTCTTCGACTGTTCGCTTCTTATCCACTGTTAATTGGTTAGTGGCTAACGAGCAAACAGTGAAAACAAACGCAGAAGCGATCTTCCATTCAACAAGCAAGATATTTTATTTCGTTGAAAAGTTCCATATGAACACAACACACGTTTTTAATATTCACCTTTATTCATTATAATATACGTATACATCATTACTACTTACATCATCACTTTCACTATACAGTCACAACAATCTTTTAATCACATAATAACCATCACCGGTTCATTCATAATTTTTATCAACAACAATTAAAAACTAATGAAGATTGCATGAGAATGCTCATAGCATTATAAAAAATCCAGTAAACTTAAATAAATATCACTGTAAATAGAGTAAAAAATAATGAAAGATAATGACAACTTCGTTATGAATATAAATTACACCTGTCAAGTTTTAATTTCTTGAAACTGATTAAAAGGAAGACGAAAGTCTTCCATAATATTTTTATAAACGATTACAATGTCCTTTCAATTGCATAATTACAATTACGACTACATTCAATGAAACATACAAAATGAAACATTTCGACAATATCAAAACAATTTGACAAACAAATATCGAAAAGAACACAGCAAAAACTAATGAAAACTCGATCATGAATGTACATAGGAACAATCTTATTCTCATCCCTTCAACTACGCACACAAAAGCTCAGTCTCAAGCCAATTTGGAGCAACTACGAACAATATTTCTCACTTCAACGTCAAAAACTAAGCGAACCAGATGCTGGAGAGCATCAGTGGCAAATAGTGTAAGCCTACAAATAAAAAATACCTCGAATTTCACAAAAATACTCAATAAAGACTGCAAACCAAACGTTCAAATAAAATTTACGATTGAAGTAATTCCTTACAAACATGTTTTGAAGGTCTCTAAAGCGGTTCAGATGGCGTTAATCAGCAGTAAATTGGCACTGCTTAACAAACAGAACATGCGGAACAATAATCATTGTGACATATACAAAAATAACTTATCCATTCACTATAATCACTAATAAATAGTTAAAAAATTGCAATTAATACATGTTCAAACCGCTCACGCACCGTAGTGCGTCTCGGCTCATTGCCAATAACGGGCCGGCGCACGGATTCACCGAATGAAAAGTCCGAAAAGTGAGGGGTCGGCAAAATATTTTCAGAATATGTTCCCATTATCGATTTTGCTCTCAAACTCGATCAGCACTGAATCACTCTGGGTTTTCATTTCGGAATAGAATTTGGGACACTTTTCTCGATATTTCTGACACTTACCATGTCGATTTGGTGGAATTTCGGCAAGGTTATAAGCAAAAAACTGACAAAATTTTGCACCCAATTTGAAAAACCGCTCTAAGGTTGGTACAACGAAGGGAAACCGCGAAATTTAAAATTGGCGTTTAATTTGATCACTACAACATTAATATGTAATATTAATTTGTAATATTAACATTAATGTGTAGTTTTAATGTTTGTATGTGCTTTTTTAGGTTAATGATGTTTTTATGTGTTGATAATATTAATGATGTTTGTATGTGCATAGTTTATAATGCAATCACGATATCTGGGATATGACGATATCGTGATTGCATTATAACTACGCACATACAGAGATTTGCAGTCATCCGGTTTCTCCGGTTGACTCGGAACGTCTTTCAGCTGATTTAAATGTTTAATTGAATTGACTCGATCTTCAGATTCATTTATTCTACCAATTCAGTCATTAATCCCAATATTGCATCTTTTTAATTCAGTTAATCCTTCCAATTCAATTCAATTAATCGCAGATCTCTCGATTAGTATGATTTAATCTTTCTTTATTTCTTTCTTTCAATTGAATCAAATTGTAATTACTTCGATTTACATTCATTATGAAGTATCATTATGTTCCATCACCTTTTGTTTTATTTTCTGTGATATTTGCTTTTGTTTACAGATTTTTCATAATACTATCATATTTTCATGCAATGCTCATTGGCATTTTTTATTGTTGTGGGTTTAAATCGTGTATATTTAATTTGAAATAATTCGTGATGGTTATTATGCATTATTTGAAAGAATATTACAATATGTTATGAAAGTAATGTTGTAAACAGTAATTATGTAAATACGTATTATGAATGATTCTCTATAAATAAAAATAAATGATAAAAACTTGTGTTGTGTTACGTGAACACTTTGAACCAGATAAAATTTCAAAGTTATTGAAATAAGAGCAAAAAATTCTTTCCATTAAAACTTCACGAAAATCCTGAATAATAACCCCTTATTATCTCAAAATCTGCATTTTCGACATATCATATCTCAGCTTATGATAAACATTTTGAGATGCTGAGAACGGTTTTAAAATGGCTTTGGCTGTCTGAACAACAATATCACAAGGAGAGCTCTGATCCACCAACAAAAACCCGCGCTTCGAGACCGTAAAAACCGTCATTTTCGGCCAATGGATTCATTTTGTAAAGTATCACAAATTTGGCATCAGTTGAGTTGGAATGGGGCACTGTGGGCAATGAAATAGGAATCAGCTCAAGTGTAGCCATTCTTCTGTTCCGACCGCAAAATGTGTTACCACACGATTTCTAAGCATCATCATAGCGGTTTCTACCGTCCGATTTCTCAGAGGAAAACCAAAAAAAACAAAACAATTACAATATTTAGTTCCACTGTATTTTGAGGGATTTTTCTGATCTCTCATGCAGCCATAATTTTATACTTTTCGGTGTACACTCGCCAAGCTGAACCGATCGGTACCAATCATATCGCAAAAAAATGATCTCATTAGAAACTTCACAAAAACCCTGACCATACATATCTACTACGATTTCAAAATCCGCATTGTCAAGATATTATCGTATTTCTACTGGCTGCTGGGTGGACTGACCTGAGTTTCCAAAAGCTTCTACTGGAGAAGTGAGTGAAATGACGTTCGGCTTGAGCGTTACAGTTGAAAACATAAGCATGCATGTACATTTACCATTACAGCTGTCATGCACATTACCATTACATTTACCATGTATTTGAGCACTTACCATTACAGTGGCCACCGTCTTTGCGTGGTTATTCACTCAGATAGAAGGAAAGAAGAGCATGCATGTACATTCAGGAGCGCTGACTGAATACTCTTGAAGATTTTGATACGAAGCCTGACTCACGGCTGCCGGAGGGAAATACAGAGGGTCTTTCCGAAGTTGCATGCTTTCCACAGAAGAAAAAAATTGAACATAAGTCACAGACAGCAACCTTTTCTGTGCATATTACTAAATCTCAAACAGTGATGTTCACTCTAACCTACTGATCTCGTCGTAGGATCTACGCTGACATGCACTACACGCCATACCACAAATGCCCTACTTGCTTTGCAATTCCTATCCTACGCTAAATGACTAAATGTCTTTCACAAACTCCGTCTCCTTCCGAGAGCATCTAGCACCTTATTGGAGAATTCTTGTTTTTTTTGTCATTTCACCATGTTATTCGAAAGAAGCTAATTCATCGCTCGAGAATTGTCTCATCATGCTTATGTTATGTGTGCGATCTTCCCATGAGATGTTCCTCAATTCATGATTACTCATTTCAGTTACATTTTGCTGAATCACTAACAGCGTTTTGCACTAGTACATTTTCTAAATGCCTTCTCACATCAATATTTCGAGAAGTCTTTGAATTTCAAGTTCTTAGTCTCCAACTGCGATGTAAACAATCCTAGAACCTATATTGCACTTGAATTCACTCAAACCTATCGTCACAAAACTACAACAGTTGCTACCATGACAATTCTAAACTCGACAGATCCTGACGACTCGTTGCTCCTTTCAGGCATGTGCGATGGTTTCAGTGCAGTGTGCTAACACATGGGAAAACATTTAATACAGCTGTCGCGCCACGCACCATATATACTTTCAAATTTACCCAAATCTCAGCAAAGTTACGTCCAGGCAAGAGCATCAAAATTGAGCCTGTCTCTATCATGTGATGTCCAGTTACACCCGGGTATTTTGTGTGGGGTTCTCTACGCATTTTGCGATTTTGCCTCAATCATGGAACACCACTAAATTATGCCTAGCAATATTCCCCGTCGTCATGCCTGGCGCGACAGCATAAAAAACACGGTAATGAACAACAAGAGGATAAACAAAGTGATGAAGGCACGAAAATACGAAAAAATCATATCAACAACAACGTGAAATAATCATGGCAACAGGACAATCAAACAAATTAACATAAACAGCTATAAAGTAATCAAATTAACATATTTCAC